>LOEQ01000959.1:52228-63482 GCA_001685075.1 Bramus lutescens | reverse complement strand
TGCTCGGCGCTTCCCCTGCGCAGCCTCGCCCAGCAGTTCAGTTTTAGGGTCCGCGCCCTAGGATGCTCTGAGATGGTACATCAGGAGAACTGCTCGTACCAGGTAAGGTTAGAAAAGGCTGATTTTTGAGGCCCTCGCCCTATGGGAGAGGCCTTCCTCATCTAGGGCAGCAGGTTGCCTCTTGCTGGATTTTCAGGGGATTTTGCCATCCTGGGCTCCACTCCCGGCCTTCAGTGCATACAGTATCTGAATTCTAATGAGGCTTTCTGGGGAGTAATGGGGCAGAAACACTGCTTCTTTGGCCTTTAAAGCGTCTGTAGAGCACACGGAGGTAAGGCATGCACACTGTAGGGCTGTGCAAATGAAAAACTGCTCTGAACTGTAATTGAATTTAAAGGGTTCATAGAAACAACACTGAAAAAATGGGATTATTGCTCATTGCATAAGAAGTGAACTAGTTAGCATCCAGTTTTTAAGACTGTCTGTGAGAAAATTATGTAGTCAAGAGTCTTAATTGATAATCTTAGAATTTTTCATAAACCAGTCAGCAGGCATTTGGCATTTCAAGTTGTACTCGTATGCCTTTAATGAACCTGTTTTTACCAGCATGCTCTTTTAAATGGTTAATAGGTAAGTATGACAGTGCCTGTGTGGATTAAAAACTTGATATAGAAAAAATTAATAACACATGTTCATCTCTTAATGTGCCAATTGGCTATCTGGAGCTAAAAATTAAACACTTCAGACAATTTCCAAAGCTCCCTTCTAGAATGTTTCATAACTCCTCCCTTCCACTTGTACTGTGGAGACAACACTGTAAACAGCAAGAGCTGTTCTCAGAGAAATCGCTCTGGGCCGTGGCAGGCATGATTGGCTCACATCCTGGGTGGCTGGTCTTGGGGTCTTACTCACCTGATGGAGTTTCTCAGAGACCAGCACTAGATCCTAACAATGCCTCTTCCTCATGAGGGGTAGGGCTGCTTGAGACAGGTTACCTTGAACAGGTGTTTCTCTGAGGGTCAGATTTCACAGGGTGCACGTCTGCAGGCAGAATGGTGCATTTCACAGGACTCCAGGCAGCTGTTGCTAGCTAAGAGACGCATGCCTATGAAAGATGTTTGTATGCTGTTTTGTGTGTGTGTGTGTGTGTGTGTGTGTGCTTAATAATTGGAATTTTATAATCAGGGACCTGTTTTGTAGTGTTTTCATCTTATGGGGCATATAGTTACCATGGATCCTTAAGTATCAAGATTTGTTCTTCACAGGAATTCTTTCAGAGAGAGAGAGAGAGAGGAGAAAAGAGTCACATATTTAGGGTGGGGAACGCCAGGCATCCACAGAGAGTCTAGTGTGTGGGTGGCTCCATATGGCTGCAGGAGATTAAATTATTGTCATAATTAAAATAGTTTTTCATCTCTCTTTTCAGAGAAGCTCTGTAATTTATGTTGAAGGGCAGATTACTAGAGGATCACCCCCTATATTTTCTCATTAGGCCGAACATGAAGTCATTGTTTTTGGGGAGGTGAAAAATTAGTCAGCATCAGCAATTTCATCTGGAGAGGGAGGGGCTGTGTTAGCCAAAGGTTTCTTCCAAAGGAAGACAGATAGCTATGACTTGATAGGAACTCAATATTTAATAGTGCCACCATGTATTTAATAGTCTTGAGGTCCCTATTACTTATTTCCACAGTAAAATGACATGTGATAGGTTGATAATGCTACCTAATAGACAGCATATCAACAGTGATGGTTGGAAGAAGAGGCCTGCATGTACACTCTTAATGCTTTCCGAGCTAACTAACAAAAATAGGAACATTAGCCTTGGAGCCAAGTCTCAATCCTGCTTAGAAACCTGAGTTTTAGAGCCCATCTGGCATCCCGTATGACTGGGTTTAGAAAAAGTGATTTCTCTACAGTCTTAGCTTGATGTGGTCTTAAG
Organism: Bramus lutescens; assembly: GCA_001685075.1. Classification (NCBI taxonomy): domain Eukaryota; kingdom Metazoa; phylum Chordata; class Mammalia; order Rodentia; family Cricetidae; genus Bramus; species Bramus lutescens. The sequence continues at coordinate 61,543 of LOEQ01000959.1, read as the reverse complement.
TAACCGGTGATATCAACAAACTGATTTTTTTTCCAGAAACTTCCCCGTTCCCCCCTCCCTTTTTTAAAATTCGGGCCTATTAATTTGTTAGACATGATAGTGCAGAGTGGTTGTGGCATATTGCTTAGGTTAGTAGGTTTTAGGTTTGTTTGTTTGTTGTTTTTGTTTTGTTTTTTTTTTAAACAGAATCTCACTATCTCGCCCTAGCTAATAAGAAACTCACTATGTATACAAGGCTGGCTTTGAACTCATAGAGATCATCCTACCCCTGTGCAAACTGCTCCCAGCGGGCTAGCATTTTTAGTGAATTAGCAGAATTTCATTGGAGGATTGATTACTTTCTCCCGTCGGTCCTTTCTAAAACTGAGATTTCTAGAGAACATTCTAGTGTAGTGGTCATGAGTGGGAGTTCAGACTCCATCCAGTCTCCTGAATTTCATGTGCATGTTTTGCTACACACACATATACATACACACACGCGCACACACACACACACACACACACACACACATATATTAGAGAGAGAGAGTAAGAGAGTTAGATTTTGACCACTACTGTTGCTGTCACCCTCACGTGGCAGCGAAGTCCTTTTCAATACTTCCTTGTTTCGGTACTTACTCTTCCATCACCCACAGCTTGTTTCCAACACAGCACCCAGATGAAGTTATTTGAATCTAAGTCTGAGCATGTACCACGTCTCCAATTTTTTTTTGGAAGTTTATTGCCCCACTTAGAATAGGAACTCAGTTGTTCACAGGGCCTGGACTTAGACCAGTGTCTCCTGTACCCCCACCCCATTTCCTCCTTGTTCTACTTGCCTTTACTCCTCCTCTGTCACCTCCTCTGGTCTGCCTGGTGCATACTCTCATACACGCGTACCTGCACACATACACACACACACACACACACGCGCGCGCGCGCCCTTATGCCTTCTGTAGGGTTGGCCTATTTAGCGTTGGATACACATGTGCACGCACACACGCGCACACACACACTTGCCCTTACGCCTTATGTAGGGTTGTCCTATTTAACATTGGGTACACATGTGCACACACACATACACACACACATGTGCCCTTATGCCTTCGGTAGGGTTTTCCTCTTTAGCGTTGGGTACACACTTGTACTAAAACATTGTTAACCCTTTGTCTGAAATTCACAATGCTCCGAGCAGTCATGGATGGCGCCAGGCAACCTTCCCTGATACCTTGCTCTCTTTCTTCTGGCCTTTTCTGGAGTGTCACGTCTTTGGGGGGCTTCTCTACGCTTCACTCCACAGGCATCAAGTTTTCCTAGTTCTAGTCCAACATTTTGATTGCAGTTCCCACATTTGTTTTTCTACTGAGCGTTTATCACCATTGATTGGTGCAGTTTTGACTTAACTGTTTGTCTGTGGTCTGTTTCCGTTGCTGTATGAAGTTGGGTTTGTTTCTAAGTCCTCAGGCACCACAGGCAGATGTGTCTGAGCAATTGGAAAAGGCATTGTACACACTCGCCTCCTTCCCTCCACGGACTCAGCTGTTATTCTGAGACAAAAGCAGGTTCCCCTCTTCCCCCGTATGTTAATTTTCTCATCTCTGAAATGGGGTTTTTGCCTGTTGTCACCACATGAGAGTTGTCTGGTCTCCTTCCAGAGGCCACCCGTCTGCACAAACCGGTCATCCCTCATTAATTCAGAGCCACCTTTCCTGTGCAATTGTGTCTTCTGTAGTTTTGGACCCTCATCAAGCCATGTGTCACTTCCGTCTCAACAGTTTCAGGCTGATACAATCAATTCTCCTCTATTGATGATTGTGCTGCCCAGAGGTTTGTGTGTCTCTGCCAAAGCAAGTATCTTCTGTGCTCCAAGCAACTGAAACCAAGGGAGAGTGGGCAGAGGAATCCTGCTGCAGAGTTTTTCATGATAGTGTCAGGTCCCCCTGCTTTTGTCATGCCCCTCCCAGAGACATGTGTTGACATTTTCAGTCTTCACCGTGTTGGAAGAAAGAGCTGTCGACTTCCATTTTTCCAGTCTTGGGAGGAAGCCAATCTCTTCATGAAAGAATCTTGCCCACTGCTTCAGGCCTAGAAGCCTTCAGAAGGCCCAGATTCTTCTAAATGCTTTTTGATAGACAGCTTAGAAATATTATTAACTTGTAAGCACACATTTAGGTCAAGGGGTACACTGAGCTTAAAAACTCCTAAATATTTTTTTTTCTCCTCTCCTGCAGTTTTGTTTTGGGGGTAAGTGCACAATATGAAAACAATGGCAGGCTTTCATCCCTCCCTTGCTGTCGCTTAAATGACGGGCTCTGATCCAGATCACACCCTTGAATTCCGAGCTACTGTGGGGAATGGAGAAAAGATAAAATGGCCTGTGACTAGCCCTCTTCTGCATCCTCCCCAGCATAGAGTCCCTCCTTCCGGTATGAGCAGGAATCCTTAACGTTTCTCCGTTCCCTTCAGAGAGTTTGCAGGCATTCCAGGCCTGGCAGAGATCCAAATCTTGGACAAAGTACTCCTCCCTCCCTCCTTCCCTCCCTCCAGATCTGATGTTCTCCCCCACATTTTCTCCCTGCTGCGCTGCCTCCAGCCAGGATGCCTTCCACCCACACACCACCTGCCCACGCCTTATGCCAGCAACTTTCAAGGCGCAAATGCCACCACCACCTCCCACAGAAAGCTTCCTCCTCCTCATGAAAATGTCTCCCCAGCACTCTTCCTTCTATTAGGACCTCTGTACAATGCTTAACCATGGATCTGCCTCTCCGACTAGAGACAAGCCCCTGTATCAATTTCTAGAAGGCTCTGCCTTACACAGAGAGCATGTGTCTGTTAAATGCCTGCTGGACTGAACTGCATTTGCTGCCACTGGTATGTTCAGAGCCCCAAGAATTGAAGAGCTATGCATATCTCTTCCTCGCAGCAGGGAACCAGCAAAGCTGACCCCAGCACTACACGGAGCAGCTACCAGGCCTCTGAGTTTTCGTCACTAATGCTTTAGACATCCTGTGTGACAGAACAGGTCACAGGGCAATGCACAGCCAATGGGTAAAGGAGATGCACACACACCCAAGCCCACCAAGGGATAATGCATGAAGCACCTGTATGCCTGCTGATTTCACCTCAGGATTTTGCCAGGGTGAAACCCGTGCTCTACTCTCCAACACTTTTGTACTTTTTCTATAAAGTTTATTATTATTTAAAAACCTATGCAAATAAATAAAAGTATCATGCACCAAAATTAACCAGACCCAAAGTCTACAAAAACTTAATGAACTTCAATTAGAATTGACATTCAAAACAGAAGCGGTGAAGCTTCACATGAAATTTTACACTTTCAGTGTTGAATATGTTTTATTTATTTTATGCATCTACCCGCCACCCAGTCAAACAAGCCAACAAACAAACCCACGACTATTAGAGCTAGAAAAACAATGAGTTCTGCATTCTCTTTCCTAACTCATGTTCATTGCCTGCCTCAGTGCTCTCAGCTCTCCTCATTCCTCCCTATGCTTAGCTTTCCTAGCTCACCTCAAGGATTTTGCCAAGGCAAAGCTCATGGCCTCTCTGCAGGCACTTCCACACTTACTCAGAAATACCCTTCTCCCCCTCACCCTCCCCGTCTTCTCCTCAGCCCCTCTCCCTACCGCTGCTCAGGACCAAACCCAGGGTCTCCTGGGTATAAGGCAACTGCCCTTCCACGGAGCTGTATCATCTATCCCCAGTCTTTTTTTAGTTTTGACTTTGAAACCCTGCAGCCCAGTGATCCTGGTGCCTTAGCCTCCCAAGTCACTGAAATGATAGGCTCACCCTACCAAGCCCAGTTGCTGCTTCTGCTAATACATGAAGTTGCCTAAAGTTTTGCATTTCTGTATTTATCTGTTTTCTTGTGGGAGATAGGTGGAGGCCATGGTGGATGATNGGAGGGGGTTGGTTCTCCCCACGACCTTGCGAACTCAGGTAATCAGGCTTGACAGAAAACACTTTTCCCTGCTGAGCCCTCTCAACTAGCCCCCCAGCATTTTACCGCATCCCTTTACAATCCACAGGGTAATTTCACTGCCTCCTGAGCACTTAGTTTTCTGGAGCAAAATGTTGTGGAAGTGGTATGCCCAGCTCACAAAACAAAGGATACCCTATCTTGGTGTCAGATGCTAAACCTAAGGAGCCTAGCCGTGTAAGTAGTTCATCAAGATATCCTCAGACTCGCAGTAGAGAAAGCAGTAAACAGTTGTGAATGCTCAGATTCCGGTGGATTGTGTGATGGTTGACAGAAGCAGAGAAATCCATCTATCCCCGTTGGCACCAGCTCCTTTCCTTCTTCCTTCCTGAGAATGAGAGAACAGGGTATCAAGATGAAGTTCACCCTAGGGTCCCAGGATAAGCCTGAGTTCATCTGCACAAGGGAAGAAAGCAACACTTTGGGCTTTTTAATGCGCGGTTTTGATGCAGGCTTTTAAATACAAGTTCAGTGAAGTCATTTTCTTGATGAGTCTGTAGATTTTGCCCTAGCTGGAAAGTTTTTGTTTCCCCGGTAGACAGAGCTGAGATGCTTTATCTTCGTTGTTTTGCCTGGCCAGAGAAGAGATGCGTTCTGCCTGTTGAGATACTGTTTCCTTCTAAGAAGGTGGTAGCAGTAACAATTAAGAAAGTAATTCAGGGTATAAATACCTCTATGTTTGTTTTTAGCCAGGATGTCTGAAAAGGTCTAATTCTGGGCTCCCTCACAAAACTACTGGCAAGTGACAGGTGCTAGGGAGATGGCAAAGGGTAAGCTGGGCTCCCTCTGTGGACTTAATCAGACACAGACAGGTAGCACAGGACATTCTTGTCGGGGCTCCGTCTTCATGAGTCAGACGTCACCATCTAAAGAAGTAAAGTTTTAAAGCTCATTCTAATCTAAAGATCAGTTATTTTCTTTTGGAAGGGATGGTGGTGATGGGGGGGGGGAATGGGACATCTCTGCGGTACATAGTCACCGTACCAGAGCTTTTTGGAGAGTAGAAACCCCACATTCATTCATATGTGTGTGTGTGTATACATTCATATATACATATAGATATGTGTGCATATATAGAGAGATACAGATATATAGATATACACATATATGGATGCACATATAAATACATAATCTTGGATGAGCACTCACAGTCTCACAAACAGAGGCAAGCATTAATAGAGCTATATACCAACTGAGCCATTTTCCATTATATATTTATATTCTCTCTTCCGGGGAAAATTTGAAACTTTGATGCACACTGTATGGCAGCATCAGAAACCACTAAGACTCCCGAAATAGAAAGTAATTTGACAAAACTGCTGGCATTCAACAGAAAGCAGCCCTGGGGAAGCCTAGTGGCAATCAGTGGAGGAGAGCCATTATGGGGTGGGACACAGAGAGAAATGTAATGAGGGCAATTAGTGGTCCTACCTGGAAGCTGGGCTGCGGGGCTGGCAGAAGGATTGCAGAGGTGTTTCTGGTATGCGGGATTTTAGCCTGGCAGGAAGATTTATGAACGTGGTCCTCGCTCTTTGGATGTGGAAACACATTTGACACTGGCTGCTTCCAGTACCTGTCTCCCCATCCCCGCACCTCCCAATGTCACTATTTTAATGTTTTTAACCTACATTTTAAAAGTGCTGCAATTTTTCGTGGATTTTCTAGCCATAAGAATATCTTTGTTGAAAATCTAACCAAATTCAAATGAGCTTTACATTAAAAAATCTTATTTGGAAGGAGATTATAACGCTGAAGGTAGAATGGGATGTTAAAAGGTAGGTTTGGAAGGCTGAAGGGTTAAAGACGGTTAGCTGGAGTTTCCACCTTTGAATAGGAGAGGCTTTTGACAGTCCGTAAGTGATTTCCCAGTAATGTACTCAGGGTTCTCAGAGTCAATAATTTCCACCAATGGCCGATAATGATTATTTAAAAGCATTAGATCACATGAGAATTACGCCTTGCTGTTCAGAGCATGGCTTGGCGGTCTTGGATTTCAGGGTAGGGAGAGATTCTGAGAGGCCCTGAGCACATTTTCTAAGAGAGAGCATTCATATCCGGGCCTCGCTTCTTCCCAGGTAATTCACTTTAGGCCATTCTCTGCAAGAAGGACATGCAGTGTTGGCCTTAGCTTATGTAGCAACTTCAAAGCCCCCGCATGTATGTTCAGTTCCTGTCTGCCAAGGTGGTGGCTGGTTTTGTTTCGTCCACTTCCGTGTGCGTTAGGACCACTTTTTGCAGATGAAATTTATTACAGTGTTGACCTCAGGCAACAAAAAAGCAGAGTCTTGCCAGCCTGTTTGGAAGTACAGTCTGAAGCAGAAGAATTACAGCCTAGTGATGATTTCTTTTCCCTATGCTCCCCAGCAGTACTTCAGAAATGGAAGATGCGTTTAGGAATCGTTTAGGAATCGCAGGGCTCTCTCTTCAGCGTGCAGCCTCTGATGTGGGGGGCCTCCAAGCGGGACCTGAGAGTTTGTGTTCTAGAGGCCTCTATGCTTTGTTGATGCTCTGCTCCAAGAGTGACCTAGATTAAGAAAACTCTAGAACGCATCCAAGATCGCTTTTGTCACGCATGACAGGACACTGACTGTCGGGTCACCGGGAAGGGGTTTGGGCAGTGAGCCTATGTGCTGAGAACTTATCTAAGGAGTTGTAGAGTAGTGGCCCTGCTTCTGGAGACTCCTGCAAGCTTCCGCGTCCGTGCTTCAGGCGGTCGCATGGGGCTGCTTGTCTAAGAACAGCACTTAGGCGATGAGAAAGGAGCGGTGGACCAGGAAGGTCCTTCGTGTGTTCCCGCCGCTCATCCTTGTCGTCATTGTACAGTCTGAGAACTTTCTAGGGCGGATTCAAGGGTCCTGTTTCTAAAAGAGAAAACATTATTGACATATGTGTTTATATGTTTGTATGCATGTATACAGTTAATGCATTGTTAGTAATACATTGTGTATTATATACATGCAAAATACAAATGTATTTTTTGCAGAATTTGTATGTATACTTAATGATGAAAGCTTAGTTCTCCTGATTTCAACTGTGTAACCACAGTATTAGAGCTTTGTGTGTCTTAATGTCCTCTCAGCTCTAAATGTTTATCGCTTTTGTCACGCTTGTTAAGGGTTGTAGGTTGCTTAGTGACAGGATGGGAACCCAAATAAGAGACTAAAATTGAACCTCAAATGGGGAAGGGGATCTAGAAAGGAGTCTGGCTGTGGTGCCATTGTCTCTGCTATGAAGAAGCCAATTCTAGGCTTCTTGTAGGGTGTGTACAGTGTTTTGATTGAGCCACCCTGCAGGCTGAGGTAATGGCTAGGATAAACATCCTCTAGGCAAGTGGCTGTCCTCCTTCCGCTGGCCAGACTCACACGGGTCCCACAGACGACATGGGTTCAAAAACACTAATGTCAGCTGTGACTGCTCCTCACTGCTCACATATGTGTCAGCTCTGCAATGACCACTTAGCATATGCAAGGTCATGTCCCAGACACTGTGGGATGAATCAAATGAGCAAGCGCAAATCCCTGCCCGTAGAAAAAAAGCCTAAAACAGTAAAAGCTGCCAGAAAGGGGCCACTGTGACTCTGAGCGTGCCATGGTGAAGCAGAGAGGAAGATTTACCAGACTATGTGCCGGGTCGTGAGGGCAGCAGCTTTCCTTTTATTTCCTGAGGCAGCAGCAGCAGGAGGTGTGTGGCAGAGCGTGCTGGGGGTTCCAGATGTATGATTTTGAAAACAACTCAGCATCTGACATGGTTACAGGAGAGTCCGCTGGATTTCTCTTCAGTGCATCCTAATTTTTTAAAAAAATACACTTTCATCATGCTTGTTTATTGCTTACTGGGGTGGCCAATAGGGGGCTGTAGCACACCCATTTACAATGGGGGCCACCAAGGCCACCAAGGCAAAGGACCTAGGTTCAAATTCCTGCCTGACTACTGCCTAGCTACCACGCCTTGCGAATAATTTAACATCGCTGTGTGCCCCCCCAGCTATAAAATGGAGCTCAGAATAATACATACTCCATGGGGTTAATGAAATGATTAAAGATGTAAGAGGCACAGGTAAGGTACCTGGCCCCAGTAAATGACAGCTATTGTCGTGTGGACACATCCTATGTAAGAAGATGTATGCTTCCTGCTTCCTTCGTTTCAACCCCGCCTTCTCTGTCCAGATGTAGGAGACAGAGGACTATTCAAAGCAGAGCATCGCTTTAACCCCATAGCCTTGATCTCTATGACTGCTCTGCATTGTGACCGCCAGCCCTAGCCAGCACTCAGGGGTCACCATTGTCACACAATCCAGGACACTTCCAGGCTGCAAATAGGGGATCCCATCCGGAATGAGGGTCCTTGGGTTTGGACCTGCCTAAGACAGGGAGACCTCAGGAAAGGAGGAAGCCCGTGCAAGTGTGGCCCACAAGATGAAACTTGTCTCCGTGGTACCTGACAAAAGGGCTATTCATCCCCTTGGGAGGGGAGAGGGCTGGCTGGGAAGAGGATGGAATAAAAGGATTTAGATTTGGATCTGGGCTGCAAGAGGAAAATATTCGCTCGATAGAAGCAGTGCTACCATAAAGCATATGGAGACATGTTTATAGCCCAAGTCCAACACAAATTGAATTTAAAAATATTTGTGGAGAGAAATAGGTAAACAACTAAAGGTGAGCCTGTCAGAAGAGGTTAAGATGCCAGGCAAGGTCATATCGGATGGCATTTTGCTTCAGAACTGTTCTTAACAATGTTGCAGTTGCTAGGGAATGTGTACTGACTGACTGGTACATTTGCAGTGTTCTGTGTGCGCACGTCAGGAGGTAAGGCCTGCTGCTAAGTGGAGGCTTGGCCTTTGCGTTCCTCTGTGGCTGGCTTTTCCTGCAAACTGCTGTTTTGAAGTAATGGTATATATGTTTTTTTAGTTTATAGAAGTATTAATTTGATGTGTGTGTTTATGCTCAAGCGTGTGCCTGTGAACTTCTGTTTGTCTTTTTTTTGAGCCAAACATCCTCCAGCTGTGGTCCTTTCCCTAGCTGCATGCGAAACCCATATACAAAACCAGAAGCCATGGGAAAAGGGTAAAGGGAGCAATTGAAAAGAAAGCGAGCTTCTGTGGAAAAGCCCGCCACTGGCTGAATCTTAAAGAAAAGTTGATGGATCCCTTTCTCTTGCCTATATTACTAGAACAAAGCCATGCTCCTGGGGCAAAGAAGGTTTTCTCTGGATAGAAATCAACTTGGGCTAGTGCTCATTCCAGATGATGAAACTTTTACTCTCACTTTAAGAAATGATTTGGGGGAAGAAAGAGAGAGAGAGAGAGAGAGAGAGAGAGAGAGAGAGAGAGAGAG
>LOEQ01000959.1:0-12409 GCA_001685075.1 Bramus lutescens | reverse complement strand
AAACAAAACACTGTTGCTAAAGGCGGCTCGAAAACAGACATCAGTGTTAGGCATTGGTAACGTCCGAGCTTACTGTCCCGTGACTGGCCTTCGCTTCTTAATTTATTTTAATTTTTTCACTCGTGCCACTTAATATCAGGCCTTTTAATAAACTGTTGTTGCCAGAAATGTACAGTACACCAACACCAACCGTGGATAAGGAGAGAGCAGTTTAACTTTATTTTATTGTTTAGAGACTTTAAGTTGGAGCAGTATTTTACCATTGACTCCTTTCATTCTCCACCGTAGTTTTGAAGCGGAACTGTAAATGACGGTGCTATACAAGTCAAAATACATGCCTGCCTCGTAGTGAAGTCGTAGCTCTCCATACTACGTATATTTTAATCAGTTTTCAACATTTCGTGAATGTTGGACTACCGGAGGTTCATTCTTAGACGTGCTGTTAACATTCTGTTGGATCCACATGGTTCCTTGGAAGTTTTATGTATAAATATGTAAAATAAAAATTAAAACTTTGTTTCATATGATATGTCCTTTGGCTCACTAACAAAAACTGGCCGGGCCTCCTCGCCCCTTTCGCTTTGCAGCTGAATCCCCACCAGAAATTTCCCGTCGGTGAAAGCCGCCAGTTGTTGCAAAGGCGGCAAGGCAGGAGAGAGAACAGAACGTGGAGGATGTCAGAACCGGCATTTCCCGGGTCAACTAAGCTGCCCACTTGGAACGTTGCCTCTCTTTAATGACTGCTCATTTTGTTGGGGCCTCGGCAATCCGAGGCAATCAAAACATCTACCAGTTTACCACATAGACAAACGGCGTTTGCAGGGGTTTTTTTTGTGGAACTCAGGGCCTGACATGGCAAAGCAGCTGTGATTACCTGCACAAGAGTGGGCCCTTTGGCATTCTATCCTAAAGTGGGGGAGGGCTCACTGAGCACACTCCTCTGCCTGGGCATGTATGAACGCATAGTAGTTGCTGGGTGTTGGCAGGACTGTCCTTGGGGATGTAGCTATCTGCAAATGGCCCATCTAATTCAGCTCCCTGGTTCTTCAGGTTAGAGAGGGGTGGAATCATTTTGCTGGTCTGTTGTTGGTGCCCTGTCTGAAGTAAAGGCAGGCTTTTGTCCAGGCTCCACAGGAAAACCAATGCAACCTGATGACTGTTTCTAAGGCTGCTTGTTGCTGCTTATCATTCTTGAAGCGTTTTCACTGATCTCAAAATTTATCAGCTCTAAAGGAGGTTGTAGGCTGTTTCCTGGTAAGGAGGGACTCAGAGTGTACCCTTAATTAGCTGGTGTGCACAGGTGGATTAAAAAACCATCAGCTGAGAGAGATGAGCAGTTCACCAGCCCAGCTTCACCCCTCGCTCACCTGGTTTCTTTGTGAAGTCCACAGTATAAGGCAAGATGTAGCATGAATTCTAATTGGTTTTAATAATAAAAACTTGGAGTCAGCTATCAGGGTGAAACCTGAAGGATCAAAGAAGCAGAGTGGCCAGCTACTAGAGAGTTCTTACCTCTGCCAATGCTCAGACCAAAGGGCAATCCTGTCCTCAGGCTGCACTGAGCTCCCTGTCTCCTCCCACCTTATACCTCTCTCCCTACCCAGCCATATCACTCCTGTCTCCAACTCCTTAGTGCTGAGATTCAAAGCCTGTGACTCCCACCTTTGTGTGAGCTGTTTCTCTTTTAGACTGGATCCATTTCAAGTAGCTCAGGGTGGCCTTGAACTAACAGAGACAATGTGTGTGCGCCAAGTCCTGAGGTTAAAGGTGTGTGCAACCACTACCTGGACTCTTGTGTCTTAGCTCTGCACGCTGATCTCCAGGCAAGCTTTATTTGTTAAAACACAAAATATCACTACAACAAGACTTTAGATACCATTATCCCATCCCCTTTTCTCAGAAGGAATCAAGCATCTGGAGTCATCAAAGGAATTACCGCGGTTCATGTTTAGCAAAATGGACCATCTTAAGTTGTAACACTCATCACTTTTTATGGTCTTAATCAGCACTTCCATTACAAATAGAAAAAAGCATGCATGCCTGACTGTGGCCCGGTGTGGCCAGGCCTGATTGCTGCTGACTATTGAATTCTATCGAATTCTCTCTGCCATGCATCAAGCCCACAGCAGAAGTCAGCGATCCGCTGGCCCTTTGCTGCTCCCACGGGGCAGGCCTATGTCTCTCATCTGCAGCTGTGCACACTGGTCTTACTGCAGCCTCGCTGTCTCTAGTAGTATAACATTGATTGATTGATTGATTGATTGATTGATTGATTGATTGATTGATTGATTGATTGATTGATTGATTGATGGTGAGTGGGCACGTGCCACAGGGCATGGATGGGAATCAGAACAACTTTCAGGAGCTGATTCTCTCCTTTCCACTCTGTGGCTTCCAGGCATTGAGCTGAGGTCACCAGGCTTGGCAGCAAGTGCCTTTGTCCACTGAGCCATCTCATCCGCCCCTTGGTACCTGCTGAAGTTCCCCAAGTGCTCATGTTGAGAACCCCTGACATGGAGTTTCTTTTCTAGCTTTTGTTAAACCACGTTTTTAGGTGTCAAGTGACTATTTTTTTTTCAGGCTATTATTTTGCACCTTGGGAGAGTATGAACTTAGAACAAGCATGAAAAATGCCCCTGTCCAAGCAAGAGAGAGTAGTTTGTCCGTCTATGCCTCCCGCTCTGACTCCCGCAGCTGGAGCCAACACCGAAGCTCACTTGCCCAGAAAGACAGTCTAAATTTTTAAAACCCTTGCCAGAATTAACCAACTCTGATAAACTTGATGAAGGTCTCCTGTCTTAAGCAATGCACTCTCCTTAGCTACACCTACACAGCTGAAGAAATAAATCCACAGCCTCTCACCCATCCCCCAGCCCATAAGTATCACTAAAGAACCCCAACTCAGGAAGGAAAAAGGTGTGAGACTACACCAAAAGAGGCCTCTCAAGATACTCCCGGGTCAGTCTTGCTAACATTAAAGTGGGTCTCCCAACACCCCTGAGAATTTCAAAGGCGGGCAACTCTCAGCCTGCTGGTAACCATTTCAAGCCATTTCCTTGCCCCAGGAGACTCACCTCCAATGATAGTCTTTCAAGGCCTTCTCGGTCCTTCTGCTGAGGTGTGCCAACGAAGACTGGATTGATCTCAGCAGCATCCTAACCCACACTAGGTCACCCTTCTACACATGAAATAGGATGCTTGCAAGTTAAGCCAGCTAAGTGAACTGACTCAAAGATAATTCACCGCCCCTGTTTCCCGTATGAAGAGATGGGGGGGCACTCAAGAGTACTCAGGCCCTAGGGCCAGGTCTGGCTAAGAAATGCTCTACCAGCTTCCTAGGGGTGTGATCTCAAGGGAGCTACTGAGGCTCTGTGTCTTGTCACCTGTTAATGCTATCTCTGGAACCACCGCCAAGACTGGACAGAACAATCATGTTCATAAAAGCACCCAGCAGGCACTCACCAGAAGCGCAACGAGAACCATTGAATGTACAAAGTGGAGATGCTGAAGGAAAACATTAATCCAGCCATATTCATGTTCAGACAATCTCCAGGCCATAGGGTGTACTTGGATAACCCTTCCTCTGTGCCTGCATAAACATATACACATGTGTACACTTTGTGTTCCAATTCGTTCCTACAAAGTGGGGTTCCATAAAACAGCACTTTGTGACTTGCTCTGTCCCTGGAAGTGCACATGCATTAAATACAGGAATGCGGCGTTTGTCTTTCTGAGTCTGCATTGTTTTGCTCAGTGTGATAGTTTCCATTTCCGTCTATTTCTGCAAACGTTCAGGCACTCTTTTTTAACTGGATGTCCAGGCCATTTAACCACGGGTCCAAGCTATTGTTTTTCAGCTGCGTGAAATCCCTGCGCTGCTGGCACGTGCTTTACTCAGCCGGCCCCTTTCCTTGGGGGAGCTTTCCAAAATCCTGCCACTACATCATATGTTTTGACTTTTAGGCTGTGCTGCCCTCATTGCCCTTCTTCTGCTGTCACCTAGTGTCCAGGTTCCACCTCAGAGTACAGGGAACTATCACAGGGAAGGCCACTTGCAAAGAGGTTTGATGCTTTGCGACAGCGTTAGGCCTCCATCTGACAAACGCACAGCTCAGGTCATCATTAAACATTGAGCCTGAAGGACACTTTCATGCTGAAACTCTTTCACACCTACCTCCATAGCCTACAAGAGTTCTGTCAGGCTTTTCTGTTTCTCATTGAAGAGCAGAGGCAATCCTGCATCACTTGAGTAAATGCAGCTCTCGGCAAAGAACCGAGCTGACAACTGTCCTCACTTGAAGACGCTTCGATTGACTGACACCTCTCCCCTCTTCCTAACAGGCAGTGCCTCCTAGCTGAGGGATGCGCCCTGTAGACTGGCTTTCGCTTGGGTTACTCTCGCAAGGTATCAGGCTTAATTACCTGTTGATTTCTTCTGCTGAATCTGTCATCTCTAATAAGTATGCCCATCACAGATATAGCTATCCATTTACTAAAATCCATGCCTCTCTATGTCCATTGTTGCAGAATTGCCCCTAGGAAATGGCTCATCAGACAAAGACCTTCCCAGCTCCCTATCTAAGGTGACTCCATGATTAATTGATTTCTTTTCCCTATAAATTGTGAGTGACTGGCTGTGATGTGCTTCAGCTTGGGCGCTGAAAAGGATCTGCCCCACCATCTTGCTCCTCACACCAGCTGCAACCCCAAGGCCCTAGAAGATGTCAGAGCCACAAGATGGAAGGAGCATGGGACCCTGGGTCATGGCCTGCTGTTCTAGTAGGCTTCCTCTTCGGGTGTTACAGGAATGAGGAAAAGAAAATGGCATTTGAACTAACATACTCTTAGTTGGATCTGTTTTTTTTGTTTTGTTTTGTTTTTTGTTTGTTTCTTTTTTTTTTTTTAATGAGTGCTACCCCAGCAAATATAGGCCCTCAGTAAAGGCAAACATACTTTAAAAAGACCTAGAAAACCAGTTCTGGTCTCTGAGAACAAACTGTTAACCAATATACCGCAGTGTTTCATTTTTCTGGAAAATGAGTCACGCTTTCTATCCATTAACCTCCTCAGCTTAGTTTAAATCCCATTTCCCATTCTGTCTTCTGCCTGTGGGGCAGAAACCAAAAGAAGATCAAGGCAAGATTTATGAACAAACAATCCTTCCTAGAAATAAGAATACAGATTGTATAATGATGTTATGACTGCAAGAGGTCTCTGATAGCCATCTTGGAAAGCCTAGATTCCTCTAATCTTTGTGACCACACTGATTATTTCGGTCCCAGCTGAATTCTGAGCAGTAAAAAATGCCATTTGCACTGACGCTCATTTATTTCATCTACACTATGACATGGCATGTTCATTCTGACATAGGTTGGGGTGATGAGTTTTTCCGGATATTTTAGTTGAAGCTTTTAGTCGGTTGTCAGTATGAAATAATATCAGCAATTTATAAATTAACCACCTGACTGTATAAAATGAAAATAAGCCAAAGAGGTTTCCCGTCTGGAGCTTTGGTTCATGAAGAATTGCCAAGAGTAGTCGGTTGCAGTGAGTCCTCTTGCAGAACACACTTCTTTGTACGTCTCTGTTCTGGGTTCCTGTTGGGCTCCAGTCATTGCGCAAGTCCTTGCTTTAAAGGGTAAGAAATCCATTTCCCTGCACCAGGCTAAAGTACAAAGTAGATGGGGGATGGTTATGGGAAAGTGATTCTGGTTTCACAGTCCAGACTCAACTTTAGTTTTGATTATTTACAAGATGCCTTGATCCTTTATATTCTATCAATACTTTGTTTTCTGGCTTTTTAGAAACTAATCCTGTGTGCTCTGACTGCGGCAAAGCACAGTGAGGGTAGAAATGGGTCCCTTAATTTCCTGCTTCATAAAGTTACCTCCTTCCTGATGTCAGTCCTCAGAAGAAATCACAGCCCGTAGTGACACACCATCTCACCTTATATGTGGGTTCTTTTGGTCTCTGAGCATCGCTGTGTGTTACACGTGGCATTTTAATGGGCCTAGCGCCCATCACCTCTCAAACAGTTGATGGAGAAGACAGTAAGGATGCTATCAGAAGACAGGGATTTTCTGTTTATCACGAAACATCCGTTTCCTTTTTCCAGTGAACTAAAAGACACTTGTCCCCAATGATAAGACAGTTTATTTTAAAGCATGTCACTATCTCAGATACAGGTCAGACCAAGAGCGGAGCACCAGGCGGCTCCGGCAGACTGAGCAACTTCTTCAGTACCATTTTCTAAACTATAATTATATAATTTCTCCCATTCCCTTTCTTCCCTCCAAGCCCTCCTATTTATCCATCCTCGTTCTTTCTCATATTATTGGCCTCTTTTTCACTATACACACACATGTATATATACATATGTGTGTATATACATGTATGTGTATACACATATATATGTATGCCTATACATATATGTATTCCTATATACATAAACACAGTCTGTACAATGTCACCTGTATGAACACAATCTCAGGGAAGAGTGCATGGTATTAGATAACCAGTTGAGAGGGGAGGTTCTTCCCTGGAAAAACCATCTCTCCATGCTCTGCATTCTCCAGTTGGCCACAGTTCTTTGTCTATGGCTGAGGTACCCTACTAAATAACTCTATAAGGGAAGTAATGAGTGCTTCAGAAAAATCACTGGAAGTGGGGATGTTTGCAAGTCAGCTTCAACGGTCAGGTCTTCCCCCAAGAGCACCAAACACAAGGACTTGGGAGAATGGAAGTGTGACTCAATGTAAGGCCTGGGCACCCAGTGGCACCTCTAGACCTTGTCAGCTTCATCTGAGGCCATGTCACAGCAGTTTCCTCTATATACACCTTGGGACGTTGAACCATCAGGCCAAGCAGCCTGTTGTTGGATGTAACCTGCTGGTGAGAGAGCTAGAAGATGAAAGCCTACCTTTCATCAGTCTGCAGTTACCAAGGAAACAGTCTCTAGTCAGCACAGTGGTACCCACTGACCTGAGCCCACCCAGTCCCAGGATCCAGAAGGCATTTGACAAAGGTGGCTGGATAATTGTACATGTTGTAGGTGGCCTATAAACAACCAAAAGCCTCTTTTGCTGCGTCTTAACTACAGCCCAGGGTAGAGAACTCGCCTAGCATACAGAGGTGTCCAATCTCCTTCACTGTGTAGTGAAAAGTCTTGAGTGCCTCCCTCCTCAAGCTGATCTTAGGGCCTGTCTCCTCCCAAACACTGACACAAACATCATTTAAGAAATATAAATCAATGTAATTTGGAAAGAAGAGTCAAAACCAGTAATGAAAAAAAGAGAACACTAAGTGGCTGATTAACGCCATTTTTGGGCCACACTTCAAGTTTAGTGTTCATTTGCATTGTATAAAAGAGCCCTAGGCAAACCATCTTCCTTTGAATTCTAAATTCTTTGCCTTGCTTTTTGTTTTTCTTGTTTCTTTTCTAATCAACGTAGTCCCCTGATTTGCATAGATGATGTGTCAATAATGTAGTAAGAATGCCTTGCTAAGCCACTAAAAAGAAATGCCCACTTCCTTTTTTTAGTATGCATATATGTATAATTTCCTCAATCCTGCTTTTTGTGTAGGTCTCGGGGCTACAGAATCATAGAAGCCTTGGTTGGTGTCTTAACACTATTGACTACTTCTGTCAAACATCCCTAATGCCTTGACGTCGTGTGCCGGGACCTTCTGGATGGACAAGCTGAGTCCAGATGGACACTCTTCTCAGGATTTTGAAACTGAAGGGAAGATGCTCATGTAGAAACGCATGCAGTTGCCTTTATTCTGATGAAGGAGCCCAGTAGCATTGCGTTCCCATCGCACCAGAAAATGAAAGGCAGACCTCAGGACTTCTTCAGAGTTCTAAGACTAGTACTCCGTGCCGTTCCCATCTCAGATTTGCCCCAAGCTAAAGACTAAAAGGGTTTTCACTGGGAATTCCTTGGGCTTCGGTTTTCAGGCCAGTTATGTGTGCCATCATAAACAGGGATAGTTCTCAACCCACTGCAGATAAGGAACCGTTAGGAAAACAGCGGCTTCGCCTCCCAGAGCTTGCGGCCAAAATCAGAAAAAGGGTGAACTATGTGAGGACGTCATCCTCCAAAATTCTGGTTGAGAACAGAAGATAGGTTTGATGACACTAGTATTAGAGACATCTACAAAAAAGGGAAGAGGACATCAAAGTGATTCCGTGTGTTCATAGTGTATAACAGGAAAGCTTGGACTACCGTGATTACACACATCTTGCCAGGGGTCAACAAAAGCGTGTAGGGACCAGGCTGATAAAAGTAATCAAATGGATGAAGCAAGTTAATGGTAAGGCCATGGGGATGGTAAGGAGTCCTTCTACAGACCGAGGGGATTCATAGCCAAGCAAATGCTAGCTTCGTCTGTGTGCTGATCTGATCTGATTTCTGCCACACTCCTAAGACTTCAAAACAGTCTTGATTTATTCATGGACGGTGGTACACACCTATAGCTCTAAAAGCTGGGAGACAGAGGACTGCCAAGTGTCTGAAAGCTGCCTGGGATACATAGAGGGCTTCAGACCAGCCACGGATGCATAATGAGAATGTGGCTTAAGAAAACACCCATAGTTCTGGGGAATTTTGATAGAGGGCTTGCCCAGCATTCACAAGGTCCTGGCCTTATCCCCAGTGTCACATAAAAAGAGACATGTTAGCAAGCACTTGGGAGGTAGAGGAAGGGTGATCAGGGGTCCAAAGTCATGTTAAAGTATACGGGGAGTTTGGAGCTACCCTTGAAAACATGAGGCCCTGTCGCAGAAGAAATTTAATTCATTAATTATATGAAAATAAATCTAGATTCTGAGAAGAACACATTTCTCCTATTAATCAATGCTTGGCAAGACAGCATTAATCACTGAAAATCTCATTGAAAAAGTCTGGACAGAACTCACATTTACTGATATTTGTCGTGTTATCCAATGACAGCTTTAGGAGCACAAGACAGATGCTCCTTTGTGACGTTGGTACCAGGAATCCTCGGCTTTCCCTGATGCTCTTTGATAAAGCTGCTGTCTCTGCTCTGGTTTCCAGAAATCAATGAGTAAGCTTGCAGTCTGTCTCTGACACACTGAGTAAAGGCTCCAGGTAACAGTCTTGACTTCCGTGCATTATTATTCTAAGTTGCCTCAAATTTTTTTCGGGAATCAAGAGAGTTGCCTAAGTAAGTAAATCTATCTTTGACTTGTCTGTTTTTAACTCACATATTTATGTATTAAGTCAGGCCTGGCTGGCTACTAGCATTCAGAATCTTCTCCCAGGGCAGCATTCAGGGCAGGGAGCTACTGGAGGTGAAAGTCTCTTTTCAAGACCATGGAAATAAGACTCAAGTCTTGCTATCAATTACACTTCTGCGAGCATCTGTGTCATATTTCCTGCATACACACAATAAAACATGTCATATATATATATATACAATTATATATGCATGACATTTCTCCCCTACAGACTCCTCAATATAGTCCCCGCCTAACTTGGTTTCCTTCCTTCCTTCCTCCCTCCCTTCCCTCCTTCCTCTGTTGCTTAGTTCCCTCTGCTTCCACTGTCTTCCTCTTTCAGGATTTTCTCCTTAATTGTCTAGGTTTTCCTGCTCCTGTGCACAGGGAACATCATTTGTCTTTACTTCTTTATTTCCATTCTGGCAAATGACACTTCAGAGTACATATATATATGTATGTATGTATGTATGTATGTATGTATGTATGTATGTATGTATGTATGTATGTATGTATGTATGTATGTATAATTTACAGGACTGAATGAGTAAATGAATGTCCCGTATTATCCTACTGAGAAATCCTACTTCTTGTTTCTCGCCTCTCAGTTTTCTTATCGCATCGTTTCTTCCGTAAGTTCTGAGGCAAACACATCTGCTTAAAATTCCACATATGTTTTAAATGTTACTTTATTAGTTTGTGTGTGTATATGTGAGTATATACCCACATGTTCCAAGGTGTATACAGGGAGGTCGTAGGACAATTTTTCAGTTCTCTCCTACCTGGTGGGTCCTGGGGGTTGAACTCAGGTTGTCAGGCTTAACAGGAAGCACCGTTACCCACTAAGCCATCTCCCTGGCCCCACACTCCATGTCTTCTCAGATGAAGGCATTCCCAAGCCTTTGTAAGGCAATCAATCTTTTCATAAGATCTTGAACAAACTTAACTAAAGTACATTAGGCATACTAATTATCAGAAGCTAGTGTGCCTTATCAATGAGTTACAAAATTGTAGGCATTTTTAAAACAGGAAATAAATCATGTATCATAAACTGACCATCCTCAGGTATCCAAACATACACAAGAGTGACAATACCCAGAACTTCATCAATGGTTTTGAGTGTAGGTGGCTGAGCTTTTGTGGCCATCTGAGAAGAGAGTTTCAACTTCCTGGCTGTCTTGTGTACATTTTGGTTGTTCCTGTTGATCATCAGGGTGAGACTTTGGATTTAGCCTCGATAGACAGTGGATTCCCTCTGCAGAGGCAAGTCTCATCCTGTGGCTTTAGGTTGCTTTGCAGTGTTCAAATGACCTAATTGATCCTGGAACAGGTGGGGAGTCAGTCCAGAACACAGGTAGAAATAAGGTGATCTTTCATTTACCTCTTTTGGGGAACTAACCGGTATTTTTACAGCCCCAAAAAGCTATTGAAACTTCCCAGAGATGTTCATCTCACCCCCAGGAAACATTTCAGGTCTTTTCACAACACTTCATTATCTCATATGATTACAGAATTTTCCTAAGAACAAGGAAAGGCAAGCTGGTGTGATCTTTATTTTGCAGAAAGGGAAATATATCTAGGGGGTAAGAAGGGCATTTCCCAAAGCCTCACAGTAACCATAGGATCAGAATTAGATGGCCACGTGTGTACATTTGTATCACTGGGCCACTTCTTAAGCTCTTTGCAAATCCCCCCTCCCCCGAAATACAACGACATATTCCCTACTCATGTTTAAGCAAGCCTCAAATTTTCTGCCCTAACTTTAAAGAATTGCAAATAACATTATTTCCAAAATTTCCTAAATGTAAAAAGAATTAAATATATCTCACATTGCCAATCGTGTGTGCTCTCTAGATGCATACAGTGAGGTGTGGATGCTAGAGCCATTTGATCATGAGATCCAGTTTGAAAAACAGACTGAGTGTGTGATTGACAGCAGAGCAATTGCCTAGCCTGCCTGAGGCTCCTGGTTCTGCCTCCTGCAGACTTTAAGAAAATATGTTTGTGTCTGTATATAAACATACATACATGCAAATATATACATATATATGAATTCTTGTCTAATCAGAGAGAAAGAACATTTATTTGCTAGAAGACAAAACTTTTTGTTTCCTATTCTACTTTCTCCTCATATTTCAGTCCTAATCGTCTCTGTGCTTCTATTTTGGAAATGTTTTCTTTCTCTGTCAAACTTTTTTATATAAATAAAATCACTTTTTAAAGTGCCTCCTCTTACTGAACTGTCTCCCTGGCCCCGTTTCTCCTTTTCTTGAAGTGGCCAATAAAGGACGCCTGGCCCAGTAAGGTGACTTTCTTTTTAAGTTCCTTTGAATCACAGGAAAATAACTAGGTCATTCAGAATGACTGCATCCTCATGCCAGAATGTGGTTTCTTGTTTTCAGTCTGAACAGTTGTGAATGGGATGTTTCATGAATGGGAGACATCCACAGTTTCATAGTGAATTTTACACCTGGAGTCTGGACCAGAGAGGCTAAATTTCCCATCAGGGATTAGCAGGATGACGGTCAGAAAGGTTCCTGTGTTCTGAGGTCTTAGGGTCTTCCTTCTCCTCCACAGGGAAATCCCTGTGGTCCGATAAGGAGGTTCCTCAGAAGAAGAAGAAAGAAAAAAGTCGTTTAGCTACACTGGCACAAATGGAAACCGAAGACCCAAACAAAGAAAATATTTCTAAGAAGGGAGTTTGCTTTGGTTTTCACGCCTGTCCCGTGGTTTCACTTTTCATTTCTGTGGCATTTGGGTGAGGAGACATTGCCTGAATAGTTCCTGCTGATGGCATTCTAACAAGAATCCCTGGAAACACTGTGGAGAAGAGGCTGAACTAACTCCGAAGAGGAGGTCAGCTTATAGCTGGCCTTCAGGCTGCGGGGAGCTCTCCCAGAGTCTTGGCTCTATGGCTGGCTAAACTCCCTTGCATCCTGGGCCTGGGATTCCCACTTGCTTGTAGAGGTCTCTGCTTCAAAGGTCCAAAGTCATTTCAAGCCTGTTCCCACTGTCATCGCCCCTCCAATGTCCCACCCTCCGTTTCTTCCTGCTAAGCGAGTAGCCGCACTTTCCATCAAGGAATCCAAGCCTAAAACTTGGGGCTGATGTTAGACACATCCGTTGTCTGTCATCAGTTCCAATGCAGCCATCGCCAGGTCGTCCTGCTGC
>LOEQ01000958.1:430435-445847 GCA_001685075.1 Bramus lutescens | reverse complement strand
GTCCTCTGTGAGGAGGGAAGTTGTCGCCTCTCTGAAGTGGTTACGTTAATGTCATGTCATTACACCGTATTGCTGCACAGGTTAATATAATTGGGTGTCTATGTGTGAGCAATGATCCGTGCCGTGTTACTGCTCTGAAACAAATGACATTTAACCAGCCGGCCTGTAAGGCTCCTTGTTATCTACGTGGTGAGCAATTGGAACGGAGAAGAAGTCCTCTCGGTGAGCAACTGATGAATTAGTTGTTGGGTTTCCTCGACAGCCTGGATTTATAAGAGCGCAATTCTAACATAATTTATTAGATCTATAAACAGACAGATCCCATGTTTTCAGCAAGATTACATCTTGTCACCTTCAGACACTGTGGCACTGGCAGCCCTGTTATAATTTAATTGTATTATTCTGATAACGTGTTGTTTCTGAGGGCTTGGTATTTTTATTTATTTATTTACTTATTTATTATGCCCCCCCCAAAGACATTTTCATGTTTAACCGGAAAGGAAGCAGGTACCCTTGTGCTAGCTGATGTCTGGAAGCTGCCCAGATGGCTCTTCTGAGCTGTCACTATTGACCTTATTAAGGGCACGAGCAGAACTGGAAGAGGAATTAGTGTGTGGCTCCTGGCCTGGGTGTGTCAAGAAAGGAGGAGCTCAAGCAAGTGTGAGGAATGGGGTGGGGGCTTGTGGGGGATCTGTACAGGAAATTCAGTCAAGGATCAGTCTCCTCACCTCAAGGCTCGCCTTGCAGGTTATCTGTCCCACCTCAGACCTCTTACCAGCCCATGCCATGGGAGAATTCACTCCAGGTCCACCTACCACCTTTTTTATTCTCATGGGGACCTACTAGGAAAGTACAGTTATGGCTGCATTCTGTCTGGCAATGGCACAGAAAGGGGGACTAGAATGGGATGCCTAGAGTCAGAGTCACCCAGAGGGACTGCATCCTTGATCTACTGCCTGTAAGTGGGCGTTTCGTACTCTCTTTGGCTCTCTTGGCGGGGCACAGGGGTCTGTCTACAAGGGCTTCTAGTAGCCTGGCTAGGAAGACTCTTATGGAGTTATTCACAACTAAATTTCCTGGTAATGTAAAAAGAAATGGGTGCACACTGCCTCGCAAACTTCTCCCAAAAGGGCACACGTCCAGCTGAGTGACATGTATCAGTGAAGGGACACTGGCTAGCCCAAGAGCTACCCAACAGACGTGGTGCTGGAGCTCCATGGCCAGCTGAGAGAGTCTAAGACAGTGGGAAGCTCCCACTTACATGTTGGGACTATTTGGAGTCCTGACCTCCAGCTGCTCTTCCCTGCTAGAGATCTTCACTTTCCTTCTGATTTGAGTTACTGAAAGCTGTGTCAAAGTTGTTTACCAGCTCTGCTTCACGAGCACGTGTTGTCTTGGCCTTGAGGATCGGAGGATAAGGTTTTCACCTGTTGGCCCACCTGACTGTTGGGCATATAAGCCTCCATGGTGCTATTTTATAAGGGGCTTCTTACCAGTGACTAGAGGTCCGTGTCTCTGTCTCTCTGTCTGGGTGTCATTGTGTGTTTCAATCTCCAGCCCCTTGCCCAAAGCTCGCAAACTGTATGGTAGCGCATAGAGCGCAGAGAGGCATTGTGTGCTGCACTTACAGGCAGTAGATCAGGGATGCAGTCCCTCTGTGACTCTGACTCTAAGCATTCCATTCTGTTGCCCCATTCTGTGTCATTGGTAGATGGAACACAGCATAACCATGTCTTCCTTATAGGTCCCCATAAGAATAAAATGAGGTCATGAACATACAAAGATGCTTTGTAAGTTAAAGGAGTGCAAATAAAGGGTGCATTGATTAGTATTAGCATGTGAGATAATTTACATATGGGGAACATATATTTTTATTTCATTCCCCATTTCTTGGCTAAGGAGGTGACTTAGTAGGTGAAATGTTTGCTGTGCAAGCATGAGGACCTGAGTTCAGATCCCCAACACCCATGTAAAAGGCACACCATGCACTGTAGCTCATATCTGTAATGTCTGTGCTAAGGGGTGAAAAAAGTGGATGCCTGGGATTTTCTGGCCAGTCAGCTCAGGCAGAAGAGTGAAGCTCCAGGTTCCAATAGAGACTCTGTTTCAAGAAATAATGAAAACAAAGCAGAGGAGGTTAGAGGAAGGTGTTGATCACACATACACGCACGTGAGTGCACACACACACACACAATATTCTCCATTTTATGGATGAAGAAACAGGTTTATAGTGTTACATAGAATTGCTCAAGTGGCTACAGAATTCGATCTCACAACCGAGCATCCCTGCATCTGTGATTTTGCACAGCTTTGAAAATATGAACTCATTCTGTCAGCCTGCTGTTCTAGGGTACTTGGCCACAGCATGCCCAGGAGAAAAAGTGTTGGGATGGAGTCATCGAAAGTCTGTGGTACAGAGCTCTAGAGACTTAGTCCATTTGCATCCAGAGCCAACTTCTACACCCAAGGCCAGAGGCTATTGTCAGAGTCATTCATTCATTCAGTCCTTTGTGCTTCATGGGGAAAGCAGAAATGAACACCGTCAGTGGCATCGCTGAGTGGCAGTTCCATAACAGGCTTGAACCCCAACCTCTCAGCTGCAGCTGGGAACAGCTCAGCCAAGCACATCATTGACTACTGGAGTCCAGGGCCCCAAGATGTGCGCATGGACTTAGAGGTCACACAGTCCAGCCCCTTATTTTACAGATGAGGGGGTTATATTCCAGAGAGGGTTGGGTGTTCCTCTGAGGTCACACAGCAGGCCAGAGGGTAAAATCAGGGCTGGAACTAGGGCTCTTGGTTCAGAAATCTTTCTGACACTGGGCACCCCATCAAGTATACCTCTTGTTGGATTTTTGCTTTTGAGATCCAATAAAACATGAGAACTATCAAAATACCAGCTGTGCAATCCACGTCTCTGCAAAGATCTGTGGAGTTGCTTTGCCACATGAAGAATCAGATGCCAAACACATACCCTGTCACCCCCTCATCACCTCAGCCCTGAGCCTCTCACCTCAACCCACTGTAAATTCCACCCCGGTACCCTCTCCAGCCTCAGTCCAGTCTTACTATCGAAACTTAATGCCAGAAATGCGCTACTTTTCTGAGTCCCCTTTTCTCATTACAATGTCTTTGCAGATCATTTTGCCAAAGGCCATAGTCATAAATGGTTTCCAATCTCACCTGATCCTCAAGACCCCTC
Source organism: Bramus lutescens (assembly GCA_001685075.1). Taxonomy (NCBI): domain Eukaryota; kingdom Metazoa; phylum Chordata; class Mammalia; order Rodentia; family Cricetidae; genus Bramus; species Bramus lutescens. The sequence continues at coordinate 442,645 of LOEQ01000958.1, read as the reverse complement.
CTAAGGATTTTGACCCCATTCTTTAGAGAGCATGGGACTGGAAGACAAGCAAATCTTCCAGAACTATGGCGATACTTGCATCAATTTCTATTCTTTAGAAAAGCCTCTGCTGGTCTGAATTGAATCCGAAATGTCCCCTACAACTGCAAGTTTTGAACACTAGATTTCCAGACGATGACATTGCTTCAGAAGGCTGGTGGGTCCTCGCTGGCTAGAGCAGGTGGCTTGGAGTAGGTCCTTAAAACTTATACCATGTGCCTAGAGAGATAGCCCAGTGGTTAAGAGCACTGGCTGCCCAGGACCCAGGTTCAATTCCCAGCATCCGTATGGCCGCTCACAACTGCTTGTGGCTCCAGTTTCAGGAGATCTGATGCCTTAAGATAGATGAAGGCAGGCAAAACACCAATGTACATTTTAAATTCTAAAAAATATTAGTCCTGCGCCTAGTCCTGCTTCATAGTGTGAGTATCTGCAGCTTTATTCTTTCAATTCCATGCCTTTTTCACCATGACAGATCGAAACCAAAACTATGAACTGAAATAAGCCTTTCTCCCTTTACATTGTATCTGTTGAGTATTTGATCACAGCCACGCAAAAGTAAGCAAAACCCCTTCCCTGACCCTCGACCCTCTTCCACCAGAGATGCAATTAGCCACTGACACTGACCAGGTAACTCCTGAAGTTTGCAATGAGGCCATGATTGGCACGTCTCTCTTGTTAGAAGGATCTCTGACTTGGCCTCTGTGTCAAGTGCTGCCAGTGCTCAGCAGGACACGTGACATGTGGCAGGTGCAGGATACATATCAAGTCAACGCGGAGAAGAACACAGTCACAGTACATTCTCATTACACCCTGCCCCAAGGCTGAGCCCACCATGGAAGATGGGAAGTTCTGGGAGCGCTTAGGGAATACGGAGGGGATGCACCTGTAAGGGAAAGGCTAGGTCCACCTTCCAGGATGAGTAGTTTGGGCTGAGGTGCTGAGTCTTACACAACAGGAGATATTTGGGATAGATGAGTGTGTATGAATAGGCATACACACACACACACATATGCAGGCAGTAACAACTGATTTTAAATAAAGAGACCCTGATATTTGGGATATATGTGTGTGTGAATATATAATATTATATATATATATTCACACACATATGTGGATATGTGTGTGTATGTGTGTAACAATTGATTTAAAAAAAAAGAGGCCCTGAATGTGAAGGAGAGCAGGGAGGGGTACATGGGAGGCCTTAGAGGGAGGAAAGGGAAAAGAGAATTGTTGCAATCAAAATACAATCTCAAAAATAAACAACAAGGAGATAGCTTTGCATTCACATTGCCCCATTGGCTCAAGAGAGGTCTCCTGCTGCCCGCAGCCGAAAATGCGGTAGGGTGAAGATGACTTACTTGGGTTGGAGCTGACTGCAGTCAAATGCTCGCCTCGCTAGCCTGCTTCCTAACGTTTCTCCAGCTTGTGGGGTTCCTACTTAGAATCTGGAAGGCTGTCAAGATAGAGAAGCGAAATGGCTGCCTTTCTCAGCAGCCATGCGGCAAAAATACCTGGAAGAACAACTTATAGGAGGAACGATTATTCAGACTCATAGTTATGGAGGATCTCTGTCCTCCATGGTTGAGGAGGCACTGCAGTGTGGGAGAGACTCTGAGAATGCAGACGGCAGCTGAGCCAGGTGGAACCTCAAATGCGCACCCCTAGGGCCTGAGGAGATGACTCAGAGGTGAAGAGTACATTCTGCTCGTCCAGAGAACCACATTCTGTTCCAGCACCCATGTCAGACATCCACAGCCACCGGTAACTACAGCTCTGAGGGATCCAATGTCCTGCTCTGGTCTCTGCAGGCACCATACACACGTATAAATGCAGGCAAATACTCGTGCACATATAAGACAAATAAATAAATAAATATTTAATATAACAAATATTATATAATATATATACACAAATAACTAAATATATATTTAATTTATAAAAATTAAAAAGAAAGATATGGGATGTAAGCTGGGGAGCTGGGTCAATGGACACTTCCTTTGCAAGCATGGGATTGAGATCAGGTTCCTTGTGCTCATGGAAAAACTGAGGATGAGGCTGCACATACTTTTGATTCTAACACTGGTGAGGAGAAGGGTAGAGACAGGCAGATCCCAAGAGCTGACCAGCTACCAAATAGTGAGCTTCCAGTTCGGTAGGAGACCCTGTCTCAAGACAATAAATCAGAAAGCAGTAGGGGAAGAAACCTAAAGGCCTCTGAATGAACATACACAAGAGCACATACCCACAGACTCATGTGTATACAGCATGCATACACACACACACACGCATACACACACACACACACACACACACACACAGACAAAAAATGAAATGCAAGCCCTGTGTATCAATTTAAATTTTCTAGTAACAGCATTTTTAAAAAAGCAAAAGTTAACTTGAAAATATATTTAATTTAACCCAATAAATCCAAAATATCATTTCAATAAACAATTAATATAAATATATCATGAAAGCATTTATAACCTTTTTAAAAAAATGTACTATGTTAAATCTATAGTTGGAGCTCATCATAAAATCCTCACACTTGCTCTGTGCCTTTGGCCAGTATCTACTGATGTGGATCGCATCGTTCTAGAAGACCAAGTCAACCTTCAGCTTGACAGCCCCGCCTGACAAGTGGTGTGTCTAAACGCATCAGGGGGGAAATGAGGACATACAAGATCAGGTGCAGGGAAGAGGGATTCACAGGCCAGAGGGTATTCGCTTGCCCCCACAAACCCCCACCAACAAAATAAGGCTTGGTGCAAGGGTCCTGTAGAACATTATCCAGCTGGAAGGACCCTGAAGCTGCTGGCTTCATGGCTGCCCTCCGGAAACGCTGTGCTTGGAGCCTGGAAAACGAAACAATTTGAAATGAATCCAGATTTTCAGATGCCTGGTCCCCGCACCCCATCTGCCGAGCACCAGGAGCGAGGCAGACGCTGGAAGCACATCTGTCAACCTGCTCCAATGCTTTCCGGCACTTCCCCCCGCCTCTTGGAGCCTCTGCTCCCACCCTGGAAGAAGACTGTACTTTCTGGGGTTACAGTTCCCAGTGCCTGCTGGAGGGCATCTTGGCACCTCCCTAGGGGTAGCTGCAGCGGAAGGTGGACTCCTGCCCTCGGGGAATGATTACTCTGTCCACTGCTGCTTTGCTGCCCCCAGTCCTCTGACAAAGCCTTCTCCTGTAATAGGAAGTGGGGTGCGGGTCCCCACAGTGCCCTGCTCTCTCTGACAGCACCCAGGCTACAGCCAAGCAAGTTCCTACATCAAATGACAAACTGCTCCTACCTCCTTTTGCTCTTCTACAGCACACGTCTTGAGGATGTAATAAGACTACACACTGCTCCCCACAAGCAGTGCTTGGCAGCTTCTGGGTAGATCAGATGGAGAGACGAGAGGCTCCTTTAGCACAGAGAGGGTAAGGGTGGCCTCCATATGGAAGTCCACTGCCAATCCCCTTGGCTCCTATGGGTGCCCATCACTGGAGGTTTAACACGATGCCCAATGTACACAACATACACAAATTAAGGAGGTTGGGCATATATGGGTGCTTTCTATATGCCCTGAACAACATGGATTCATAAAGCTCACAGTATTTTAATCTCCTGCTTCCTCAAGTCATTGCCTAGGTCAGACCATGGGCCACTATTATAGGGGCTACTGAATAAGTACAGTCAATCAAACAGGCAGAGAAAGGAGAAGCGAATAGAGTAATGAGGGCTGAGGATAAGCACCAAGAAGCCAGAGAAAATGAGGGAAAAGTTGTGGTCCTGTGTTTGTCCATCTGGCTAGCTCCTTCCTGCAGTGTCCAGCACCATAGGCCGGACAAATTATTAGGGGACGTGGGCGGGAAAAGCCTTTTGCTAATTTTCCTTTTTTCCTCTTAAGCCATCAAAGAGTTTAGACATCAGCGAAACACAGACGCCATATGTGGAAATATTTGCTTGATATTGATGTTTTCCTTGTTAAAGCACATTGTTTTATGTGTGGGTGGAGAAACTCTTTGTAAACTGTTAAATATGATGCAAATGCTAATTTCTCCGCAATGCCCTGGAAAGGAACTCTCCGGGAACTGCATCTCAAGGAAGGCCATAAAAGAAAATGGTAAAAATAAATTAGGCAGAAATGTGGATGGCAGCATACGGTGTGTATTTTGCCAACACACAGCCATGTGTCCCCTCTCCAAAGCCTAGCCCCAACAGGAGGGGATCTGCATAACTGCATGACAGATGTCACCACTTCCCAGCGGCCACCCGGCTTTGACAACTTGCAGGAAACAGTATGCCAGAGTTTGTTTAAACATACACACACACACACACACACACACACACACACATACACACACACACTTTTGCTTTTAATCAGCAAGCATTTTTCCTCTCTCGCAATTTTTTTTATACCTTGGAATTAATCTTGGAAAGAAGAGATGTGGATGAAATGGTAGGAGTTGCCTTAAAAAACTCTCTTTAGGCTGGAAAGACAGCTCAGCCAGTGAAGTGCTGACCTTGCAAATATAAGGACCTGAATCTCCAGAATCCACACAGAAAAAGCCCAGCATGGTGGTGGGCACTGGTAAGCCTACTACAGGGAAGAAGAAGAAAGGCAGATCTCCGGGACCCTCGGGCCAGCCAGCCTAGCCTTCATAGGCAAGACCCAGACCAGTGAAAGATCCTGTACCAATAACAAAACAAAGCAGACGGTCCCTGAGGAAAGATGCCAGGAGTTGTCCTCTGGCCTCCATATATACATGCATGTCTGAGTGCACACACACATACATACTAACACATACACAACACATATATACACACAGCACAATACACAATACACATATACACATGCATACATATGTAAACACACACACATACAAACACATGCACAACATATACATACACAGCACACATACACTTACATACATACATGCAAACACACACACACATACAAACACATGCACAACATATACATACACAGCACACATACACATGCACTATACACACATAGTGCACACATTGAATTATTCTGCACTGTTCACTGTTCAGTCAGATTCTCAGGAACACAAACTTTCTCCAAACCTCAGATGCATTTTGACCATGTTTAAAAAGAAGAGCTTGCCACTGGTACCTTGCAGCCCAAGACTCTTTCTCTGTCAGTAGCTTTATCTGCCCTGGCACTTGGTTAACCAAACTCAGCTTCAGATTTTAACCACAAGTTGGATTCCACCACACACAAAAGAATTCAAAGCCCAGGGTCATGAGCTATCTGTGGAATGAATATTCCTACATTCTTTGCAAATGTGTGATGTATGAACTGTATATATTTCTTTGATAAATTGTTTTTAAATATTTCCTCCTTTTTATTAATTGAAGAGGAGCCTCATGTATCAATGCCATTTCCCCCTGTTTTCCACATAAATTATTTTCTTGCAATGTTCGTTTGTATTATTATTGCCGATATTAAGGCAGAGACTATTTTTGCCTTGTAAACAAGATTTTGCTTACAGCTAAATGAAAAGAAGTGAAGTTAATCACATTGAAATAATAGGTTTAAAAAGGTAATTCAGTGGTATCAGAATGAAGTTTAATTTTCGGCAATAGGAGCCACACTGAGAGAAATGGCAGAAAAGCTTGTTCTGTAATTAAATGGTATTTATCATTGGCAGGTCAGCCCTGCTGGGCGAGAGGCTCAGGACTCCACAGAAAAGGAGAAGGAACTTAGTCAAGTAAAAGTGGCCCAGAGCAGAGCCTGGGGTTGTATGAGTGGGTTGGAAGGAGGAGCGGCTGCCGAGACCCCTCCTANTCCTAGAATCAGACTGTCTGCCCTACCTGTGTGCATCTCAACATGTACATAATCCCAGCACTTTGTAGGTAGAAGTGGAAGGATTAAAAGCTCAAGATTTTCCTGGGCTACATAGCAAGTGTGAGACCAGCCTGGACTTCATGATACCCTGAAGAAAGAGAAATCATAAAGAAAGGAAAGAAAAACAAGGAGGAATGGGGTGGGCAGGAAGAGGGAGAGACAGGAGGGGGGAGAATGAATATCCTTTGGGTCAGCAAGATAGTTTAGTGAGTAGCGGCCATTGTGCATAGGCCTAAGGACCTGAATTTGAGCCGAGTCACACAAGGTAGCAGGAGAGAACCAACTCCCGAGTGCCGTCTTCTAACCCCACATGTATCATGATTTTACACACACACACACGTATAAGTAAATAAGTAAAAAGGTTGTAAGTTGGATGTAATAGCTTCAGCTTCTAATCTCTGTGCTAGCAAGGCAGAGACAGGAGTATCCTTGAGATCCATAGGCAGCCAGCCTAGCTGAATTGACAAACTGAGTGAGAAGCCCTGCCTCAAAACCCAAAGTAGAGGCATCTGAAAATGACAGCCAAGGCTGACCTCTGACCTACATACACACACATGCACTCTCACACACATACACCTGCATGTGCTCACGTGCGCGCACACACACACGCACACACTAAAGCACATACAGTTACATGCAGACTTGGAGTCACACACTGCAGCAGTAGTTTTGCTTTTCATTTGTGAAATAGGAATAATTCACTCTCTTGGAATTGGCATGCTAACCAGTGACATTCCATGTAATATGCCACAAACCAAGCCTAGAATCATACCAGCACTAAGTTATCATTTCAGTTGCTCTTATGAACTTTCTGACCTCAAGCAGGGCTGGTATGGTGAGAATCTCTCACCCAAAGATGACCAGACTGTCACCTTCAGGCAGCTTTCTACAAATATAACTAGCTCATCTTCTCAGCGTCAAGTCTCTGGGAAGCCCAGGGCACTGACCTCTCAGCAGAGAGGCCAGGTGGCATTGTGAAGAAATTCACAATAGCTTCCTGCAAATGCGGTCAGCTCCAGGAACAAAGAAGTCACTCGACTGAGCCCCATCCTAGACTACTACCTTCAGATTTCTGGTGTCATCCTGGAGCTGGGACCATCAGTGACATACAACCCAGTGGGACTAAGGCAAGGAAGTTCAATGCATGCCTCTGATTTGGGGTCTTAGATTTACCACTTAGATAAAAAAAGAGCTCAGTTGTCAATAAGAGAGGGTAGGGGTGTGGAAGAAGTGCTGGCTGGAGATAAGATGAAGATAGACAACTCAAGGAATCTCTAAGTTGACTGAGGCCAAGCCTTCTCCTTCATCCATGCCTCCCAATGGTCCTTTCCTAGAGACTGGGGGCCATTTGACTCACCAGTTAGCTGTTTCGAAGAATCCCCAATGACACTGCCCGGTTGAACAACAAAAATACCCAACAAAAGATGGCCTGCACTGGAGAAGGACCTTCTTGTGTTTGACTCTGACAATATCAGGCCATTTGATAGCAGCGACTCCAAGCATCCCAAGGTCCCTTCATTAAATTCCATTTATGTAAGGCCTGTTTAATATTTATGGATTCATGGAACTCACATGCTACCGGAAGATTCACTGGAAATCAACTTTGTTTCCCATTGGCCCACATGCTAAAACATACCAGAGCATTCAGCAACATGGGGACAGCTGAGCCTGGAACGATGTCAGCTTTCAGCTCTAAGAAGCTCAAATTGGGACCCTCTATTAGTTTTCCCCTTTTATTAATGTTCTGGAGCAAGGTTTCTGCAGCTAGAGTTATTGAATTTTCGCTAAAGCCTAAATACATGCATGACCCTTTTGTAACTTTCATGTTCAAAAATGTAAAAGACTTCCAACTGGCATCCCCTGCATCTTTCCATATCTCTGCTCATTATAGTCTGTGGTCCCAAACCAATAAGAATTAAATAAATACCCCACTGAGAACTGTACTTTAGAGAATTGTCTCCTTGCCATGCAGATGTGGGCTATCTCCAAACAGCACTGATGTCTTGTATTTTATTTTATACTGGGGGGGTGGAAGAAGAAATTAAAATCTAAATGGTACCCAGAAAGGAAGTGTTGGCCTGGGTGAATGTTTGATTTCATTTTTCTCCCAGCATGCCCTCTGCTTTCATCCTATAATAGCTCTCCTCAGCTAATCTGCCCTAAAACACTGCAGGTAGAGATGTGTATTGATACAGGCTGGCATGCAACTCAGTTTCCACAGACCATCGAAAGCACATAAATAGTAAATTTCACTTGATGGCTACTTATGAATGCAATTTCACTCTGAGCATTTCTACATAGAGAGGTTTTGCCAGATGGGAGATAAGTCTTAACATTATGGATATATATGGAAGAAAACATTTGGTTTCTATTCTAAATGACTGATACAGGCTGTCTCAATGATTGCATTTTTTAGGGCAAATCACCAAATTGAGCATCAATTACTTCGCTTTTTAGCAGTTTAAAGAAGTTTGTTTTTCTTTTAAAAAAAAATCCCCAAGATCTCACAGAAACATTTTTTATCCCTCCTTTTCAGCAAAACAAATTACTCTTGTAATTTTCCAAGAGCTTGGCCATAGTTCTCAGAGACTCACCCTGTGCCCTGAAACCACAAACCCAACTTCCTAGCAATTGGCAAGTCGAGGTCCCCAATGCAATACCCAAAGACATTTGCTCCCTCCTATTCACTCAGGAACTGATATTATCATTGGACCTAAAAAGGAGGGTGGGGAGCTTATATTCCCACTATGCAGATGATGGGGCAGCAGAGGAGAAGGAGATGCACACTCCACGGGGTTTTATGGTCCATCCATGAAGCTGGAATAGGAAATCAATGCCTAAGTCCAAACTGGGGCATTGAATCCTTCCACGTAATCATTTTTTCCCTTCCTCCAGTCCCCGGCCCCTCCTCTATGGGAACCTTAACATTGCCTTAATCATTTAGGGCATAATTGAGACTCCACTTGTATTCCATCATCCTTCCCCTTTCATTGATCACTGCTAATTTTCTGGCTCAGTGCCATCTGGAGAATTGGGTGTCCTAACCCCAGCAGGAGGGCAAGTGGGATTGAGAGGGGTTTGTGCTTTGGCTTATGAACCAAGGCCAGTGTGAAGAGCTAGAATGAGATTCTATCCACCTCTGTGTCTACCTCTCCACATTTAACAAGCTATCTCCCCCATTTCCAGAGCCCTGCTTGTCCTTTCTGAGAACATGACCTAAATGTCTTCCCTACTACAGATGAAAATGTTCTCACCGTAAAGGAAGGGATCCCTTCCCCCACAGGTGCAAAAAGAGTGGGTGGCCAACGGCAGCTGTGCCTCCAACTAGCCAGATGTGACAAAAGTATGTCTGTCTGCAGTTTCTCTGTTCAAACTGAATCACCAACTCCTCACACATGCCTGAGAGTATGTGCCAAGGAGAAATTCAGAACCACAGAGTCCCGTCTCCCTTTTCTCCAGATGGGCCAACTGGAAACAGGGAAATTGTATAAATTCAAGGAGTCAAAGCCTCAAACTTAGGGGAGTGTAAGCTCAGAATAAAAAGAAAAGTAGCCTAAAAGAAAAAGATAAGGGGGAAACAGTTCCCACACAGCATGGCAATAGAGTGTCATGTCATAGGAGGGTCAGGGGAGCAGTGACTATATGGAATGTGATAGATTTGTCAAAACCCTATGAAATCAGCTTCACACATTGTGAGCCACAGATAACATCTCTGTTCTATAACAAAGTAAAATATGACATTTTTAGCAAGATAGAGATCAGAGGTAATGATAGCAAGGAAAAAGACCACACAGTGTCAGCCAGGTTAGATGTATGTTCCCACCCTACATCCCATGGTACACCCATGGTAGTGCAATTCCAACGACAAAGTTTAAGACTCCAGATCAAACAAAGCATAAAGGTTTGGGAGCAAGTCATCTTGTGGCCGCTCACTGTGAGCCAATAGTTGAATTTTCAGAAAATCCACAAGCTGATTAGCCTCGTGTTGGTAACTTGAATATGGCCATCATGGAAATATTTTCGTGCTGGGCAAATGCTAGACTTCAGGGCTCGGAAGTGATTTTCTTCAGAGTGTATTGGTTGTTGTTTACTGACATTCTTGGAGTTGGAAATTTTGCCTAAGAGCCATCAATGTGACGATTGGATTCGGTTTGATGGGAGTTTTCTTTGACTGTCTCTAAACTTCCAAAGTTCCTGGTTTTCTAACAGGTTCCCAAAAGCTCCCTTAATGGCTAAAGCTACCTAAGGACCAATACGGAAGAAAGGCAAGAAAAGAAATAACCTAGTAGATCCACACTCCCGATCTATAGTTCGTCTTGGTTTTGAGTAATTGAGAGTAGAATTTCCCTTTAGGGTCCAGTAGATCAAAGACTCCAGTGTTCCAAAAGCTTAGCTTAACTTTGGTACTACTTCTGGAAATATCTGTTTCCACTATTTTTCAGAGATGAATGACTTATGTAAGATCATACAGCACTTGCCCAAGGCTGAGCAATGATCCTGGATCCTGGACCCAGCTTTCTGTGGACTCATGAGACCTTAGGTGAATCTATTTCTCTTTCCTAGTGAAGGAGGTGGGTTTGAAAGTCTGTCTCAAAATGTGCCACTGACTTTGAAACTCTGACAGTCAGCTCTGAATCCTTAGTCTCATAGTACTCAGAGAACCATGGAGAATTCAGGAAGTAAACAGGTGCCCTGCTACCATCCATAGTGATTTTTTTTATCTAATGAATCTGAGACAAGGGGCTGACAAGATGGCTGAGAAGGAAAAAAAAAACATTTGCTGTACAAGCAGAAGGACCTGAGTTCAAATCCCCAGCACTCAAGTAAAAAGGCAGGCATATGAAGACACATATGATAAGTGCCCATTCACTTTGCAGTTGAGTACACCAATAATTGGAAGCTTACTTTTCCTGAACAGTAGAGTGATGAGGTCTGGATAGTCAGATATCATTCATCATCTTTTTAGGAATCTCTGGTTCTCTAACATAAAGACCTAGAAATCTGAGTGCCACATCAAATCCTCAACTGAACGTTGACCTCTGGCTTCTACCCTTTCAAAGAAGACAAACAGCTCCCCAAGAACTACTCAGACATTGCATGCCCAAAGACGACAAAACTTCAAGAGGGCTATATCTTAAATCTAATGCTCATTCTAGGTCAAGCCTTCTGACTCTGAAGCCCAGTGAAGTATGTCTATCCTAAGTCAAGGGACTATGTTGACTTCAAAGGAACCATGTTGCATAACCGGTGGGCTATAGGACCTTGAAGAACACTACCAGCCCTAAATGCCTGTGCTTCCGCCAAGACCAAAGCTGGCCCGATGTCCCACTCTCCCCAGAGCCAGGCTTCCACCAGGGTACTCACACTTCCTGGGGCCTTCTCTCAGGAAGGAAACCCCAGTCATCATAAAAGGAAAATAAGGAAATAAAATCTTAATAGGATTTCATACATGACATAAAATCTCTACAACTCTGGGTGACAGACACTAAAAAAAGATCACTTAGAGAGAAAAGGCTTTCTAAGACTTCCTGTGGAATTGTTTGGCTGAAGATGTGCAGATGGAGGTCATATATGATGTTGTTAGCCGGAAGCAATGGCAGCAGGCCTGGGCTCCTGCAGCTGGGTGTGGGATCCAGGGAGAGGAGCTTGACTTTCTGAAGGAGCTCATCAAGTCACAAGACAGTGCCAAGACACACAGTCCTGTCTGCCTTACATGCTCCTCCACATCTCTCAAGCACTGGATCAGCCACAGCGTCTCTTGGAAAATTCTCTGAGCTATTCTCATATTTCTCTTACATGGCAGTTCTTGGACTGTGTCCATGGGACATCAGCTCTGTCATCAACTGTGAAAAGAGCCTCCTGAGACCTCAACCCAAACCTGCCATTTTAGAATTTCCAGGGGTGGAGCCCAAGCACCTGCATCTCTAAATCTAAATGAGTATAGGTGACATCTCATCTGAGATGACAAATCTGTAGTGTGTCGTGCTGAGAACAGAAATGACACACGAGACGTTCCTAAGGCAGAAAAGGAATTTGGAAAGTGTCTTAGTTACAATTTCTACTGCCATGACAAAACACCATGACCAAAAGCAACTCGGGGAGGAAAGCGTTTATTTCATCTTACAACTCTCAGGTCACACTCTGTCACTGAGGGAAGTCAGGGCAGGAACTGAAGCAGAAGCCTTGCAGGAGCACTGCTTACTGACTTGATTGCCCTGGTTTGCTCAGCCTGCTTTCTTATAGAACTCAGGAAACCCTGTCTGGGGTTGGTATACTCACAGTGGACCGGGCCCTTCCAACATCAATCATCAA
>LOEQ01000958.1:415204-428313 GCA_001685075.1 Bramus lutescens | reverse complement strand
CTAGCCAATCAATGAGTTCCAAGTTCACTGAGAGACTCTGTCTGGAAACATCATGGAGAGAAACTTAGGAAGATAACAAATGTTGAGCACTGGCCTCCACATGCATGTACATACACAGACACAGATACACACGGACACACGCACGCACACATGCATGCATGCACTGAGTCCCTGAGGGTTAAGGTCCTGTGTAAGGTTTCTGTACATGTAGATGCCTGGATCCGTCTGATTTCACAACTAGGGCTCTTTCCATGTTGCCTCTGCCCCAGTCTCCCTCCCCATCCCTTCCTCCTCCCNGGCAGGGCTCCCACGCTGCCTGCGCCTCCACACCGGATGTGCTTCCTGGAGCTCCTGGTCCAGATGGCCCACTGAAGCTGCTTCTCATAAATCACTGGGCCTCACAGCGCTGTGCTCAGCCACTTTCGCCTCTCAATCTCCCCAGGTCCCAGTGCGTGGGCCCTAACCACCCAGTCAGCAGAACCAGCTCCTCTAGCCGGGGGAACATGTCGATGGTCCCCCTCCCCAGCAGGGCCGGGAACCACTGGGCAGATTCCTTGGCGCCAAAGAGGATGCTCATGGAGCATCTTTGTTAGGGACATGGAGGTGATAAGCAGGAAGCAGGAAGGGTACAGCCCAAGAAGAGGCAAAATCCTGTATAATACACCTGCCATATAGGACCATATACACACCCTTCTGCCCTCTAAGACACCATGCCACGGTGTACATGTTTGCTCAGCTACACAAAGTCCCCAAGTAAGTTTTCCAAACAGACCAGCACCTCTGGTGACAACCCACCCAAGGCCCAGAATACCTTGGTCAAATCAATTCACTTCTCTAAGTTTGACTCTTTTTTAAAATTTGTGCATTATAGATAATAAAACACCTTACAGCATTGCCAAGGAGCAAATAGTGTTTAAATAAGGTACATGGGACATCTTGGTATGTGAGAAGAATACAAACCCTGGACCCCTTGGGATGTCATACCCTTTGTCCCCTTCCAAAACAGAACAGGAGGCAGCAGAAACACGATCCCGTCCCTTCCATTCCACTTGTCATTCATCCCCTTCAAGCTTCTAGAGCACAGAATGACCTTTTCTGACATTTTTCTGCCGAAAAACCCTTCAGGGTTCCATGATCACCTTCTGTAATGATTTCCACATGCTCTGGTCTAAAACTTTAAGCAGTTTGGGGCAGTATACTTGGAAGACATGGCTAAGCGGGTGAGTCGTCCACCCAAGATAACACCCTCCTGTTCCATAGATCATGGTGTTGGACCCTGGCTACATAGACAAGGTGTCATTTTCCAGCCCCTCCTGAGCAACATGGAGCTACAGAGCTACTCCTCAGCTCTGGAGCTCCGGTGAGGGTGATGCTCGTCTCCCTTCCTGCCTGAGGTACTTAAGAAGCAGGTGATTTCTCTCCTCCACTCTCCCTGTCTGTCAGCTGGAAGAAAGGGCTTTCAGACCCAAAGAGATGGTGAAGCCACAAGAAAGGCACCTGTGCCCCTGAAAGACTGTATGGACAAGAATCCTGGAATCCCAACACTTCCAATGAAAAACTCACACTTTGGATTTTACCTGAGGATTTTGTTTTTTGAGACAGGGTTTCTCTGTGTAGCCCTGGTTGTCCTGGAACTTGCTTTGTAGACTAGGCCAGCCTCAAACTCACAGAGATCTTCCTGCCTCCTGCCTCTGCCTCCAAGTGCTGGGACTAAAGATGTGTGCCACCACTGACCTGCACCTGAGGGATTTTTAAGCCAATGTTATTTTAGAGATTATCAGTTAAAGCAGCCATCATCACCCTGAATTTGAGGAGACCCAAATTAGCCTGAAATGATTCCATCATGATAACAACATAATCAGGACTGCAATGTACCAGCCTTTCACAGTCTGTAATGCCACACACTGTTGTCAAGGGGACACCTCTCAATACATCCAGTAGCTTGATTAGGTTAGTATCCTGGCCTTTCTTTCTTGGGCACTCATCAGGCCACAGTCTTGACAGTTCTACTAAGTATGCCCCTCTTTGTCTTGTCATGTGACGTAGTCAAACGACCTATGCACCCACCGGCAGCATCAACTTTATTTCCACCTGTGCTGTCTTTGGATTCCAACCGTGCAGAGGGGGCGAGGCCAGGGGAGAGGACCAGGGAAAGGACACATGACCTACACAAGCAGACTTATCCACTGAGATAAACATGACTGTGTCAGAGCTTGCTAGGGAAAGCACAACTACCTATTTTTTCTCTTTTCAAATTAGATCTCTTCCTCCAGACTGAGAGCATTCCCTAGTATCTTCTCCTGGCTCGTTTTTGTTTTGTTTTGTTTTCATAGAACTCCGTTCCAATCCTTGGGAGATGCTGACAACCATCTTAGAACCACACGGAGGAAGAGAGCCAGGAGAGAAAACTGTCACCACAGTAAAAGACAAGGCCTAAAACCAGAGGAGAACAAGTTGAGAGTGTTGAACTTTGACCTTTTTCATGCATGGGAATCAGATGTCCCCTCCTAACTCTTACTCAAGATGGATTGAATGATCCTTGCGACCAAACACTCTACCTGGAAGAGCAGGGCTGCCATTTGCTGGGCTCCCTCTGAGGACAGGAAGCTCCTCAACTGGAAAAATCTAAACAGGATGCAACTGAAATCACCACACCCATGTATCCAGCTCTTTTTCCAGATCCTTCCCTCTCCTCCATCCTTGTCCCTATACCCTCCTCCAAGTCTCCACATCAACTACATTGGATTTCTCATCATTTCTCTCATGTTTTTCATTTCTTTCCTGATCTGTCATCTTTGCCTGGCAAGACTCAGCTTCTCTTAAGCCTTACCTCCTTTGAATTTTTTCTCAAAACAATTTTTAAATCTCTCTCTCTCTCTCTCTCTCTCTCTCTGTCTCTGTCTCTGTCTCTCTCTCTCTCCAAGTCTGTATTACTTCCCTATCAAAACAGATTTTTAAGAAATGCCCAAAGAAGCTTTGGCCCAGTTTCAATGTGAGGTCTCACTGAAACCACTTCGGGAAGGGTGACACCACCACAGACTTCCTGGAAAAAGTAGACTGAACCCACCTCAGAAGACCAGCGAAGTAAAGAAAATGAGCCACTAACTGTTCCCAAGGTCTGAGCCTGAGAAAAGCTTGGGAGAGCCAATTGCTGAAAAAAAAAAACCATAATATTTACAGAGGAGAAGCCTTTCTCTTCAGCAGGAAACTCACGCAGACCCTCTGCCTTCCTGTTCTCAGCTCCTGTCCACCACCCCAACTACACTGCCCATGCCTGAGCAACCAAGCATGCCTCTACCTGAACGCCCGTGTTGGTTATTTATTGTTGTGTGACAATCACCCCCAGCTCCCAGATACTTAACCCAATAAAAATTAGACAAGAGAACCTACACATTAAGAGTCTGGGAACAGCTTAGTTAGGTGATTCTGCTGGAAGTCTGTCATAGGATTTCAGCCAAGGTGACAGTGTGGTTCAAGTCATCTGAAGGCTGAGGGTCTACCTCTGATGTGACTCGCTCATACATCTCAAGTTAGCACCATTGATCAAGAGGCCTTAGTTCTTCTAAGGTGGACCTCTCCAGAAAGCTGCTTGAAGGCCATGGCTTGCACAACATGATTAAAGGGGCAGTAATAAAGCCTCTTTTATATGTATAGATATGAATTCATAGTTCCATAAAATCCTGCTGGTTACACAAGCCACACTGCTCAATATGGGAAGGTATAAATATGGGGACCATTGGGAGCCTCCTTTAGAGGATGAGAGCTCATTCACTTCACTGTGTCAGACCCACAAGGTGTGAATATGGGGACCTTTGGGAGCCTTCTCAGAGGCTAAGAGCTCTATCACTCCACTGTGTCACTTTTTCTACCATTCCTTCCTCCAGCATCCCCTGGCTTCCTCTCCTGCATCCTTCAAGTTCTTGCTCAAAGGTCAATTTCTCCAAAGCTCTGACTTCTAACTACTGCAGCTCTCCCTCCTGACCCAGAAGGTCCCTGAGTCTCCTTCCCTGCTTTACTTTCCTTCGTAGCATTTTTCATAGACTCTGCATATCCCTTTTTTGCATCCTTCATTTTAGATTTACAGAGAAACAGCACAGATAACACAGAGAGTACCCATAAACATGTCACTCACCCTCCCGGGATGTTAGTTCTAGCAGCTTCGTTGTTACTTTCTATCTTTTCCCATTAGGATACAATGTATAAAACGGCAGAGACTTTCGTGTCTTTTGCTCACTGATGTAGCTACAGAACTGATGGCGTCAGGTCACTCACAGCAAATGGCTCCACGCATATTTGCTGAGTGAATGGGAGGACCATTCTAGCAACCCAAAGACAGGCCACCACTGGCCCACTGACCCTGAAGTCCCTAACAGAATTGGAAAGGGGATTTAGTACCAGCTCTCCCAGGAGGCTTAGATGACTTAAAACTGAAGTAGAAAAGCTCATGGATGTGAAAATAAAAGTCCAACTTCTTATAAAGCAATGAAGTAAAACAATAGGCCACATTTGCTATTATTCTTTACAGCATATCTTGCTTCACTGTTCAGAAAGTGAATTCTTTTCATGTTTCTGCCAATATGTCTACCTCCATGTAATGGTCACATGATCACAGCATCTCCATCCCCATGTAGTGGTAGCACTAATATAGTATGTCTTGCAACAGTTTTAACTGAACTAAGCGGGACATAGCAAGGTGGATGGGGATAACTGAGAAGCCTATGAGAATCCTACACCTGAAATGCCCCATCTGAGTGCCATGGGTCTCAGTTTCCTGCTAAACCTTTTGTCGTTGGGCTGCCTATCTCGGAAGTTCCTCCTTTGTTGTTGGAAAATGGTCCCAACAGAACCAGTCCTTACTCTTATTGCTCACTCCCACCTGTGCTCAGGAAGGCCCTGGTGAATTGCCACCGACGAAGTGAAGTCTACCAAGTGGCTCTAAGCCCCTCCAAGTCCTGTAAGACATGTCCTGCACTCCCAGGCAGATTCCTAGTCCCCCCAGTGCTGGGGCAGAGTTACAGCTGACCAAGCATCTGCCATGTGCCTGATGTTGAGCTAAAGGTTCTGTAGATAGTTTCATGTGCTAAGAGCCACAATCAAACAAGGGGAGAAGGGGCTCCTTACAACCCCCAATATCTTCATGTCAATGCTGCTCATACAACAAACGGCGTGTGAATCCCTGTTGCAGAATTAATGGATTACAGGTCTGAGAGATGAGATGCCAGAGCCCACCCCAGACCCACAGTACCGTAAGACCTGGGGTGAGGCCCAAGCATCTGCTTCTGTCTCCGGCAGCTCTGAACATCTGATGTGTCTGAATCCATAGCATCTTTCCTGGAGCACACAGAAGCTGAGTCCATGCTCTCTGTCCTCTGACCATGAAGCATCTTTTGCAGCTTTTAAAGCCTGGGTAAGGCAGACATCACCCCATGCCACATGCACCATGGACCAGCCACTCAGGTTTACATTAACACTTCATAAGGGCACAGAAGCGAAATGAGGTCTCAAAGGAAATAGCTTCAAACTGGAAAGGCCAAGGAATCAGAGGAAAGGAAATCCTGCCTACGGATCAGCGCAGGGCCCACTGGCTGCCCAGGAAGATCCCACCACATGCCCATAAAACAAGAGGCCTTTGTGCTAGAGAGAAGTTTTTCGCAAGATGTGTTATCATTCACTGGACATTTCTGTGACATGCCTGTCAACAGGATAACAGGGGGAGCCAAGTGTGGGACAGCAAACAGATGAGACTTGAGATGGACCTGTCAGAATATCTGGAGAACTTGTACAAGGACTCTGGGTGGCCAGCCACCTGGGGCCTAGAGCACTTTCCCCATCAATGGCCCACGAGGCACCACCAGAACCTGAGCATCCCTTAGCATCAGGACTGATCCAGGCACTGCACCTGCAAGGCCTTACCTGACCAACATGAATGCTGAAATACATCACTAAGCCCACTGGACAGCAGAAACTCAAAGGCTCAGAGAGCTGAGTTTGCTGGTTCAAAGCCACACAGGTGGGGTGGTAGAACTGGGATATGTCTGACCTTAAATGGCACTATTCCTAAATGGGGAGCCCTGAGCCACACCCTAGGGAGGAAGAGATGCTCTACTGGTACCTCCAGTGTGATTGTACACAGGCCAGGGAGCTGTCCATAATGCAGCTGGCAAGTTAGCATCTGAACCCCAGGTTTAAGGATCACGGAGACCCACTCTACCTCTGGGATTGGTTGGAATGGGGTGTTCCTGTCACACCAAGGCCCAGTGGAGATAAAATTTATGTCCCTGTCTTAGAATTACTGTTTTAAGGAGAGGCTCCCTAGGTTGTGGCAATAGATTCCCCCCCGACCAAATGA
Source organism: Bramus lutescens (assembly GCA_001685075.1). Classification (NCBI taxonomy): domain Eukaryota; kingdom Metazoa; phylum Chordata; class Mammalia; order Rodentia; family Cricetidae; genus Bramus; species Bramus lutescens. The sequence continues at coordinate 421,964 of LOEQ01000958.1, read as the reverse complement.
TTTAAAAGAAGCATGGATTTATTATCTTATAGTCCTGGAGAGTCAAGGCCCAAAATGGATCTCCCAAATCAGCTCAGATGAAGGGGTATGACCCTTAAGTTTCCAAAGAAGAAGCCATGCCCTTGTTTTCTGTAGCCCTGGAGTCTACCAGTGCTCCTTGGCTCACAGTCTCCTGAGTTCTATCTTTCATCATTGTGACAATTACCTGAGAGAAACAACTTAAATAATGAAGATTTATCTCAGCTCATAGTTTCAGAGGTTTTTGTCTGTGGTCAGTTGGCCCTGTTGCTTTGGGCACAAGGTAAAGCTGACAATCATGGCATCAGGAACATGTGGCTGGGAAGGGAGGCTGCTCACGTCACGGTAGCCAAGAAGCAGAGAAGAGTGGCAGGAAGGAAGGGATTGGAATAAGATACAGCCTCGAAAAACATGCACACCCCTAGCAACCACATCACATCCAGCCAGCTCACTCTTACTACTTCCCATCACCTCCCAATGATGCCGTCAGATTTGATTTTACGATCCATTCATGAAGTCTGTGCCTCTGTGATCCAGTCACTGCCCTGATGCTCCAGCTGTGAGCACTGCTTGCATGGAGGAATCAAACGAGCAACTCAAGAGCCATTCGGAGGTGCTTGGCATCCAACAAAACAGGCCCCTCCTATCGTCAAAGCCAGACATGTCCAGCCTAAATTTTATGTTGACACCCTGATACCGTCTTTCCCTCTGCCTCCCTCTCCCATCTCTTAACGGCTCTCTTCGTGACAGGGAATCCCTCAGACAATTCAGGAGACCCTCCTTATTTTCAGGTCCATCGTTTAACAGCCTGAATGCCCCCCTTTTATGCACATCTGACATCTGCTTAGGGATTAGATCAGAGACTGACATCCACCACTGTGTTATTCTGCCTGCCTCACTTACCTACCATCCCCCCGGCCCTCCCCACCCACCCAGGTGCTTGTGGTGGGAAGCAGAGGATCACCCAACCACAGGTAGAAGAAACTTTTACCACAAGCTTGGTCCTGCCTATACCTCAGTTCCCAGGTTCACCATTCAGGTTCAGCTCTCAGTTCCCAGTCCCCCAGGGTCCTTGATTTCTCCTTCCCAGCACTTAACTGGGCAATGTTCTTCACGCCTATTTACAGACTGAGTAGGGTGTTCAGAGCTTTTCTGTGTACTGTGTCCTTTCCCCACCACTTACATCCAGTCCCAGAGTGAAAATCCCATTAGTTCTGATCAACCCGTGTTGATACACCACTATTCATGGTTTACAGTAGGTTCTCCTCTTGCTATTGTAAAGTCTATGGATTCTGATGAGGTAAAATGACATAGTTTCGCTGCACTAAAATCCCTCTGTGTTTCACCCATTTGTTTCTCCTTCACACTGATGCCCCAACCCCACTGTGTCTACCATTTACCTTTTAACTGCTTCCAGGGTTTTACCTTTCCTATAATGTCAAAGAATTGGAACCACGCACTACATAACCTTTTCGGGTTGTCTTCTTTCACTCTATAATGTTCATTTAAGATCCCTTTATTGCCAGGCAGTGGTGGCGCACACCTTTAATCCCAGCACCTGGGAGGCCAGCAGATCTCTGTGAGTTCGAGGCCAACCTAGTCTATAAGAGCTAGTTCCAGGACAGGCTCCAAAGCTACAGAGAAACCCTGTCTCAAAAAACAAAAACAAAAGAAAAAGATCCCTCCATGTCTTTTCCTGACTCAAAGGTTCATGTTTAGTGCAGCCTAGTATTCCACCTCCATGGCCCTGATGTGCTGGGCTTGATTATCCGCTTGTCTCCTGAAGGACACATGGCTTCCATACAGGTTTTAATAGCTACAAATAAAATAGCTTTTCATATAGTTTTAGTTTTAGTTTTTTTAATGTAGTCATTGTTGTTTTGATGTTCTTCATTTAAGCAAGTTAATAAAATCAAATAAGGGTTCTTAATCACTGCTACTTCCAGAATTAGATCTTTTCCCTAAAACTGAGACCCTTGACACAGCCCCATAGGGTCCCTATAGGCCCGCTTAGCCCTCCTCCTCCCCAGTCAGTGTTTATTCAAGGTGTTCATTGTCCTGACACCTCACATCTCTCTGGGTCTCCCTAGAACAGCTTACAAATAGCTTTTGCCATCCCCTTGTCAGAGACAAGCAACTGAGGCTGAGAGAAACCCCGAGGAAGTTTTGGGGCTGATGCACCATATAGTCCAAGTTAAAATCCAATGGCCTAGGGTCCAAATCCGGGTCAAGTGTCCCACCCTGGCCCCCACCCACCATAGTTCTCAGGACACTAGTAGCCTTGGTTGATTGGTAGGTTTGGGTTCTCTCTCTCTCTCTCTCTCTCTCAGAGGGGCACATACACAATGCACAGGGGAAGGACAAAAGACAACCTCAGATGTCCTTATCTTCCAGTTTGTCTAAGATGACATCTTTTTGTTGTTTCTGCTGTGTACACCATGGTAGCTGACCCACAAGCTTTTGGGAATTCTCCTGTCTCCACTTCCCGTCTCACCATAGGATCATGGGAGTCACAGACACACGCTACTGCACCCAGCTTCACACAGGTCCTGAGATTCGAATCCAGGTCTTCATGCTTTCACGGCAAGCAAGTCAACCACTGAGACCTCTCCCTGGCCCTGCTCTATTTTCCTTTGACACCGTATATCCCTACATAGCCTTGACTGGTCTGGGATTCACTATGTAGCCCAGGCTGGTCTTAAATTCGCAGAGATTTGCCTGCCTCTGCTTCCTAAGTACTCTGTAACCTTTTTTAATTGAAAAATAATAATACCAGCCCATGATTTTAAGATCAATTAAATCAGGGGCTAAGAGAGAAACCACCGGACTACTCTCTACTGACATGAGCAGTTTCTGGGACTGTCAAATACACTTGCTATTTATCCTGTTTCTGTCTGTCTGTCTGTCTATCTGTCCACTCTCATGTGCAAACACATACATAGGAACTGCCCTGTCCCTTCCTATGTTCACCAGATGCTCTCAGATACACTCTGTTCACAATGATCCTAGGGCTTAGACCAAATACAACCCTCTCTACTTAACAGATCAGGAAACTGAGACTTGGGGAGGTCAAGCCACCAGTCCATGCTCACACAGCTGGGAAGGAGCAAGACTGGAATTGAAGGGCCATGCTTTTCTCAGCACTCTGCTTGCTAAGGGTAGCTGGGGAAAATGCCTCTGTGTTCTTGAAATCAAATGGCCCAGATGCCCAGTGAAGGGAACATAGTCACCCTTAACCAGTAAATAAAGCACCTACTGCATGCCAGGCAATGTGTCCCTGGGCACCTCAAGGTCATCCTGAGCAAGTCAAACCTGAGGCCACCCTTCATCCTTGGAAGGTGGCATAAGGGACAGTGAGAGGGGAGGGAAACTGGTGACCACTCCAGGATACCAGCAAGCTGCAAGCTCTGGCCCCTTTTCTGTAATTTCTCCTGTCAAGCTCTAGAGACAGTGCATGGAGCGGAGCTATATGGGCCACAGGATGGAAATAAACATGATTTGAATAATCCCAGCCTGACATCCATGGAGGACCGACAGGAAAATTACCCCTTTGGAAAAGGCACATCCAAGCATGTCACCAGAAGCATCAGGGTACAGCAGTGCCTCAGTGTGCCCTGGGAGTGAGTGCTCAGCCTCCCCCAGGCCCTGGGTTCAGAGCTAGAGAGATGCCTTCAGCAAGATACAAGTGACGGAAGTCAGGACCACAGCCCAAACATGGCAGTGGCTTCACCATTGCTATTGAAGAAGGCTGGATTTGAATCCAGATTTCCCCATGCCCTCCCTCTCCACTCCTCCTTAGGAAGGTCACCTGGGATTGAGTAGTCTACATCAGAAGGAGTGTGCTGCTTCACTTGGCATCTCTATGGCAACCAAAGACTCCCATCTCCAGTAACTAATGATTCACCTGAGCCAGCCACACTCTGACCAACAGTTGGCATAGCTGGCATCAAACCCCAGGATATTTCCCCACCCCTAAAGCAGAGCAAGGTACCAAGCAGGGTGCCCTGAAGACAGCATCCTCCAGACCACATGTCTAGAATGGAGTCTCACTTTTGCCAGTTTTTAGCCAAAGCCTTATCTAAACATTCGCCCTCTGCCAGGCTTTAGGCTTGGTGCTCTAGCTTTTCCTGATAATACCATGGATGAATAGGCCCCAGTCCCCCGCCATTTTAAGGGTGAGAAAAATCGAACCTCAAAGAAAGGGAGAGGAAAAAACCCTTAAGGACACAGCCAGTAAAAGCTTAGGCCTCTTTGTCTCCAGTATTTATACCAGGTACTCGTCACCATTAGATCATATTGCTGCTAGACAAACAGGCCAGCACCACCCTATGGGATGCCCAGTACCAACCTGCAGCTTTGGTCCTTCCTGTTTCTTCCACAGGGAAATGATCATAGTCTCTGAGCCTCTGTTTCCTCATCTGGAAAATTCTTAAGAGTGACCCCTGCCTCCTGGACCACCACGAAGGCAGATGAACCTAAATACAGCACTGCTAGTAGCCACAGACCCCAATATTTGCCAATCCCGCCAGCAAGCCTCCACCCCTCCACTGTGTCTCCAGCCCCACTGTGGTGGACTCAGAGTTGTGCTAGTTGAGTGGCCCAGGCACAGAATCTGTCCCTCTTGCTGAGCAATGCATTTTATGCCAAGCATCCCCTCTCCTTTATGCAGGGTTTCTGTGACCCTCTGCCAGCAGCTCTTCGCTGGGCGGCTGCCACCATTTACCCAGCGCAAGAAAATTGCCTTTCTTCCCCCATTTAGGGTCTGGTTTTAATTTCTACAGTATTCTCTTTAATAACAATGCCTAATTAAAACATCTGTTAAAAAGTCTGTAACATTAACTTTACTGGGAGAATTTAATAGAATTATATTGGAATTGCAGGCATTTAACGGGCTTCCTAATTAGGCTTTTCTTTTAAAAAAATGGAAAGAAGAAAGAAAGAAAGATCTCACAAATTAAAATGCAGCCTCTTTTTTTTATAAGAGAGGCTGTTGGACCAATGGCTGGTATGATAGACAGAAATTGAGACCCAGCAACAGGCTGCAGAGGGGAGCTAAACGGCTAAGGAAAACTCCCCCAAGATGGAGGACAATACAGAGAGGCAACCTACATGGAATGGCAGGTGTCATGCTGGGAGCCTGTCATCTACATTCTCATTTATATCCTAACAATCGTCATGGGAACTATCACCAGCCCTGCTTGGCTGATGAAGAGACTGAGGCAGACAGGGACATGACTTAGTCAAGATCACAAATGCACGAAGCCAGACCAGGCAGAAGAGCCTGCAAGGCCTATGCTCTTTTTAGTACTCCTCCCAGCCTCTAAGCTGTGCCTCAAAGAGTGTTCTAGAATCCTCTGCAGAGCTGAGTTACCGATTTCATCTTTCCTCCTCCTCTTCCCATGTCCCAGGCTCCGCTCCAGGTTCCTTGTTGGAAAGTCCTTATAGGGGAATGCCTCAGATGCTCTGGCCCTGGCTGTCACTGCCCAGGTCATCAACATCAAGCTGGGCATGACAGAATAGGAGGGCTCTCCAGTGCCAATGAGGAACACGAGTCAAGAGAGAAATGTCCAGAGATAACCCAGAAGGCTGGTCCTCAGGCCCACCATGCCAACATCTCCCATCCACCCTTAGAAAGTTCCAGTTCTCAGGCCCCAGTCAGCCCTCAACAGAAGACTCAGGACAGGGTCTGTGTGCTCTGTTTTCATAAGATTGCCACTTGGCTCTGATGCCTTTAAATGTTGAGAATCCTATCCAAAGACATCAGGGAGCCCTTTTATCCTCTCCTGGGTACTTAGCCCTCCCAAGGGAGACACCAGAGCTTCAGCACTTAAGGAGAAGCCTTACCTGTAGTTTGACTCCTGGCTAAATGTCACAGGAGGGACATCAAGGAAAGATGTTTAGCAAAGGAGGTCTTGCTGTCTGCAAGAAATAGAAAAAACAAAACTTTTCTGATCCTATGCTCTCTCAGCTGAATTTGAACCTCAGAAGCAGTCCTCAGATACGGAGGTCGGAACTGAAGACCATTCTGGGATGCTCAGAAAGAAGCTGAGATCCTCCGTGAAGGGTCTGGGTAGAAAGTTCCAAGTTCAAGAGAGGAGGAATTGCTTGTCCTCAGCTTTCACGCACAGCTTCAGCAAGCCTGCCAGTCTCGACCATTCTCTACCACCCGCAAGCCGACATCCACCCAAGGCCACCAAGCAGAGGAAGATGTAAAGATGGCTCAAACCGAACCCCGGCCCTCACCGTGTTCTGAGTTCAAGCAAGGGGAGAGACCATTATTCCCCACTGCAAGTCTATGAGAATATCGTACACAGCCGGCGTCCATCCTGACGAATGGCTTGCGTTTGCAAGAATAAGAGGAATGGTGGGGTGCACAGGGTAGAACAGGAGGGCAGCTGGAGACAGAGATAGACTTGAAGCAATCTTGGGCAAATAGCGTTCCCTTTTGTGCCTCAGTTTCTCCATTGGGCAAATGGGTGGAGCCTAGGCTTATCTGGTTGTAACCTACAAAGGAATCCGAAAGGACAAAGACGGGGTGGTTCACTGTCCTTCTCTGCTGTAGGACCAGAGCTCCTAATGGAGGCACAGAGCAGGTACTATACACAAAGGCAGGAGCTGGAGCTCTTTTCCTAAAACTATCCTGAATGCGGAGCTGGACCTCTCACAGCCTCAGGGTAAGAAGAGGCCCCCAGACACCCCGTCTTGGCTCTTGACTCTCCTTCTCTCAGGGTAAGAAGAGGCC
>LOEQ01000958.1:393080-411860 GCA_001685075.1 Bramus lutescens | reverse complement strand
CTTCCACCCGGAACCACCAATTGCCAGCTTTCTCAGGAAACCTGGACAGACCAAAGACTAGGGAATTGGTGTGAGAGAGAGAGCACTGGGGGTTCTCTGAGGTTGGAGAGAGGAAGGACATGAGGATTTTGCTGATCCCAGCAGACTAAGCACCTTTTGTCCTTTCACAGAACCTGGGGGCAGGCAGGGACTAAGGGCTGGGGACAAGATAAAAACCAGAGATCCAGAACATCAGCAAACATCCATGCTAAGCAGAGGCCATGGAGAAGAAACACAGGGGCCAGCAGGAAGGGCAGAGCACTGAGGGACTTAACAGTCCTGTCCCCAACCCCTGCTGAGGAGCCAAACAGCTGGCACGGCTGGGGATAATCAATACCTTTGGATGATTCAAACCAAATGGACAAAGGTCCGCCAAGGAACAAGAAGTCAATTGAGTGACAATATTGATAAGAGTCATGGACATGGCGCCTCGCCTGCTAACCCTTGATAGCCATGAGCTGCTGTTCTCATTACTGCTGATCATGGGTGTTTTAGGAGTGAACTGCCTGGAAACCCTGCAGACCTGTGGCTGGCCAGCTCTGAAGAAGCACAGCCCAGGAACCCCTGGGTGTCCACCTCTAATTATGTCCTTCCCTCCTGTCTCTGGAGTCCCAACCAGCCCCCTCCTCAGGGTGCGTTGTTCAGGCCACCTGTGCTTAGGAATCAGTGGCTACTTTTTGACCAAAGACAGGGCCTGGGAGTGCTTCCTCAGGAAATGAGGAACCGTGGAAAATGGCACAGCAGAGTGCTTGCTCTGCAGGCCCCAGGGGCTTTGTTCTCTGCCACTGAAAACACTTCATCATCAAAAGTGCTCGCCACACTTCCCCAGATGTCAGCCCAAATCGGCTCTCAGTGCCAACTAGATACAGGCATCCTCCACTGAGCCTGTTTCTCCCTGCTCAGCTCTCAGTGCCTCCAGCATCCCAGACTGAGGACCACTCTGGGAATTCTGCACTGGTTCTGAAAGGGACAGTGGTCCACGGGAGACAGACTCTATATCTGTGCCAAGGTTGGATGGAGAGTCTAAGGAAGCTCCCGGAGAGACATGGCCTCACCTAGACCCCTCCGACCTGAGGACATCTTGCTATACCCCACAGGCTAAGACCTGGCCACCACTTTATAGTGAGCTGCCTGCCTCTCACAGCCACTTGAAGCACAAAGCCCCAGGGAGATTTGGAATGGCCTAACGTCTGTCCTTCTCCATGAGCAAAGACCAGTTTCTCTTCCCCTCCTCAAACTCTCACTGGCTTCACCGCCATCTCCATCAGCACCCACCATTGCTCATGGTTACTGTTCTCAGGTGCCACATCAAGTACTTTAAGTGTATTAGTTTCAGCCTTCTCATTCCCACAACTACACCATGAGTAAGGGACTGCCATTATCCCTATTGTAAAGACCAGAAGCTGAAGCACAGATGGGCTAACACATCTGCCTAGAGGCACACGGTAAACTAGTGGTAGGACCAGGATTTGACCCAGTCACTCCAAGTGCAGAACTCACCAGTTTTAATGAATCACCATAATTTGCACCCATTCACATATACATAATCCTGTACAGTTGATTCTCCTCATTTTAGGCCCATGATCTTGTGGTGTAGACATGGGGAAACTCCACAAAAATACAGACTGGGCAGTCGAGTGCTTGCATCAATCTCCAAAACCCAGTTTAAAGTAGCCATGGGGAGACTGAAAAGATGGCTCAGTGCCTAAACCACTTGCCTTGTATGTGTAAGGACCTTACAAAAATGTGTGTAAATTCTATAAGATGGAAATATGAAATTCCTGGAACAATATGGCAAAACTATCATATTAGGGAGTCCTGGGTTCATCTGGGCCCCTGTCTAAATGAATACAGAAGAAGAAACCTGTCTACATCAGCCTCAGACCTACACACACACACAAAAGGGGAGGAAAAATAAAAGCAAGTATATATTATATGATACTGACCTCAGCACTGGAGAGGTGGAGACAGACAAGTCTCCCAGGCCAGTTGGCCTGGCTTACATGGTGAACCCGAGACAACTGAGAGACCCTGTCTCAAAAAACAAAGTGGACAGTTCCTGAGCAATAATACTGGAGGTTTCTGCTTGGTTCAGCTCTCAGTAAAATAGAAACAGAGTGGATGAACTTGGCTTCAAAGTGGCATTTTCCTGCTCAAGTGTCCAGGAGCTTGGAGGGCTCATAAGGTGAGGTATCAGAAGAACGGCAGCTCTGCTAACCTTCCTGTTGAAGAGCAAAGGCCCCAAAGGCACTGTATACATGGTTTCAGTGACTTCAGCCTGGACCAAGGTAGGGCACAACAGCCTAGGCAGTGCCTAGAGTGCAAAGGACAGGCTCAAGAGACAGTGGGTACAACTGACGGTGGAGAGATACAAGGGGGCAGACACCTGAGAAACAGCTTTAGACCAAGTCTCTCTTACTGCCCACTATTAACACAGCAAGGACATCTGGCAAAGCCTGTGCCCTTTCCCATTTCTTGGGAGAAGCATCGATGGGGGAGGATAGAGGCAGGAACCTCCTTAGTATTGACAGTCACACTGCAGCCCCTACTGATACCCACATTTCAGAAGAGATTGTTATTACTACCTGAGATCTTTTCGGGAATCGTTCATCTGAATCTGGTGTTGACTTGTCATAATGATCCAGAATTTTCTGGCTACCAGAATGACCCAACCAAGCTGTTACAATTTCCACTCAGGGAGAAGCTCAGTGTTTTAGGTAACATGGGTGGCCTGAGGGAAACTTCTTGAAATATTAAATACAGGGCAAGCCTGCTTCCTGGCCAGTCTGTGACCGGATCTGCCTTGTTTGGGGCATTTTTCCAGAGAACTTGACAAAAATGTAAGTATTTATGGAGCCAGTGAATTAATAGGTGGTGTGGGAAGGTCCTCAGTCAGTTCAAGCTGAGGGACTCCAGGTTCTTTGCTCCCACTGAGATCTCTCCCTTAGACCTAAAAGAACCCCCTACTCCATGCTGAGGGTGTAGCTCTGTTGGTAAAGAGTTTGCCCAGCACTCATGAAGCCCTGTTTGAACCCCAGCACCATATAAACCAAGCATGCTGGTTCCTGCTTTAAATCCCAGCACTGGGGATGTGAAGGCAGGAGAATCGATCCTCAGCTTCCTAGGAAGTTTGATGGCAAGTTGGACTACATGAGATGGGGTGGGCAGTGGGGGGTGTGGTGGGGGCGGGGTAAAAAGAATTCCCTATTCCTCATGCAGAGGCCTCAGTGGACTGTATCATGGGTTTGCAGTGCCATTTACTCTGCCCTGGCCATGAAGAGACACACAGACAACACACACACACGGAACTTATACAGGACATACACATACACACTAGGCAGTATGGGCCACCAGAACACCAGCAATTTAGCTGTTGCTCCCAACTGGAGTGCAAAAGAGAAGAGAATTTATCTACAAATACCGCCCAGCCACGGAGAGGTTGTTTAAGAAGCCTCCACGCTTGTTTACCAAATTATGGCATTATGTATTAACTGTTCTGCTCTAATTGCACTTAGCACTTGTTTTTAATCTTCTCACTGTTCACATGCAGAGCAGAAAGGGCGCTGAGCTGGGAGGAGAGGACAAGGTCACTGATAAATGCTTGCCACTCTGTCTACTGCTGGGAGTGTGGTAGCACCTCCAGCTTCTGCAGAAGCTGGGGTTTGACCACGGTCTGAGGCAAGGGTGTCACCTGGGCAACAGCAACCCAAAGACTAACAAGACTGCAAACAGTGGGTCTTTAGGACACCAGGCTAAGGGACAAAGATTTGTAGCAAGGTTTAAGGGATCAAGAACAATTCTGTGTGTGCTCATCTAGACCCTAAAATGCCCCCAGGGGCCTCAGGGCAAGAAGTTCTCAAAAGATGTGGGGGAGTCTAAAGTGTTGAGAGAAGCCCTCTCCAAAATAACAAATTTAGCTAACCCTGGGCCAGACAGTTCTTTAAAAGGAAAAATCAATTGCTTCCTCCATAAACTGAAATTGTTATATTTTCTCTACCTCATTTCCTGGACCTTTACTTGGTTCTGCCTCTTTGGGGCAGAAATGGAGGGCCCTTAGGAACTACCAAGTCACAGACTAGAAAGAGGAAAGAATGAAAATATGCCTTCAGCGTCTTATGTTTTCTGGGAATTATGATCTGTCATATCTAAGGCAATAGTGTCCAAGCCTTGGGTTCCTCATCTTTAAAACAAACTAAAGGGACTTTCTTAGAGTCGGGAGACCTACATGAGAATCAGGTGCCCCACGTGTAAGGCCCTTACCACAGCACCAGATACACTAGCAGGACAAGCTCACTGTGATAACTCACTGTGGTTCTCCCAAAGCAGTGTGTAAGCTGGTGTTCAGTGTGGTTAAATAACTTGCCATGGTCACACATCTGCTAAGTGGGGTAGAAACAGGGCAGCCAAAGGGCAATCTCCTTTTGTTACCCCCTTCCACCTGAGGAGAGCCCAAACTACCAGCCTCCTGGTTCAGGGCAGACTGAATGCCCTGAGGCCAGGCAGGAGGTCTGCCGGATGTGGTTCAGATTTCCCCACGGGGAATGTCTGAAAGCATACAAACACCCATGCGAGGTTCACGGTGATCTCATTAATGGGGACCCTATCTCCCTGAGCACAGCCCTCCCAATGGAGCACTTGGCCCCCAAACCCCAGCACTGCCCTCATGGTTGGCTTCACTTTGCATGAACAGAATTGGGGAGAGTTGGTCCAGGAGCAACCATGTGACATCTTCTACCCTGCCTCTTTCTTCCTTCCCCATTTTGCCGCCCCACCCCATTTCAACAGCCAAGACCTTTTCATTCCAGGCCCAGGGCACAAACCCTGCACTTCCGAAGGAAATAAGCGCTGAATAGATTTAGCAGGTTCTGATAAATGTCACATTTATTTTGGTGCCAATAGAGTCACTGCATCTTAATTAAGACCCCACCACCCACCCTGCCCCAGATGTTGGTGCTGATGGGAATGACACACGCCACAGACTCCACTGACACGGGGGAAATGAGACTCCTGTAAGCCAGTGCTAGGAAGTGGTGCTGGGCTTGGCTCTTCCACACTGGGACACTTTCTAGGGGGCTGGTTCCTCCAAGTAAGTCTTTCTGATACCTTTTTTCCTGCTTCAGTTTCCTCATAAGGAAGAAGAGCCACCGCTTTCTACCCTGGGACACTTCCCTCCTGAGGGCTGAGAGCCACAGACATGTTCTAAGCCTGTTTGCTGATTCTAATTGATTCCAAGCTGCATTCCCCAGCGAATGGGCCAGAGAAAGGTCGACTGGGACAGTAGGGTTGCTACGTGGGCGTGGGCGGAGCCGAATTGGGTGGCTGAGCCAGCAACTTCTAGCCTGCCAAAGAGTGAAAGCACAGAGATTCCAGCCTCTTGTCCAGAAAGCGCCACCTAGGATAGGAACCCAGGCCCTGGAGGGAGGGGGATGCTGAAAGGGGTGGGGCCAGAAGCATAGGCCATCTTTTCATTTGGCTCCCAGTAACTGGAGTAAAAGCAAAAGACACAGAGGGACCTGACTCCTAGCGTTCCCTGTCACCCCCACCCAACCGGCCTCAAAGGCCTTGGGACAGGATAACACACACACACACACACACACACACACACACGAGGTGATGAGGTGACGAGGTGAAAGTCGGGTGGCAGGCCCTCATGACGCTCCCCCACTCACGGTAGACGGAAATTCACTCTCTCTGCATTCTGCTGAGCCTAGGTGTTCTCCTGAGGTTCTTCCTGTGATTTTATGTTCTCAAAGCTTTCCTTTTTGTCAGAGTTATGAACCAAAGCCTGCAACTCTACTCTTGGAGTAAGGAGAAGGTGTTAAGAAGTATCAGAGAGAAACTCAGTGAAGAGAGCCTCACAAGCCTATGGTAGAGCCTGAGATAAGAATAGGAGATGGATGCCATTGTGCTTACGACTTAAATTTAAATTAAAATAAAATCCAACTAAAAGTGCAACTTCTCGCCAACCAACCAGCTAATGTCAAGCATTCAACAGCATGTGCTTGCACTGAGCCTATTGGGCAGCAGAGACAGAGAAGACTCCTATCACATGAGAAAACTCTCGTGGAAGGAGCTGTGGTGGACTAGAGAGAGGACAGAAGTACCATCCAGAGAATAAATCAACTTTACAGTATGTAGGAGGGTCACACGGGTCACTGAAACTGACAGAGTGGAGTTAGAGTCCCAGGGCAGAGAGCTTTACCATCTGGATAAGACAGTAGGGGAGAGTGTCTCTGAGAAAGTCACATTTCACCAGTGACCCAGAGGAAGACTGTATGAGGGAAGAGAGTTCTAGACCAAAGGAAATGCCCTGAGGCAAGAATGTGCAGGGCCTTGTTCTAGGAAAAGCAAAGAATAAGGTGTCATGATCAGTGCCTATAGCCCCGGGTATTTGGGAGGCTAATGCCAGAGGGTTGCTTGAGGCTGTCACTTCAAGACCAGTGTGGACAACAAAGCAATAGAAAAAGGAGAGGTGGGTTGGGAATGAGGGAGGGAGAGAGGGAGGGAGGGAGGGAGGGAGGGAGGGAAGGAGATTATTCTACCTAGATTAGAGTGAGAATGTTAGAAAGGAATAGAAGTATTTTCACAACATCAAGTCAGGCCTCAAGAGAGCTGGAGAGTTGTCTCAGCTGTCAAGAGCACTGGCTGCTCTAGCAAAGAACCCATGTTCCATTCCCAGAACCCATGTGGTGGCTCAAAACCACCTGCGACTCCAGTTCCAGGGGAACTGATGCCCTCCAGGCAATAGACACATACATGGTACACAGACATACATGCAGTCAAAACATCAATACATAAAACAATTTTAAAATACATCCCAAGGACTTTGCCTAGACCTCTGAGAAATGGAGAATGAGTACCAGGTTTTGAGGGAGACCTATTATGTGGTTGACATTTTGGCTTTTGTTACTGCTTTTTTTTTTTTTAAAAACGAGGACTCACTCTGTAGCCAACAGCAGTCTAGAACTTACAGGGTCCTTCTTGCCTCAGTTTCCCAATGATTGACATCTTAAAGAAATGCTTTGTCTTTATATGTAGAAGCCATACGAGTTGGTCATATAGAGGTAGAGAACAGAATACCAGAGGCTGGCATGAGCAGACAGGTGATAGATTTGGGTGATAGTGACAAAAAAAAAATAGGGACAACAAAACAGCAGTTCTCATGCTAGAGCACAGTAGGGTGAATGTGATATATACAACCTATTATATGTTTCATAATAGCTACAAGAGAGTATTTTGAATGCTCCCAACACAAAGAAGTGCTAAATGCTTGATGTGATGCAAATGCGATCATTACAGGAAGGATGGGTCAAACATTCCACCATGATCAATTAATATGTCCAATTATTATCTGCAATCAGAATTTCTATGTGTGTGTATGTATGTATGTGTGTGTGTGTGCGCGCGCACATGCATACCTAACCACCATGGCATGTGTGTGGAGGTCAAGATCACACTTTCAGTACTTGAGTCTGTCCTTCTACTTTGGTGAGGTGGGGTCTATTTTGCTTCTGCCACTCTGTATTTCAGGTGTGCTGGCCAAGGAAACTTCCAAACAATTCTCTTGTTTCCACCTCTCGTCTAAAAGTAGGAGTGCTAAGATTACAGATGTCAGCCACCACATCAGATTCTCATTGGGTTCCAGGGGGTCAAACTCATGTTGTCGAGCTTGTGTGGAAAATACTTTTATTACCTGCTGAGCCATCTTGCTAGTCCTCAATTCCAAATTTTTTAAATCCCAAATAGATTATCATAGAACTGTGAAAGAAAAACTTTGTCTACTGTATTGAGGATAGATGGTTGGGGCCTGAGGGACAAGGGCTGAATCTCAGAGGTGACTGAGGAGAGAGGAGCAATAATCCAGGGGAACATGTTAGAGGTAGGGATCCAGATGACCCGGCACTGAGAAGTGATGGAGTTGAGGTTCTAGTTTGAGGGTGGAGCCCAGAGAGATGGCCGGTGGAGATGGGGATCATTGTGAGCACCACAAAGTATGGATTCCGAGAGACTGTACACTGTATCATCAAGAGGAGCAACTAAGCAAGCTGCCTTGGAGCCAGATCATTTGGTCAAATTGGACAAGTTCTTTTCCGGTCACCTACAGCTTCCTGACAGTGAGAGAGGAGGAAGGGAGGCGGAGGAGGCTGCTTTCTCCAGGGACAGAGGGGAAACTTCACTACAAAGAGCTGCAAAGAGCCCAAAGAGTCATATTTTGTTACACACTATCTGCAACTCAAACAGCTTTGTCCTGATGGGTCTGTTTGTCATAGATCAGTTAGTGGGTAGATTGCTTCAGTAGCAAATGGAGATCCAGACAATGCCAGAGCCGATAATGGTGCCTGAATGCTGGCAGACGCTAATCAGGACTCAGCAATGACTCTGTCATGCAGATTGAAGTGAGAGCATTTGGAGTTATTACTCAAGGCTTGTCTCTGCAATTAGATGATTGCATAACCTTAATATGATCAGTCCTGCCGGATGTGAATTGTGCAGCTGTAACCACAAAAGAAGGTGGCGTTTCTGTTTTCTTGTTGAACACAAACATTATATATGCGCAAGTCATAATTTTATAATGGCTGCTTTTGGCAAGGAAGAGCTCTGTCAGTCAGAAGATGCAGTTGAGGAAAAAATGCAATAGGAGTGCTTAAAGTGACGGTCATAATGTCAGTCTTTGCCTTGGGAAACATTGCTTTGTGGGTCTCTCTCTCTCTCTCTTCCTTTCCCTCTCCTCCCTCTCCCTAACTCTTTCCCTCTCCCTCTTCTTTGTACACATTAATTTTGAGGCCAGGAAGCTGGGAAACTTAGAACCCATCTTGAGCCCTCCCGGGACAACAGGGTTTTGTGCTCACACATGCACCATGGAGATTGTCGGAGGGAATCAGCTTGACATTCATCAGCAATTGCACATCACACCCCGTTCATCAAGCCTCATTGTTCTGAGGGGACGTGAGCTGCGACTCTGGCTCTTGAGATCCCTCAATCCTTGCAGAATTCTTCACCCGCCCCCCAAGGCCCTGCTTGGGGGACTCCAAGGACACAGCCCTCAGACGCCTTCTGCCTTTCATGCCCTGTCTGCCTTGGGAACAAAACAACAAAGAGACCACACTAAGGGTGCTAAGATTTCTCCTCTGACTCTGCCCCATTTCCAAGGGAGAAAGACTCTGATGGGAAACATTTGGAGGTGAGGGATTATTTTTATTGTCATTGGAGATCATGATCACAAAAGAAGGGACATAGTGAAGGAGAAGTGGGTGATAGGAAAGTAGTGGAAAAGAGACACTTAAGAATAACACATTCTGAAGGTTGTACAAAGATGAAACCTGGTAGCCAAAGGCGTGAGTGACTAAAGTTGTGTGCATGTGCACATGTGCTCACATGCCAATAACATCTGATCGGAGCTAGAGTGTCAAATCAGGGTCAAAGCCAAGCAGCACATGCTGCTTCCTGGGAGGCAGACATCGGGATGGAGGTTCTGACTCAAGACATATATTGGAAGCTGGTCTTGGGCTCCACACCCACAAGAGAAAGAAAGGCAGCAAGACGGAGCAGAGGGAGACACAGAAGGTGATACATCTGTGTCAGTGCAGTCCAGCTTGCCCCACATGAAGCTCTGAAGCTAGAGTGACCCCTCAGAAACACCCCAAACGGAGGCAGGGAGGTCCAACCTTTGTGCCCTTTATTGACCAGCGATGGGTGTGGGGTGGCCCAGGAAAGTGGCGTAGCACTGGATAATGGGACTCTCTTCAGCTAGGGACATTTTTAGAGAAGGCTGGGTGTTGGGAGCTATCCACTGCCTACCTCCTCACTGGCTGGGAGAATCTTTCCTTCTGACCTGAATGACAACTATGGATACAGCCTAAAAGGATTGCCAATGTCTCTCAAGAGCTTGGGGGCAGGAGTGAAGTGTAGCTCAGTGGTAGTGTTTGGCTAGCATGGGAAAGGCCTTATTTTTAACTCCAAAACTGAAAAAAATTTGGAGGACAAAGAGAATTAACATTGAATGGAAGCTTTAAGTATAGGATAGAGGAAGGTGTTCATGAGAGGCGAGCCCCTGAGTTCTGAGTCTGAGACAGGCAGGCTCAACCCAGTCCCTACCCTTCCTCCCTAGATAACCTAACCCTTCTTAGACCTTTGACAAATGTCCAACCTGGGTGGTCACAGACAAAGACCTTGGACACAGGATCAGAACTAGAGAGAATCCACTTGAACAGATCTCCATTTAACAATTCACCTGCCGAGATGCCCAAAGTGTGGGCAGGGCTCTGCGCGCACACCAGAAGGATGCTTTCCATGTCAATCATCAAGACAGGAGGCAGAAACTGGGGAAAGGTTCACCACAGTCAGAGGCAGGCTTGGGTAGCCTAGAACTCCACTCCAGCCCATCCATCCTCTCAACTCTGGGACCACGAGTTCATTCTCTCTACCTGGATGTGCATCCACAGGACTCCTAAACTGACATGTTCCTAACCTCCCTCATCATCTTCCATCTCAACCCCAGCATCCCCTTTTGCTCACTGAGTGGTACAGCATCCACCCGCATTATATAGAACAGAACATATCCCCTTTGACTCCTGTCATCCTCACACCACCACAGGCAAATTTGCCCTGTGAGTTCTGCTTCCTCCCAAGTCTTGAATCAACCCACCCCTCTCCATTAGGTCCTGACCTCCAGAAAGCAATCCTTCTAGTGAACGCCTCCAAACATACTCACTCCTCCTGATGCCTCCTCATTTGCATGACCAGAGGATCCTCCTAAAATGGAAATGTGGTTACAACCATTCTATACTGAAATTCTTCCATGCCTGCTCCCACTGTCTTCAGAGTGAAGTTTGGAGCATCACCTCTAGTCTTCCCCTCCTCTTCTCCCCATCTACCACTAGCTCCATCTCTCTGTGTGCTTCCAGTTCATGATACACGTAGCTTCTGTGCAGTTCAGAATGTATCCATTCTGGATGGAACTAGTAATACAGACTATACACTGGATTTTTGCACACTGGATTTGAGTGTGGGGGGTATCTGCCATCATTCATTCTCATAACATGGCCGAAGTCTAGCACTGCTTGGAGGAGTGAACAGGATAAGGCAAAGAGGAAGGCCCAAAAAGCGCTGGATGGACAACATAAAGGAAGACTGTGGAACATTGGGTATGACAATAACACAAGCATCTAGGACTGCCCAGGATAGAACAACTGGAGAACTGCCATACCAGGCTGCCCATGCATGCTTAAGTATTGCCAGGGCATAAATGATGATGGATCTGAAGACCTACCATTCCAAGTGTGGACTGCATGCATGGCACCCAGTTGAAGAGTACCTTCCAAGGCCCCTGCACCCAGGCCCCTGCTGGGCTCAAGCATCTGGGACTATATCAGTCACCTTATCTGGCACTGAAACAAAACACCCTACTGACACAGCTTGAGAAAGGAGACATTTATTTGGGTTTCTAGTGCCAATGGGACTATTCACTGTGGAAGCAGGGATGTGTGGTAGCTGCTCCTCACATTGTGGCTTGATTAGGAAGCAATAAGCTCAAGCAGGGTCCAGAGCCTTGGAAGGACTTCCCCAAGTGACCTCCCTCCACCACCTAGGCCCCATGTCTCAAGAGTTCCACAGCCTCCCTGTCTTGGTTTCTTTTCCTGCAGCCATAACAAATTGCTCTGATAATAACAATCTAAGGAAGAAAGGTTTATTCCACCTCACAGTTCAGAGTTACAGTCCAGCACTGTTGGGGAAGCCACAGAGGCAGGTGCTTGAGGCAGGTAGTGACATCGCCCCCAAAGTAAAGAAGCAGAGAACAAGTCATAGATGCATGCTTGCTAGTGCTCAGCAACCTTTCTCTGTTTGCGCAGTCCAGGACTCCACTCAGGGAATGGCCTGTCTTCACACACCAATTAACATAAGCAAGACAATTCCTCACAGGCAGGCTCAGAGGTGTGTCTCCTGGGTGACTCTAGACTTTGTCACATTAACAACACTACTTGTCATAGTCCCCCAAAAGCAGTGCCAAATGCACGAGCCTGCAGTAGACATTTCAACCTTAAAGCATGTAACAAGGACGGTGCCCCACTAAGAATGTC
The DNA here is from genome assembly GCA_001685075.1 of Bramus lutescens. Taxonomy (NCBI): domain Eukaryota; kingdom Metazoa; phylum Chordata; class Mammalia; order Rodentia; family Cricetidae; genus Bramus; species Bramus lutescens. Next base: position 399,744 of record LOEQ01000958.1, on the reverse strand, counting down.
AACAGACCTAAAGAACAATAGCTCTGAGCCCCCGTTTCTGTTCTGTTAAGGTGTAGTTGGCAGTGGGGCTTCTGTAAGTTCTGGTCAGCCCTGGGCAGACTACACGTGAGAGGTCCCTAGAGGGACCACAGGCTGCAGAGTCCTTGTAGTAAGGACTGCCCACTGAGAGCCACAAAGGTACAGCTACCCACTGTCATTTGTTCAGACAGACAGTATTATGTGGTATGGGCACAGGTTTTAAAGGGAGGTGGCAGAACCACAGAGGAATGTGATTGCCAGAATATGAGGAGGAGCTGACACTGGAACCCAGAGAATGATTTTTCTTTTCTCTTAGGACAAAAGGAGACTGGTCATTCCTTCAGAGTACTTTTTTATCGTCAATACTCTTTCTGGAACTCTGGACAGCCATAAAAAAAAATGACATACTGTTTTGTCTGATACTGAAGTTTCTTTCGGGTACCATCAACACAATGGTGTCTACCACACTCTGAGAGCCTTGCATCATGGAGCGGGTTATGAGAGTGCAAAGACAGGAAAGCGAAGGACTCTCTTCATCAGGATGTCACCAAGCTGCAGTCTCACACTGACAGAGACTTCTCAGGCTCTGCGAACACAGACTCAAGGCTGAAAATTGATGGCAGGCTTGGGAGCTGCTACCAGACCAAGTACTGCTTGCCAAGGCTACCCTCCAGCAACATGGTCCAAAAGGAAACCCAGTCCTCTGGTCCCATTGCCTCTTCTCACTTGTCTTCAGGGCCGAGATCAGGCATCACCTTCTCTAAGATGACACAGATGTCCTACCTAGATGTCCTGATACAGCCCATCCCTAGCTCCACTGTCAATTACTGCCCCACCACAGACACTTGGACAGTAGGAAGACACTGTCACTCATACACGTAGCTTAGTTACTTTTCTATTGCTCTGCAGAGACATCATGACCAAGGCAACTTGTTTTTTTTAAGCATTTAACTGGGGACTTGCTGACAGTTTCAGAGGTTGAGTCTATGACATCATGGTGAGGAGCTTGGCAGCAGGCAGGCAGGCTGGCACAGCACTGGAGCAGTAGCTTAGAGCTTACCCACAAGTAGCAGGCAAAGAGCTCCCTCAGCCTCTGGTGACACACCTCCTCCAACAAGGCCACACCTCCTAATCCTTCAAAACAATCCACCAGCTGGCAACCGAACACTCAGATATATGAGCCCCTGGGGGTCATTCTCGTTCAAACCACCACACTGTGTTAACTCCACTATGTTCAACTCAGCAAGAGCAAATCACATACGTACAGCACCTAATGGCTTATGTGCGCTCACAAATGTATGCTGGGTAAATGAAAGCTACAAGACAGACCTTAGACATAAAAGGTACCCTTCACTCTTCAAACCCCTTCCGAGGCTCAGGCCACTTCTGACTCCAAAAGACTTCTAGTTTCCAAAGTGCCCAAGTTCAGTCTCAAGTAGTATTCCTAATCTGCCCAAGCTCCGGGACAGACAGAAGTGACTGACAGATGTCTGCATCTCTCTGATGAGCAGGGTTTTCCTAATTCTCCCATCATTTAAACAAACTGGAATGCTGACTGATAGAGGAGCCGTTTTTACAAAGACTGGAAAAAATGGCTTTTAATATCAGTTTTTAAGAAAGAAAATATGGCCCCTATAAACTGTTAAACTTCACTTTATTGATCATAAATCTGTATTTTGCTCAATGCAAAAGTTTTTCATCTTGTACAGAAAACTGCTGAAGCAGCGGCAATGGCTGAAAACAAGAAGTTTTCTCTTACGGACAATTTATATGAAAAAGTTATTGAATTTCTGGTTAGGGAGGCCAGGCCAGGCATCTCGTGGCTCCCCCCAAGGGCCAGGCCAGTGGTACCAGACGCGACCCGTTGCTGATCAATGTCAAGAGAAAATTAACCAATTGTAAGTCTATTAAGTTGTGGGCACCAGGGACTTCAGAGCCCAGAGCAAAGACGTGCTTCTCCCCAGGGACCTTATATCGAGGCGTTCTTTGCTGAACGTGCAGCCAGTCTCACTGCCGTAGAAAAGACAGAAAGAGCCAACTTTGATGAGCACACGTAAGCCGCTAGGTGCTGTCATAATCTCCTCAATCCTCGCAACAGCCCCAGGAAGAAACCTCACAACTGAGCAACTGCAAAACGAGAGGCAGGAGAGGGGCAGCAAGAATCTATCTGGAAGTGATTAGAATGTCCCGGAGCCTCAGTTTCCCCATGTGTAAAATGCAGTTGAACACAGTGAGTCCCTGTGTGGTATACAGTCGATGCTCAGAAAATATTTGCCCCTTCCATGAAGTCAGAGACATGAATGTCTAAGATCTGAAACCAAGCCTGGTGATTCAAAAACCTACACTTCTCCTACAGAAACTGCCTCTTCATCCGTCTCTCTGAAACCAGTGCCTCAAGAAACAATCATTGGGCCGCCCGTGCATATGTGAGCAAAGGAACAATAATCTATACAAAGAACATCATCACGTCATAGAGAATATAAATTTTGACAAGGGCAAGGCAGGTTCCTTCAGAGTCCCTCCTTCCCTCCATTACGCAGGCCAGAAACTTCACCACCAGAGCAACATATTATTGAGTTAAAGTATCCTCCCATATCAGAATAAAACTATTGGTGGTTAACACAAGGTGGTGTGTGTGTGTGTGTGTGTGTGTGTGTGTGTGTGTGTTATTTACTATCTATACGTGTGTGCAGACATGTCAAAGTCAGAGGTTAATGTCATTTCTTTCTTTCTCCATTCTTGCCACCTTTTTTGAGACAGGGTTTCTCACTCAACCTAGAGCTTACCAATTTAGCTAGGCTGACTGGCCAGCAAGTCCTAGGGATCCTCCTGCCTCTGCCTCCCCAACACTGGGCCTACAGGCACACACTGCCATGTTTGCATCCCCTGGGATGCTGAGCATCTACACTCAGGTCTTCCTGTTTGTGCAGTAAGGTTTACTGACTGAGCCAGTTACCAATCCCAAGTTAAAATAATTTTTAAATTGTTATAGTGGAGTCAGAAATGTTTCTAAAGCTTCTAATCTGAGACAAGCATATCCAATAGCTGGTCCCAGTTATTGGTTATACTTGCACTGGGGGGGATTCCAAGGTGCACACCATCTAGGATCAATGGGAAAGACTCTGTTTGGAGTCTAAGGCTTTTGGCAGGAAAGTGTCTTGGCAGCAAGGCAGAGCAAAGCCTGTTCAGTGGTCCCCTAACCTCCTCTACCTTCTCCCTGCTAGCCACATCTCCCATCATTCCATCACTCACCCTTGGGCTACACTCCAGAGAACTGAACTCATCTCATTTTTCCATGTTTTCTCATGGTAATGTACACCATCATAGTACAACTGCTCAGACTACACGAACAGCAAGCTCCAATTCACCCTTTGAAGCCTCACTGGGGTCTGTAATCCAAAACCTTCCTTATTTTTCCCATATACTGATGTGCTCCTTATCCAATACCTCCGTGCACATTGCATCGCTCTATTGAACCCTTATCTCTTCCATCTACTGTGAGTCCAAATTTTTGCTCATAGTTGGAACCCAAATGCCAAGGATAGAGGCATTAGCAAGAGTGGACTCTAAGGGGGATGAATCAAAAGGAGAGATGGCTCAGTGGTTAAGAGCACTGACTGCTGTTACAAAGGACCTGAGTTCAACTTCCAGCACCCACATGGCAGCTTACAACTGTCTGTAACTCCAACTGTCTGACACCCTCACACAGACATACATATAGGCAAAACATCAATGCACATAAAATAAATAAATTGTTTTTTTTAAAAAAAAAAAAGGAGAAAGAGTAGGCTCTAACAAGATGGATTGAAAGGTTAAGAAAGAAAGTGAATTGCTGAATGTGGGATGGCCTGAAGTCAGAAAAAAAATAGGTCTAATTTTTAAATTGGAGGCTTTCTAAGTTTTTAAAGTTATCATTTATAAAAGTTATCTTTTATAACTTGGATATCCATTCACATTCTTGAGTAGCTTATTAAAAAAAAGGAGGAAAGCTACCTCTTAAGAAAAAGGTAAAGGGGCCCACAGAGACTGAACCAACAACCAGGGAGCCTGCATGGGACTGACCTAGGCCCTCTGCATATATATGACATTTGTGTGGCTTGGTCCTCTTGTGGGACTCCTGACAGCGGGAGAGGGGCTGTCTCTGTCTCTTTGGCTTGCTTTTAGAAGCCTTTTCCTCCTACTGGGTTGCCTTGTCCAGACCTAATACGAGGAGAGCTGACTAATCTTACTGCAACTTGATATGTCATGTTTGGTTGATAACTATGGGAGGTCTGAAGAGAAATGGAGGGGTAGATGGGGGCAGACCCCTTCACCCCCCCCGTGACTGGGAGGAGAGGAGGAAGGGGAAACTGTGGTCAGGATGTTATGCAATAATAATAACAATAATAATAACTTTAAAAATTGTTGCACTAATTCTGATTGGTCTTAATAATAAAAACCTGGAGTCAGATATTAGGGGGTGAAAGCCGAAAGCTCAGAGAAGCAGAGCAGCCAGCCTCTAATTCTTACCTCTACGAAATCCTCAGACTGAATGGGGTGTCCTGTCTCTTTGAAGCCTCAGACTGAATGCCTTGAGCTCCTGTCTCCTCCCACCTTATAGTCCTCCCTCTGCCCAGCCATATCTCGTCCTGTCTCCACCTCCATAATGCTGGGATTAAAGGCATGTGATTCTCAAGTACTGGGAATAAAGGTATGAGCCACCACCACCTGGCTCTGTTTCTCTTTTAAACTAGATCAATCTCTTATAGCCCAGGGTGTCCTTGAACTCGCAGAGATCCCTCTGCCTCTGCCTCCTGAGTACTGGAATTAAAGGCATGCACCGCNNNCACTGCCTGGTCTCTATGGCTAGCTAGTGGCTTAGCTCCACATTTTGACCTTCAGGCAAACTTTGTTAGGTCACAAACAAAAACAAAATATCACCACAAATAACAACAACAACAATAAAAATAATAGTAATTTTTAAAGGATAAAGAGGTAAAAACTACTCCTACCCATTAGGTGGCTAACGACAAATAGTGTAAAAATCTGGAGCAAATTTTTGTTGTCAGCAGGCAGTTAAGGGAGAAGATTCCAATTAGAATCTAAACAATCCATGTAGTTCCTCTTAAATTAGATTAGTGTGTTTATTCATTCAATAAACATGAGCTGATGGGTGTTCTGTGCAAGAAACTAGACAGGTGCAGGCCAGGGCTGTGAGCAGAACAGAGAGCATCCTGGAGACCAGGATGGTTGAAACTTAACAGAAAGCATCCTGAAGACCACGGTGGTCAATGCTGACTAAACCCTATACTCCACCAGCTATGAAGAGTAGAGAGGGTTTCTAGAGCAGGTGGCAGGAACGCTGACTATAGACTAGACAGACTCACGCTTTTCAAGCAGATAAAACCATGGTGAGCTGGAGGTAGCCAGCTTTGTGTGTCTGTGCAACGTCCCTTGAGGAACATAGCTAGTGTCTTGAAATGGATCATGGTAGGTTTGTTTATATCATGGAAACTGGCAAGTGAGTACTATTAGTCCCAGGGAAGACTTTTAATGTGCACAATACTAGGGCCTTGAGGAAGGTAAGGAAAAAGCCAAAGGATCCAGGAGACATTCCCAGGATAACAGGAGGTCTAGACTCCAACTGATCTATTTGAATCACTATGTGGAGAAAGCAATGGAAACGGAAGTACGTCCAGGCAGTGGATCAGAGATTCCACCACTGCTCCTTTCCAAACAAATGGCAGGCATCACTATTTATTCAACTGTGACTTTCACACCACTGAGCCCAGAGGTTGCCTTAGCCTGTCTCTGTGCAGTATCATAGGCAGTCTCTACCAACTGAACATAGGTGGCCGGAAAGAGAAACAAATTTTCCTTACCAGTTTTAAATGCCGATAATGTCATTTTTGTGTCAGTCTTGACGGCTCGATGGTAGAAAAAGAAATGTAATTATAAGTCTCTAGGTAATCAAGCATACATATGTATATTCTTCAATACTTAATAATATACAGCACATTTGCATAATTTGCATAAATATTTACTTATACATACATAATATTTTATAATTAAAAAACCTGTTTAGGATCAAATTAGGGAAGAGGTGAGATAATGCCCTTAAAAGTTCAGGGTTCTGTATTGTAGAAGACAACAGCTGGTTTTCTGATAAGCTTCAGAAAATCTGTGATCTCTGTCCCTGGATTCCTGGTAACCTTTGGAGTCTTCTCCAGTCCTAGCCCTCACTCGGCTGTACACAGAATGACCAACGATTCTGAGCTGTGGGACCTGTGACATGCTGTCACCTTAGCTGTGAGGGTCAGACACACCTGGCAGTTCTCAGGTCTCTGGGACACAGGCCAGAAGAGAACTGGGATCCCCATGGGTGCTAACTTTTAGGTGTGTCCACACCTCCCCCCCATCGTGGACACCAAGCCCCCAGATGGACATCCTTTCTAGTCTTTCGCCAGCATTTTACCAACTGAGCCATCTCCCTGGGGCGCCCTCTCTGAGGAGCAGATGGGAGGAGGGGTAGGGAAAAGGAGGCGGGAGGGGGGAATGGAAGAGAGGAAAGGGGGGAACTGGGATTAGCATGTAAAAAATAATTAATTAACTTAAAAAAGTGTTCACTAGACAGACAAGAAGTGTCAGAGGACACTGGCTTGTTTAA
>LOEQ01000958.1:369800-388020 GCA_001685075.1 Bramus lutescens | reverse complement strand
CTAAATTCTTAAAACATTTTAAATGCCATATTCTGTAGTCTTTGAAAGGTTTGAAGAATACCTTTCTGAAATATATCTCTATATTTTGAGAAAACCTAACAAACATGACTACAAGTTTGACTATTATAGACAACTATTTACCTATATTTCTTAATTACACATTACATTTTTAAATGAGCTGCACAATCACAATACCTTAATCAAGAGCAGAAATATACATGTAACAAAATTGACCTTAAATTTGTATCAATAAACCAAGATCCATATCAATGCAAATTTTTATGGCATATCCCCCTTTAAACGTAAACAAACATTTATAAAAAAAAGTATTTGGGAATATGGGCATAGTTCTTCTCCAAACTGCTTTCTGCTGTTTGTTGCGCGAATTAGTTTTTTTGAGGGATGTTCAAGGCGACCTTCCAGGGGGTTGTGATCCATCAAACCATATCAGTCTAGAAACACAGGTTCTCATCCTTTGTGGAAACAAAAGGCAAACCTCTTTTCCAAAGCAACATATCTGTGATTATTTTCTGACCAGAAGTGCTTCTTAAAATGCTAAGCACTTAGGAACCTAAGCTGTGGCATTGCTAGGGTATATACAGTACTTCCTGCTTGTCTTACCCATTCCAACATGGCGGAGTTGCTTGCCACTTCAGATAGCCATACACACTGCCCTACTTCCAGGTACACAGCTGGTCCACAATGCCATCATGCAAGCCACACCATACTTCTCACAAACCCCATCCAAATGCTGGGTCTCTCAAAAGAGCCAGAGGTCGTGCTGGCAGCATGGCCAAGAAAGCCTGCATTTCAAAAACTGCTGGGTTTTTTTTTCCAGCTACCACTGAATCAGGAAAACCTCTCTTAAAGGATCCACAGTGTGCCTCCAGCAAGCAAAGCCCATTCGGGAGCCCCACGTTGGGTGCAAATTTATTGGAGTAAGGCCATTAGTTAGTTCCCGGATGCTTAGCCCCAAAATAATCACATAGAAACTGTATTATTTAAATTACTGCTTGGTCCATTAGCTCTAGCTTTTTATTGGATAACTCTTACATATTAATTTAACCCATTTCTATTAGTTTGTGCATCACCGTGTGGCTGTGGCTTACCAGGTAAAGTTCTGTCCAGCTCCAGTGGGGCTACATGGCTTCTCCTCTCTCTGCCTTCCTTCTCCCAGCCTTTAGTCTAGTTTTCCCCACCTAGTTCTATTCCCCTATAGCTCTGCTATAGGCCCAAAACAGTTCCTTTATTCACCAAAGATATTCACAGCATACAGAGGGGAATCCCACATCACATATGCACATGCACACACATATACATATACATACATACACACGCACACACATGCACACACACACACACACACACACACATTAAGCTCCAGTCAGAGCCTCCCAGGCCCTGCTAGGCACACAGGAGAAGAAACAAAAATTAGAGAATGAAGAAGGAGGCACTTGGTGGCATCAACTACAGCTGATCTCCTGCCCTTAAGGACTACATCTGCAGCTAAGGCTTGGTTTCTGGCTCCTGTTGACAAGACTCCACAGACAGGCCATGTGTGTGTTCAGCTTACCTTTGTACCAGTTCCTCCTCACTCCTGTAATCTAGCCACTGAGCCATCCTAATCCTCTTCCCTACAATTTAAAAAAAAAGGCCTTCTTGCTGACCTGGGGCTGAGACATCACCTGCTGGCATTCTGTCCACTCAAGCCTTCTTGACAAATCCCCCAAAGTCCCGGATATTTAGTTGTATTTTTATTTCTTCTCTCTTTGCAAACCCTACATGGGGCCCTAGTTTGTTCACAGACTCACACTCAGCTCTGAAAGGAAATGCCAACGAGCACCAGCTTAGTGAACTCAACCAGAGAAACAAAGCACATACAAAAATAATGCCGACAATGGCTTAGTGTGCAGCATTTCCCACACCTGCCACCTGTCACAGCCACACCCTGTAGATATGTACTGTGGTACAGAGATCAGTACAACCCAGTCCTCAGAGAAGAAGACAGCCATATGTAATCTCTCACTCTGCTACAGGTTTACCCAAAAAGCTCCTGAGAACTAAGACTCTGCAAAATATTGCAGGGATTCACATGGGAAGCTCATCAAGAACACGTGTTTTGTGGGCTAGAAGCTTGTACCTGTGTTTATCTGTGAGCATCAAAGCCACTACTGCACCCCCAGCCTCACCCCGGCACCTTCACAACTCCTGGACAGCACTTCCCAGAGGTCGCCTCTCAAGTAAGATATTTGCACATCTTTTTGAGGGCTGCTTTGGAGAAGCCCCACCCAAGGCAACATTCAAAGGTGTCTCTATACCTTGGTACCCACCCACAAGTACCCACGTCCAAGAGCCTTGTTCTCATCCTCAGCCTCACCAAGGCCATGTCCCACATTGACCTCTGCTGAGGATCTGACCCTGAACTCCACTGTTCTCTCCCCAGACCACTGCTTCTAAAGCAAATCCAAGTTTATTCTCCCACAAAGCCTCTCCCACATCTCTGTCCTGCATTAGTTCTTATATCCACTAGTGCTCTTTGTCTCTCCTACCTGTTCAGGAGAATTACATCTGTGCCAAGTGTAGACTAAGTTAAGTATGGCAGTGGGCAACTGAAGATACTAAAATACACATGGCTTCTTTACCTCCAGAGTCACCTGTGTGTGTGTGTATATGTCTCTGTATCTTTTTGTGTTTATCTCTTTGAGTGTGTTTGTATGTGTCTCTGTATGTGTATCTGTGTATTTACGTATGTGTGTATCTTTTAGTGTTTGTCACTTTGTGTGTGCTTGTATGTCTGTATATGTGTATGTCTATGGAAGTCTGTGTGCATCTGCGTGTCTGTGCATATGTCTATGTATGTGTATTTGTCCATTTCTTTGTGTGTGTTTGTACATGCACATGTTTGTGTGTATGTCTGTGCATGTTTGTGCTTCTGTGTATGTGTACACGTGTGTGTAGTTATATGTGTCTGTATCTGCGTGTGTTCCTATATTCGCAAGTGTATGTGTACAAGAGAGAGAGATTCTGGTTAGCTGAGTGCTCAACCACTGAACTACATTTTTTAAACACAGAATCTTACTGTGTTGCCCTGGGTGGCTTTGAGCTCACTGGGTAGGTAGCCCAGACTTTCAATCCTACTGCCTCATGCTCCCAAGGAGCTGGTACTACATCTGTGCCTCCACCTCAGCTTGAAATCTTTTCTTTGAGAAGAAGAAACAAAAACATAGATTTAGGACAAGGAAAGAAGGGACAAGAGCCAGCAAGAACTCTGAGAGAGTGGGGAGGAGGTACGCTGTGTGTGAGAGAGAGACAGGTAAGGAGAGAGAAGGGAACAGAAAAGAGGAAGAAAATTCAGACACCACTCTCAGCCAGAGAACTTTTTTCTTTTAATTTAAACTCTGCTACCTCACTTTGTTATTTTTGAAGCCTCTATCAAAAAGAGCTCCTGTTACTTGCAGACATCAGTGCTGCAATGGCCACAGCATAGGTCAGCTTTATGCTCCATCATATCACCACGCGTGACATGACGTGTTACCCCCACACATGACATGATGTGTTACCACCACAGCTTAGATCCTTAACGCGTGGTGAGCCGGCTTAGTGCTCCAGTTTAACTCAGAGGGCCCACCTCAGATCTTTCCCTCAGCCCTAAGACTTAGCCATCCAGCTGTCACCCAGGCCCTCAGCTAAGGAAGAGGGGACAGTAACATTCTGCATCCACCTCCATATTCCTCCAGCCAGAGCTGGTGGAACCCCCACCTTCCAGCCCCAGGGTCCCAGCCCTCTCCCACCTCTCTCCCTGAGCCTGACAAGCCGTTCTAATGGATTGACTGTGGCCTTTGCTGGAGGGGCTAAATATAAAACTTTGCTGTGTTCCTCTTGTCAAAGTTAAAAGCTTTTCATGTCTGTGTTAATGTTTTTTTTCTGTCTGCTGGCTCCAGTGACAGATGCAGCATCTCGTGCTGAGTAACTAGAGAGTGAGTGGCTGGCAGGGACTGGGGAGGTAGAGGCGATTTATCTCTGAGAGTTTAAGCAGGATGACATGGCTGGGAAGAGGAAGGGGGGTGCAAGACTGTCACCTGATTACTGATTCCAAGATTTCTCCTCAGTGAGGGAGAAGGAGGGAGCAAGGATGAAGGGTACAAAAAGCAAATCAATAAACAGGTTAGCGTCTGCGTCATTATTAACTCTCGGCCTGTCAGCACCCCATTGAAGCGATCGCTCGAGGCGGCCTCGGATTTAATGGTCAGTGCAATAGATTTACTGTAAATGTTATCAGAGGCAGGGGTGGGGGGCAGAGGACGAGAGCCGCCTTCATTGACAAATCATTGCATTGCGCCTCGGTCTGCGAGGCCATTTTGAAGCATGCATAAATAATCCAGAGCTTGGGCCCCAGGTGGCATTTCCTCTTCCAGATGTTGCAATCCTCCTTTCCCTGCATCCTCCACTTCCAAAAGCGTCTAGCAGCCAGGTTCCCTTAAAACCTTCCCAAAGTCCTCCATCACATTTGAAAAAGCCAGACAGCAAGTTTGCATAAAGAGCAAACAGGGTCTGAGAGGCCACCAGGAATCGCCATCTCACAGAGAAGGTTAGAGGTTAGCCCACTAGCAGGCTAGAGGTTAGCCCACTAGCCAATGAGCTACCTCCCAAAGGAAGTGTGCCCTGAGCGTTGGACCTACGCACCAGACATACATTCTGGATGGCACACCTACTCACTCGCCAGCGCCTGCTGGCAGAAAATGCTGGTGGGAAGATTGCGTCCAGAAGGCAGGCTTTTGTCATACTCTCACAGCACAGCAAGAATTCAGGAGAGAGTAGAGATGGGAGCTAGAGATCATGGGAAGGGTCGGTTGTTTTCAAGGGTGGGACTGCCGTATACAGCTGCGCAGGCTGTACACTATGCAAGCCTCAGAGTTGTGGTTCACATCATGATTTGTGTGGTTGGGTCTATCTGGAGTTAGGAAGCATTGGAGACTTTGTAGTCTACCCGGCCTTCTCAGCAAGAGGTGGGAGGGTCAAGGCAGGCAGTGGAAGAGCAGCCAACCATACAAGTGAGCTCTGAAAATCTTTCCAGAAGATTCCAGCCAGACTCAGAAGGGGCTGTCAAGCAGCTGGCCACAAGTCAGTCATCTAGAGAGTTGAGAAGGAACTTGGGCCCCTGAGCGCTATTTCTCCTGGCATTTGGATGAGAAAAGTCCAATAAGGGTGTTAGGGGATCTAGATTCTGTCTTAGCTTAATGGTTGTCTGTCTGATGGTTTCTTGTTTGTTTTGTTTTGTTTTTTCCAAGTGAAGCTAAAGGTCTAACAAACGAGTTGTGTTCCACTGGTGGGAATAAAAAACTTAGATTAAAAAATATATATTCTACCTTCCCTAGCATTGAGATGGTTCTTGGGGTTAGAAGCAGAACTTTTGCTGCTCGGACTCTAGAAAATAACCCGAGGTGAAGTCAAGAAAAGAACACATTCAAGATGCTTTCTTGTCACCTTAGATAGGAAGCAGATGAAGTATGTATGTCCTAACTTGGCCTCTCAAATGGAATATCTAAGATGAGAGTTTGAAAAAAAAAAAAAAAGTCTTTTAACTGGGAAGTGAAATCCCAAAGCAAAAGCCAGAGGGGAAAGTCAGCTGCCAATGGCATTTTTTTCAGTAAGTTACTAGAGCGAGTAGGTAGGGTCCAAGCCAGCCAATGACTCACAGCCACCCTTCAAAAGGACAGAGGGAGGCTTGGCCTGGGCATTATTCTTGGGGGAGCAGACAGAGCTGTTGGTCATGAAAAGGGACCTAAGGCTTAAGAGACAATGGGAGTTGTCTGAAGCTACAGGTGGACCAGATATGCCATGAGCATCTGGGTTGAGACATTGGCAGCATCTCACAAGAGCCAACCTCAGCACTGTCAGGCCTGCCTATCACCTGCCTGTTTCCTCCACTGAAGAACTAAATGCCTCAGAGAACCACCATTCTGGGGAACCAGCTTCCATCACCCAGGCAGGAGCCAGTTATTCTCCCCTAAGACTTTTAAGTCAAGGCAGTGGTGAGAAGGGTCCTTGCTCCAGGATGAGCTCAGGGGAGCGGGGATATTTCGCCAAGATTCCTGCCCTGTTTTGACAGGAGTTCCTGAAGGTTGGGTTTTAATTTACCCTAGGACATTCTTGACAGCAAGCTAGGAGGACAAATGCCTACTGCATACAGCACTGCACCCCTTGCTGCCGTAACGTTCCATGGACATACAGAGAAAGCAGCATGATACACATATTCCTTAAAAGAGACACTCACCTGGCTTAATTTCTCTTTGTGATGCTCTTTATTTCCAAATGTTTTAATGAAAATGTTAATTAAAGAAAACATTTAAGACTTTCAGCCAAAGGAGTGAGGTGAGAGGTGGAAGGGCATACCTTGGAGCTTTCAGTGGATCCCTGAATGTCCCCAGAATAGAAGTCACCTGCAGCATAAGGTCCAAATTAGCTCCCTGATATGTCCATAGTCCAGAGCTCATCCCTTCATGCACAGACGTGGTGCCATTGCCCTTTAGAGTCTCCGGTAAACTCACAGTCCATGGAGTATTTTGATTCATCTCATTTTGGAACCAACTCTATTTAAATTCCTAGATGGGGTTTGAGCAAACATTTAGCATTTCTAGAACCCCTGTCCAAACTCCCACCCTTACCCCTACTGTCTCAGTCCTGTCCTTGCCTTCATGTCTCTCTTTAGTCGTTATCACTATCCAGTGTATCTGTGCTTACTGATGCCCTTCATCTGGCTTCAACCCTAAAACAGGATGAGGGTTTTCCCCTCTCTTCTTCACTGCTATGTCCCTGGAGTGGTCAGTAGCTGCTGGCTCCCAGAAGGTACTCAAAGGATACTCACCAGATAAATAAATACAGAATTGCTAGACCCAGACTTGGAAAGGTCTATTCTGGATTCCAGTGATGATCCACTGCTTAGCATGACCACCGGCTGTCCCCAGTATAAATCCCATGCCTTGTGTCGAGAGGCTTCTGACCCAGCAATTCAACATGTGTGCCCAGTCAGGCTGGCTGCACAGTCAAAAGCCAGGTGCTTTTAGGGGGATCCCTAAGGAGACTTGCAAGGGATGCCAGTGACCTTTACCACCCTGCCCTAAGCTGGATGTGCACATGAGTGTACAAATCTTCTATGGACGGCACTCAACGCTCACATGAAGATACTTCATCACAAGTGATGGGCAGTAAAAGGAAGCACTTTGGGAGGCTGCACTTGGTATTACAGACTCTGCCATCACACACAGGGTTAGTCTCCTTAGGACAGACACTTCAGAGAGCCACTGGATCTTCTACCTCCCCTGTCATGTGAGAGCGTCAAAAACACAGGGTCTCTGAGGAAGGGCTCTCATCAGACACTGAATCTGCCTCTGCCAGCACCTTGATACTGAACTCCTCAGTTGTGAAAAAATAACTGGGAGAAACACATTGTTTATAGGTTAACCAGCCTAAGGTGTTTCATTACGGCACCAGGAAGGGACTGAGATAACCACCAATGTGCCTATATACTTACATATGTGGGAAAGTATATACATGTACCCATACATGTATGTCATATGCATATGTATGAACATTCAGTTGTGCATGAATATGTACACATGTGTGTCTGAACAAGAATGTGCGTGTATGCATGGTGACATGTGCGTGCATACCTACATATGTGTGTGTACACACTCAGACACACATGCCTAGCAGACTCTTTTTTATCCACTGTCTTGCACCCCATTCACTCCCAGGCAGCACTCTACCTGTTATGCGACTTCTGTCTCTGTCTGGAAACTCATAATCTCCTTTCTCAGTGGTGAGAAGAGGGTTCTCCAGCCTCTCCTAATCCACAGGCTCTGAAAGTTGTAGGGAAGTCATCCTAAGAGCCTACAAGAAGATGGCCCATGAGGGACCCTCGAGAGGCCCTTCTTCAGGATATTTCCACAGACACAGCACAGAGAGACACTTGGTTAGTGCCCCCATAGTTCCTCTATAGAGCCCAGCTCTTCAGGACAGAAAGTGTGCAACTTTCCAGTGGCTAAAGAGGGGAAGTTGATGATAGAGAAGAGGTCACTGGTGGCAGAGCATACCTTGGCAAGGATAGTGCCCAGAGAGTGCCACTTATCACAGAAGGGGGCCAGATCAGAGCTGGGAGGGCCAGGGGAAAGCCAGACATATGGGTAATTGATAATATTACCATCAGATCCAAAGTCTTGTTGGGCTATGGACACAAATATTGTCTCCCTCAGGGACAGTGAGCTGCATTGGTGTGGCAAAAGTGGCAAGCAAGGTGACCTCCCTCAGCTGGCACTGAGTTCTTTGGGCCCAAAACCCTCACCAGCCATCTAGCCTGCTTGGGGTGGTGGCTGAGCCAGTCCATCTATGGGGGATGCGCCAAACAATTACTTTCTTTATTGAATAACTGATTAATTATTCAGGAGCTGAATCAATTATTCATACCTCATTTAAGCAAGGGGGGAAAAGCCACTGCCCCTTGACAGAAGCTTCTCGGTGCTCCCAAGGCCCTGGGGATGGAGTCATTGGCGGGAGAAATTGTTTCAGCAGGAATGCAGGACCGCCACCATGGCTGCAGACACCACAGCACTTCAGACAGCTGTCGTTCGTGCATGCACACACCTGGACATGACTGCCGGTGCACACACATGAGCAAACCAATACTAGGAACCAATGAGGCCTGATACAAACAGTGAGCGGAGACAGTCGTGTGATTGCACAGATATGAAAAAGAGAATTCAATCACACACAGGAAGAACCAATTCTTCAGTTGCAAGTGACCATTCCAGAAAGTGACAATGCTTGAGTTAATTAAGATCTACCAGAGGAAGAGGTAGAGACGGTGGGAGGGCATTCTCGGCAGAGAGGACTCCAGGAGCAAAGGTGCAGAAGTGTGGAAATGCCCTGGTGTGCCAGGCCCTGGGATGTAGAAGGACACAGGGAAGGTCCAGCAGTCTGGAGCTTTGGGCTCACCAATCAGAGAGCAAGCAGGAGTGGAGGAATGGACAATGACACCCTAACTGAACCAGGAATCATGCACTGGAGGGTCTGGAGTCCCACTGGACCTCCGGAAGCAAGGACACCAGTTTATAAGCCCCACCCTGAGCAGTACAGTGGGCTCCTTGGGACCATCTCAACTGATCTCAAACTTTGAGACTTCAATAACTAACACCCGCCTTGTTACTTATTCATTTAACGTTTCCCAGCCCAAGTGAACAAGAACAAGGGTATCTCTGAAGAGTCCCCAGACTTCCGGTGGGACTCAAAGGTCAATTTTAATAGATGGAGACTTTTAATAAAAGCCTAATAATTAATAGAATTTTAATAGGTTGAGGCCCAGAGAAGAAGTTGGCCAATCCTTGATCACCAAGAGTCAAAACTCAAGCCTGTAGCCTATGACTCAGCAGTACAATGCATGCTGGGAAGGGTAGTGGGTAGCTAGGTTCCTCAATCCAGGCCCTCCATGAGCCCTAGGAGAGGAGGTAGGATGTGGGGACTTCCCCAAGTACCATTGCAGGAAGGTTTCAGAGGGGACAAGCTCAGTGCCTTTGAAGGTGCTCTTCTTGACTCCTCACGCTCCTCCGAGAGAGAGAGAGAGAGAGTCTCTCTCTCTCTCTCTCATTTTTCCCGCTTACTTTCTTCTTTCTCCCTCTTCTCCATCCCAAGACCTACCCAGCTCCTCCCTCCTCTCAGCCCCTCAGCCTGACCAGAACCCAGCTCCCCACACCCACTAATCAAATCTGCAACCTGATTCAATTACAGCCAGCAACAAACGCAGACGTGTAACCTTGTTAATATCACGTTTATTAGAGGGAGGGGAAGAGAAAATTAAGATAGACTTCGTGTTGCTGCTAATTAGAAAAATTGAGACTTTACATCTGCGTAGCACTGAGCAACATGTGGTGGTAACAGATGTGGCTCATTCCGCAGCTGCATGGGGTGGGCGTGGGGGGAGGGATGTGTGGAAAACATTCCCAAGCCAGCCTCCTTCCTGAGCTGCAGCCCCCTCCATGCAGGTCTGATGCCACCACCGCCACCGTTACTCCCCTCCAGACGTGAGAAGTCAGGACCCTGAAGGGAAGACCCAACATTGCAAAGTTCGGTCCTGAAGTCTGACAGACTGGAGTCTAGATCCCAGGTCTACTCCACAGTAGCTATGTGACAATGGCCAGCTTTGATCTCTCTGTGCCCTGGTTTCCTCATATTTTTTATTTGTTTGGTTGTTTGATTGTTTGGTTGGTTTGGTTTGGATATTGGTTTTTTTGAAACAGGGTTTCTCTGTGTAGCCTCAGTTGTCCTGGAACTTACTCTGTAAACCAGGCTCATGAGTAGAGCTCCTCCTGCCTCTGCCTCCCAAGTACTGGGATTAAAGGCATTGCCACCACTGCCCAGCTTCCCTCATCTACAACAAGATACTTTCAGCACCAGTCCTGCAGGCCACTGGGAGAAAAGGTGGGATAAGACAGGTGCTATGCACAGGGTTTGCACATGCTCAGTTCAGACCATGGTCCTACCAGTGACACTGCAGTACAGAAGGTGACCTGCACCATCACAGCTGTAGTCTGGTCCCATTTTTCACACCTCTCTGCCTGTAGAAGAGGCAGTAGAAGCCAGAACTCAGCCCACTCACCCCAGATCTAAAACAGTCTCCGACCAGAGCTATCTAAGTTCAGAGCCTTGAGTCTTCTTGTGAGAGAAAGCATAGAAGAATGAGAATAATATGGAAGCCACTGCTTCGGGGGCCATGGAGGAGGATATGGGCCAGGTGCTGGGGGGGAGATGCCACATTAGAGTTAGGATTAGCATTAAAAGAGGAGGAGAGAGAAGAACATACACACATATGCACGTATATGAGTAAGATCTACTAAGTCTGGATTGAAAATAAATAGCCCAACCTCAAGACATGCTGGAACTAGGAGACGGTCCTGGGCTCCTTAGGTTTCATGGACACCAGTCATGGGTAGGACAGAGAGAGGACTCTACAGCCCACCCTCCCCTGTAATGGTCCTAAAGGCTCAGTTCCTCAGCCCAGAGCTCAACAACCCTGCCGATTACCTAGAGCCTCTGTTGGAACCAATCAGAACGGCCTCTGACAACACTCAGTGCAGTCAGGGTAAGACATCTGGCCCTGGGCCCCCTTGTTGGTCCCCCTAAAGGCAGCTGGAAGCACATGTCCCAGTGAGTTAGAAGTCACACTCCACTTACCCTCAAGGGGCTCAGGAAAGCAGAGGAAGACTCCCTTCTCTGCGTGTGGATGCTTCAACACCAATGGGACCCTAAGGACAGCGCAGGGGCTGGACCAGCCTTCCACTCACAGGGATTTAAGAACCTTTGCCTCTAGTCAACTGTCAAGGTCATGAGATGTAGGACTAGGGGGATGCAGGATCATGAATGACACTGATGGCAGCACCCAGCCAGGTCAAGAAGTCCCAGGTGAGTCCCCTTCCACCAGATGGGTCTGTGAGGTGAGTCCAGCATGGCACAAATCCCACAGGTGGAACCAAATCACAGGCCACCCAGCACAGGTCTTCCGAGGTCCTGAAAGAACAAGTAACATTGTAGAGGTTTTATTTAGCATGTCCTGTCCTCCTCCTACAGTTCGTTGACTCCCTGGCCCCAGCTGCTGCTGGGTTCTGAGAGCAGGAAGCACCTGCTGATGAGACCTCCTGACATGGTCCCAGCTGTGCTGGGATACTCCATGGCTACAGATCCAAGTAAGGGACAAGGGACTCCATGACCCCAATTCTCAGGTGCCTCTCTGATTGGAAGCGGTTTCCCATCCTCCAGTCCTACCCCAGCCCCTTCATGTTTGGAGCCCAGGTGTGCCTCGGTCCCTTTCTGTTTATTTTTTTCATCCTGCCCCGGCCATATGAAGAGCCCCTCTGCTGACCTTTGCACAGCAACCCTTTTGAGTGTGCTATTTATTTCCCACCAGGACTCTGGTTGACCTAAGAACGTTATGAGACAGGTGTCTCGTCCCACTGTAAGAATGAGAAGACTGAGACACAAAGGGTTAATGATTCCCCCCAGGGTACACCAGGAGATCCATCCTGGTCACCTAAGACCCAGTGTCTTTCCTCAATGCTCCCTTGAGACCTTGTACACATCAGCCCTGCTCCTGTCTCGTCCTGATCCCTCTCTCGTCCTGCTGTCACTTTCAGATTCCAGATGTCAGATTCAAGCCTTATCTGACACTAAATAGGCGGGATGTCAATCATTACAGCAGTGAAGGCTTAGAGGACAGGACTCTACTGCCTCACAAATCAAGGACAACACAGATCTGGGCCCCAAGGCTCAGATCAAGGATGGATGACCAGGATCAAATCCAAGTTCAGTAGGAGTCCCGGGTAATCTATGGTCAGAGACCACAAGCCTTGCTCATTACTTTGAACCAGTGGTTCTGCTTCCTGGAGGTATTTGGCAAAATCAAGAGATGTGCTTTATGATTAGAACTGGACTGGGGTGCTAGTGGAAGTCTCCTGGTGAGTAGAGGCCAGCAAAACTGCCGAATATCCTACAGCGCCAAGGCCGTGAAACGCTGCCTTCTTCCCTAAAGAACTGCAGAATCTCAGGACTCTTAGAGGGCCTCAGGAGCCCTGCATTTTTCTGACAGTGTCATGGCTGGGGACCTGTAGAGCTCTGAAGAAAGCTTATCCACTCAAGCATATGGCCTCTGAATGGAGGTGTAATTTTGGAAGCAGCTCCTGGTTGCTGATATTAGCCTGGTGTGTTCCTTGGAGATCAGGCTAGATCAGGCCCATTGATTAAATGAAGCTGTATATGAAAGTAAAAGTTCAAAAAGTGCCTCAGACAGGATCATCCCTGGCTGGGTCTGTAGACATGAGGCAGACCAGAAGGAGGACTTGACTGAGCAAATTTTTAACAGAGGAACTATACGCAGAGTCAAGAGAACAAACACCAGTGTGGAAAGCATCCCAAAACTAGTTCCAGGAGGAAGTAATGACCATGTTTAGGGATTAATGGAGGGCTGGGGAAGGACTGGCCAGAAGGGTACCAGTATCTACAGGGACAATGCCTACTCGTGCTGGCACAGAGCCAAGCAGGGGAAGACTAAAGAAGAAAGACTCTAGCCTCTCTCTCCTTCCACTCTCTGGTCATCTAGCTAACACCTCCTACTAACCAAAGGAAAGGACCAGGGTAGGAGTCAGAAAGATGGAGAAGCAAACTGCCCACCTGTTCCTCTTTGATGAGGTAAGTACTTGCTCTGGAAGAGGCTCATGAGACCTGTTCTGCTACGACTGTTAATTCCAAGTAGAAAGAGTAAAGAAGGGAGGGTCCATTCATCGCCTTGGTAATTCACTGCAGTCACACCCAGGCACAGAAGGACTCCGTGAAGGGCCACCAGCCAAAATACCCTCATGCTGCCCACCATCCTCCATCTTCAGGACTTCCACTGGGCACCTCCCACTGATGGCTTTGTAATGGGTCACCTGGGCACCTTAAATCACTCTAATGAACCATGAGAAGCCCTGTGTGGGGTGTTGGCACGAGACGACACCATCCCTATGGCCAGAGGGGAGACCTTTTCATTTCTTTCCCCCAGGAACTACTCGATAAATGCTTTTAGCATCTTTTTTTTAAATAAAAAAGGAGTAAAATATAAAAGCATATTAGCATTACTACCGTCTTCAATTAATTTAAATGATCATGTTAAAAGGCATTAATAAGCCAGCAGGAGCGGAGGTCACTGGTGGAGTGCATCAGACAGGTGCTGCAGCCCATCGTGAAGTCTTAGACCATTGCTGAGGCCTCTCTTCCTTTCCTTTCTCACATCTTGCCTTCAAAGCCTCTGTTGTGGACCAGCCAAAACATCTGCTAAGATCTGAGAATAAGGAAAGACTCTGTCTGTTCAAACCAGGGAAGAAAAGAGACCTGACTGGCTTGGAGTTTTACAAGGAATGGTCTAGGACCTTTAGTTTTTTTTGTTTTGGTTTGGTTTGGGTTGGGTTTTTTGTTTGTTTGTTTTTAAAAAAAAAAAAAAGCCTTGTGTACTCAGCATATCCTCGTGGATATCCACACATAGTCTGGGCTGGAAATGCCTCTGGTGGTTTTTTCCCCTCCTTCCTTCTCACGGGAAAGTGGTTTGACTGATTCAGGGCTGTCAACCACAGCAATGGCTTAGAGGGCGAAGACGTGCTGAGACCATCATCCCCTCCCTAACGTACCCTCAGTGCATTCACGGGCTGGAGGTGTGAGAGTGCTCCTACCTGCCCCCTTTGGCCCTGAGCTTAGTTTCTGGAACTTAGGCCTTGGAACAAGCGTTTCTTCTTTCTTGGTGCCCAGGGGCCTCAGCGTGAGGGTGTAGCTTTATGACTGCTGGGTGTGCCAGAACTCTTAGGAGTGATGGGACTTTCTTTCAGAGACTTGCTAGCCGGGATTGGAACTCGCTCACCCTTTCCAGCCCTTGCTGGTAGCATAATCCCTGAGTCCTGTCTCTCCATAGACTCATTCAAGGACTTCCCCAGTGTGTTCCTGCCTCCCGCCTTCCACCCCTAGGAGCTACCTTCACATTGCCTCAGAATGAGCTCCACACAGCACAGCCCTGATCTCCACACATGCACATCTCCCACAGAAAGTCCTTCCCTGGCTTCCTGTTGCCCCCAACACAAAGCTCCCCCTCCAGCCTGGCTCTCATCTTGCTTCACACTCGCCATGTTCTCCGGCTTCTCTGAACAGCCCAGTTCCCTGACAATGCCGTGCACAAGATACCTCCAGACCCTTTGCCTTCCCCTCCCTCTAACCCAGATAACCTTATTCTTGAAGGTTAAACTCAGAGGTCACTGCCCACCCCCAGTCCCCACAGTGATCTATTAAATCGGAGGAAAGCTGCAACTTGGGATTCCAGACCCTTGTGTCTGGGTCATCCGTGCCTCTTTACAAGTTTGTCTTCCCACAACACTGCAGCCAATGGAACAGACCAAGGCATAGTATAAAACACCCAAAACCAATAGTTCCCCCAGCCAATAGAGCCCAGAACAGAAGGAGGCCTGCACTGACCTTTACTTTGCTGTCTTGCTGCTCAGTTTACAAAGCTCAGACTTCCACCTTCCGGCAGGCAGGATTCCAGCGTGAAGGAATACCAAATGATCCCAATATCCCAATGGGAGGTTTCAGGGACTTCTGAATGGATGTTAGGGCATTTTACTGTTGTCTTTTGGCTATCCCCCTAAGAAGGATAAAGAAGCCCCACCGTTCCCCACCCCATTCTCTACCCATCACTTCATTCCTTAGTGTGGAGAGATCTCAAAGCAGGAAGAGGTGCTGAGCATAAGCCAAGGGCAGGGAACTAGGATGAAATTAGGTGGTGGAGCAGTGTGGTCCTACAGGGCAACCCAGCCCACAGTGGGAAGAGCTCATCCTGGTCCCTAACAACTCCCCCACATCCTTGATTGATAGAACAAATGCATCAGACACCCCCCCCGCTTTATTCTCCCATGGAGGTTTTTTTGTTGTTGTTAGGTTTTGCTAAAGCAACCTGCAAATTAATTTAATATCCTCCTTTGGTTGGGAGCTATGAAACTGGGCTTGAGGCTGATGATGCATGAACCATTGGTGGCAAGTATTTAATCTCTGGACAATGGATAGAGATGTTAGTGCACGCCACACTAAATTCTATTTACGCTGCCTATTAAGGGCAGTCAAGCTGAAGGGAATCGGTGCACATTACAGGCCCTAATGGGAGAGGAAGCTCCACAACAGTACATTAAAGGCAGAAAATGAATTAGGAGGGGCCAGCTCAGGAGAAAGCAGGCAGTCTAAGAGCCTGTCTGCAGATAACTCTTCCTGACGGCCATCACAGACACCCCTACTAGCCAGATACATCAAAGAAGGGAGCATGGATAATCACCCCAAAGGTCTTAGCTGAGAGGACTGCTCCGCCCCCAGCCCAGGGGCATGGGGATCTTCTATCTTGCAGGTAAAGAAAAAAAAAACAGTGGGAATTAACTTAGTCAACCAACCCAGCCTCCCTGCCTACTCCAGGTGGATTCATCTGAAGATCTGGGGCATTCTTTAGCCCTCCAGGCTCACCAATATTTCCAGTGCTCTCCCTTTTCTACTGGAAGAGTTTATAACAAAGACAAAATAGTCTTTCACCCAGGGCATATTATGATGAAGTATTGGGGAAAATGGTAGAACTTTGTGTACAAACAGAAGATTCTACAAGCTGAGAGGAGGGAGACAGAGGGATGGGAGAGAGAATGAATATCCAGTAAAGGATCGGAAACCAGACATGGTGTGTATTTGTATTAGTCTCTATTGCTGCAGAGCAACCAACCCAAAAAGCAGCTTAAAGCAGCAAGAAACATGCATATCTCACACAGTGTTTGTGGATCAGGCATTAGGAAGTGGACTTGTTGGCAGCTTTGGCCCAGGATCTTTCATTTGAATATAATCAGAGCATCACCCAGCCGGTCATCTGAGGCACAGCTGTGTTGACATAGGTTTCTATCCTGCCTGGTTCCCGCAGTTGTTAAGTTCCAAAGAAATCACACAGAGGTCTACATTAATTATAAACTGATTGGCCTAGTATNCTTCCCTCTTCCCAGAATTCTCATTGCCCCACCTCTACTTCCTGCCTGGTTGCCTCACCTCTACTTCCTGCCTGGCTACTGGCCAATCAGTGTTTATTTAAAATACAAGTGACAGGGTACAGACCATTGTCCCACAATACAGTTGGATCCAAAGGACCCACTTCTAAGATTTTTCACTCACAAAGTTGGAAAACTGATGCTAACTGTTGGTGAGATGCCTCAGGTTCTCACCATGAAATCTCCTCTAAAAAGGCTGCTTGCATGTCAGCAGGCTTCCCTCAGAACTGGCGATCAAGACAGAGCCATCTATCCTCCACAGTCATTGTTTCTGGAATATTGCACTGACAACAGAAGCCATCCCTATTAAAGGTGGTGGGGGACTCTAAAGGTCAGAATTCCAAGAGACAAGAATTAACAGAAACAAGAAAGCTGACTTCCAAGGTGTAGATTTAAATTTATAAATAAAATCAAATTCTAAACAATGGATCAACTATGAGAATAAAATCCTTAAGGACAATTTCAGACATGAGAAGTTTTTTTATTCTCTACCTCTTAAGTCACAGTTAGGGATAGTCCTCCACTGGAAGGAATATGTATCCCCAGAAAGAGAAAGGCGAGATTCTAAAAATGAGAAATTCAACTCAGGACTAAATGACAGAACCCCAAGATCACAGAAGAACTAAGGAAGACAACTGTGCATGCATCTTGGGCCAGAATGTAACAAGCCACAGCCTGGGAGGCCCACTCTTCAAGACAAGATGACAGGATAACAGGTGTGTTTGAATGCCTTCATCAGTGTCTTGCACACGTAGCAAGGAGTGTGGAGCTGGACCAATGATAAAATGAGCTATGCTTTTAAAACCCAAGCCACAGGGGCTGGAGGGATGGCTTAATGAGAAAGTACAGCTACATCATGTGAGGACCAGAGTTTGGATTCCTAGCACCCTCCTAAAAGTCAGGCAGGTGTGATGGCTCGCCTGTAATCTTGGCAGAGACAGAGGCTCTCTGGGATGAACTGGGATTGTCCAATCAGCAAACTCTGGGTTCAAATGAGAGACCCTGTCTGAATAAATAAAGTGGAGACTGAACAAGAAAACATTCACTCTCTGGCCTGCACCCTGACACACACACAAATAAGCATACACGTGTGTACTCCATGCACACATACACCGCTTCAAAAAAAAAAAACAAGAACCCCAATACAAATTTTAACTTCAAGGAAATTGCACATTACACAGGAAAAGTGATAATGACTTTCCACCTGACTCAGTGTGAAGAATGTTTCCAGAGCCATCATAACATGATTGTTAAGCCTTGATCTTAGCAAAATTATGATGTAAAACTACCATGGAAGATAAGGGTGTACAAGAAGGCTCAATGTGCAGGGGTATGCGAGACAGATAAGAAAGTCAAGGCTCCACCAGATATGATGGCTCATGCCTGCAATCTAAGGCCAACATTTGAGAGGCAGGAAGGTGGTCCATTGAGTTCAAGGCTAGCCTGAGCTACTTAGTCATTTCCAGACCAACCTGTGCTACAGAATATTACTCTGCCCCCAACACAAAATAAATAAATGAATGAATGAATGAATAAATTGATGTAGGAGGGTCATCTGTCTATGTGTTACTTTCATTGGTTAATAAAGAAAC
>LOEQ01000958.1:352544-369744 GCA_001685075.1 Bramus lutescens | reverse complement strand
AGATTATTAGAAATGGGTTAATTAAGATATGAGAGTTAGCTAAGAAGAGGTTGGGTATAATGGGCCAGGCAGTGCTTAAATGAATACAATTGGTGTGTTGTTATTTCGGGGTATAAGCTAGCCGTGCGGGAGTTGGGCTGGATGAAAAGCAGGGCCTGCTCCCCCTATTACTACAATAAATAGATAAATAAATAAATAAAATAGAGTCCAGTGAGATGGCTCAAAGGTTAGGAGCACTGTATTTACAATCATGAGGACCAGAGTTTGCATCCTAGCAGCATGTTCAAGCCAGGTGTCCTTCCAAGTACTTGTCACCTTGGTTTGGGGGTAGGACAAAGACAAGAGGATCCATGGGGTTTGCTGACTTAAGCTGAGACAGAAGCTCCATGTTCCGGAGAAAACCTGCCTGAAACAGGCAGAGGGAGGATGAAACCTGATGCCCTCTTCAGGCTTCCTCATGCATAAACAGGAACTTTCAAGTGTACACACACACACACACACACACACATACACACACACCACCACCACCACCACCAGCAGCAGCAGTATCAAAAAGAACAAATAAAAAAGTAAGAAAAAGAGAAAGCGTGAAAGGGGGAGGAAGGAGAGGAGAAAAGGGAAAGAAGGCTTGTCTTCCATGACTTAGTATACAAATCTCAAAATCAGCAAGGATGAGGCAAACATGTGTTACTAGAATACAGGTAAACACCAAAGTCTGCTAAGGTGGTTCCCTACAGGGAAGGATGATGAGGAAGGAATTGGAGGCTGGAATAAATCATATCGTGCTTCTGCCCCTTTAATCAAGACTAAAAGAGCAATAAAAAATTCACACTGAAGAGAAAACTGAAATCCCCTTTAGAATGATAATAAATCATATCAGAACAGATTCTTATACAAAAATAAAGCTTATTCATGGTCACCTCTTCTTCACAAGCCCCCCACCTGAACTGCTTATTATTCCTCTTGCATCAAATAGTCTTTGGAGGATTCTTAGCATGTCTTGGTTATTAATTAGCCTGGGGAGTACCAGTCCTGCACCCTTAGTTTCTGATATTTTATATATTCGTGTATGGAGAGGAGCATAGGGTACAGGGAGAATGCAAATGTCTATGTGGAGAAGATTCATGTGATAATATGTATGAATGTGCCTGACAGGCAACATGTCTTCCATAAGCAGTTGCTTTTGTTTTTCCTCATGGCCATCAGAAAATGAAGGTGAAGAAGCCAAGAAGACATCAGCAGCCAAAGAATCAGGAGAAGGGAATTACACAATGCCTATTAGGTGATGATGGCGGCATCAGGAGAGGCAGTGTTAGAAGTGATAATAAAAGCAAGCTAAGGTTGTTTTGCTTTAAACAATTTTATTTCATCAAATCCCACCAAACCCCTATAAAACAGGTGTCACCAATGAAGCCATTTGACAGATGAGTGAGGAAAAACAGCATACAGAGATGGTATGAGCCATTTATAAGGATGCGAAGGGCATGGCCGAATCAAGAGACAACCCCAAGCAAGCGAAGTTCAGGATGGAGGATCCAATCTCTTCAGCCAGATTTGCACATCGCCTAATTGAATTTTACTGCTGGTATTGACAGTTCTGGAAGACACAGAGCTATTGCCACCAAGGTCCCCATTAAAGGACCCGTTAGTATAACCTGTTGAGATAGGTTAGGTGACTGATAGAAACAGTGCAACCCTCCACTTACTATGTACCTCAGCAATGGCCTAGTAGGGAATAAATCATGCCTCCATAGATGCAGACATATAGAAAGTGTTCCTAGTGGAAGGGGCACTTTGCTCAAAGCCCTAATGGCACTTGAGAGTGGAAAGCGAGGGGGCTATTAGATCAGTAGGGTCGTAAACACCTTGGACAGGATCATTGCCTTTATCTAGGGAAGGGGAATCTTATCTAGGGAGAACTTTAAGCAGGGAAATGACTTGATTGGATGTACTTGGGAAAGATCAGGCTAGATGTTGAGTGAAGAGAGAATTATAAGGCCAATAAGGGCAGTAGGGAGACCAGCAAGATGATTACTGAGGGTCTTCCAGGAAAGAGAGTGGTGAGTTGGAGGGTCACTGGAGAAGATGAAAGGTACCAGCAAAGCCAAAGGAGAGCGTGCTTAAGACACAGTGAATCTTCCAAATGGCAGAGCTGTTAAGAGTGGGGTGGGGGTGGGGCAAAAGAGAGGACAGTAGACATCTATGATGGAAGCTTCTGACCCAAGACTCTTGAAGAATGGGATGAGCTCCCAGAAGCCCTCCTTAAGTTACAAGCATACTCTTCTTATCCTGCTGGGGTAGTTCCAGGGCCAGGACCTGATGGAGAGGCAGCAGAAGCAAAGGGAGA
This sequence comes from Bramus lutescens, assembly GCA_001685075.1. Lineage (NCBI taxonomy): Eukaryota > Metazoa > Chordata > Mammalia > Rodentia > Cricetidae > Bramus > Bramus lutescens. Next base: position 367,397 of record LOEQ01000958.1, on the reverse strand, counting down.
GGGCAGAAAGAGACACGCCTATGGTCAAGCCCTCCCTTTGGAGTTGCTTTGCTCCCTCTCGGCCTCCCCGTGTCCATCTGTGACCTATTTCTTCAAGGACAGCCCCTGTTGCGCTTGGCCAGCAGTGGCTACAGTTTTCACCCACTGGCTACGGCTCCACTACTGGAAATTAAGCTGTAGTGTTTACAGGGCTTAATTAACGGAATCGCTCACCATCCCGAGAACTGATGAAGTTTCTAGATGTGACACCATTTGAAATGAATTAACCCGGTGCCTGGTGAGGTCACCCTCGTTCTAATCTGAGGTCCCTGCTTGCTCTAAACCCCTGGCCCACCTCTGAGGCCTCCTTTTTTCTTTCACCTCCAGTGCCCAAAAGCCCTTACAATTAATAGCTAATTAACAAACAAAACAAACCTATCAGGTTGGAACACCAGGAAGACATTCTTAGTCTACAAGGTAAGTAATTATTCAGTGTGGGCAGATCTGAAGAAAACCACTTATGAGATGAATCAATGGCTCTCCCCTATCTCAAGGGTCTGTTCAGCTGGAAGAAGGCTCCTTAACATTACAATCCCCATTTAAAGGTAAAAAAAAAAAAATCAAGCCTGGTTCATTCCTTCTACAGCAAATCACAAGGGAGGACAGACCAAAGTCTTCATCCCAGGCTTGCTGTGTTTCATTGAGAATACAGGGATAGTGTACACCCTCAAAAAATGTGCACTGGAGAAATGGCACAGTCAGTAAAAACGCTTGCTCCACAAATGTTTTAATTCCCAACCCCCAGATAAAAAGCCCAGCATGGCCATGTGAGCCTGAAACCCCAGAACTCTGAAGGAAGAAGCTCCAGGTTCCATGAAAGGCAAGCTCAAGGTACAAGTTAGCAGATGGCTGCTCCTTCCTCTGCCCTCCAGGCACATACATATAGCCATGTGCACCTGTGTGTGTGCACATGTTCACCATACATGCACGGTGTGCACACACATATGTACACACACACACACATCACTCATTGTATCATACCATAAAATGAGAATAAAGAATGGAGCGAGGTAAGCATGATTTCCATTCTTCTACTCCTTTATATTCCAATATTTCACAGACAACAGTAAGCAAGAAAGCATGAGATTACAGGTAACAATGAAAGATATGGAGAAATCTCTTGGGTGAGTGTTGCAAGCAAGGCCAACTGGGCTAAGAGCTAAAACATGGAGAAGGAAAGAGGTTTTCTGAAGATGGCATTGAAGAAGCCATCTGTACTCAGAGCTGAGGGAAGACCGTGGGTGACCAGAAGAATGGCTAGCACTAAGGCCCTGAGGTAGGAAAGACGTCGGTGGTTCTAGGAACAGAGGACAAACTAGTGTGGCTGGGATACAGCACATAAAGAGTCAGTGAGACGAGGATGGTGATGGCATCGGGTGGGCCTTATGGTTTTCCATACAGGCGCTATGTTTGCTCTAAGTGAACTGGGAGTTTTCGGAGACGTTAATCATGAGAAACATGGTAGAGCTATCAGTGCTGGACAGTGGGTGTTCACTGTCTTCCCTACTCCTTCATGTTAACTATTGTTCTACTCCTGGGGGCTTCACCCCTCCCAGACACCAGCCTCTGAGAACCAAGTCAGAAGCCTCCATTCCAAAGCACATCCCTCTTACCTGTCTACTCAAATTTGACTCGTGAGACAGGTAGAGAAACTGAGGCATGACTTTCTAATGCCTACCTACCCTGGGTGAGCCTGCTTTAATCTGTTGACTGAGGTTTCTGTCCTGCCCAGTTCCCACAGTCCCAAAGAAATCACAGAGGCCTACATTAATCATAAACTGATTGGCCCAGTAACTCGGGCTTCTTATTAATTAATTCTTATAACTTATATCAGCCCAAAATTCTTGTCTGTGTTAGCCACATGGCTTGGTACCTTATTCAGCCAGACAGTCACATCTCGCTTCCTCTGTGTCCGGGTCACAACTGTAGACTGCACTTCCCTATTCCCAGCATTCTCATTGCCCCACTTCCTGCCTGGCTACTGGCCAATCAGCATTTTATTAAAAATAATACAAGTGACAGGATAAAAGACCACTGTCCCACAATAATAATCCCTTAGGCATCTCAGCCTGGTGGGTGGGTAGTGTTTTCCCAATTTGACACATGAGGAAACTGAGGCAAAGTGAAGTTAGATAGCCCCATTAGTCAGCACAGATGGTCAGAGTATATACATATAATTCCTACACTTTCCACAATTACGGCATCAACAATTCCCCTGAGCTCTCAAAGTCCATCCAAGGCTAGCTTCTTCATACCCACCTGCACAGATTTGTCTGAGATGAGGGTCCCAGGTGTCAAGAATTCAGCCCTGAATGCTACAAAGCAGCTGCAAATGTAAACTAAGTGGCATATGTAAAGTGGCCCTATGAGATACCCTCTGTGAAGCTCGGCATGTAATAGGAACTCAGTGGGATGTTTAAGAGAAAGGGGGACACCCTGTGCTAAGGGAGTACTCATTCCCTCTGAAAGGAGACAAATGACAACATGGGAGGATGGAGCCATTCCCCCACTACTGAGGGTCTGAAGAACACTGTCACTCTGAGAAGTCAACTTTGCCTTTTACTAAACTTTAGTTTTGTTTCATTTTATAAGGTTGTCTTGAACTTAAAACCCTCCTGCCTCAGCCTCTGAATTCTAGAATTGAAGCCATATACCACAGTATCCTGTTTAATAAATGTTCTACCGCCATTTTACCTGTTTTTAAACAATCTTTCATGTCTGTGTGGCTCATTGGAAACTGATGCTTCTTAAAACCATTAAGCAGGACTCTTGATCTCAGAACTCCATGAGACAAGCATCTCACTGCTCCAGATGATTATCCCCTGGGCTAGCCTGGGTGTTTACAGCAGGACCCTAAACAGAGGCCAAGTGGCTTTGTCTCTCATCTAAGACACATGACTGTCCTATAACCATTGAAGGGCCAAGGAGCAGAGAATGTTGATCCCCAACTCTGCTCAAAATGTCCTGGCTGAGAGCCCAATGGCTTGATAAGACTCAGGTCACCAAAGTGGTCCTCTGTGACCAAGAGGTAGAGAGGAGGGGAAGCCAGGCTTCCAGGGTTTACACTTAAGATCAAGGAACTAAAGCAGGAGATTAGTACCGAGTACCGAGTACCCAAGAATCCTCCCTGGCAACTTGGCAAGATAAAGGATCTGCTTCTGAGACTCTTGATCCTGTGATGAAACTCCAGTTACGTCATCTGCTTTTCTCCCTTTCTGATTCCTTAACTTCTCACTTCCATCCCCAGGCTCCAAACCACTTTGTCGTCTTACCCCTAGCTCAATGTCTCCATAAAAGTTCCTTCTTGGGTCAAACTAGCAGTGTCTGTGCCAGCATCAAGTACAAGAAGCCACCAGCCCAACTCTCCTACCTAGAGGACACTCAGGGACCATCCCTGTATGCAAAACAGCAGGCGCCTGAATTCATAATTGGACGTTCCAAAATGTAATTATGAAAGATGAAATGCTCCTCTCAATGAGAAGGCTGTAAATAGAATAATTAATTTTGTGTTTGCTTGAACAATTCTGTATTATGGACCTTACAGTGGAACTGAAATTAATTAAGTGCACCAGGATTTATGGAGGAGGTGAAGAGAGAGGGAGAAAAAGAATTAATCTGGAATAAAAAGATAGATGAGTTTGGGGGTGTAATGATGTGTTAGCCTGGGTATTCTTTAACAAATTTACCAGGCACGTTCTGGGCATAAAAGGCATGTGTTGACAGAATTATCCCAACTAATACAGCGGCTGTTCAAAAAGTAAGTGAGAAGGAGGATGGATTGGACCTCTGAGGCTCCGGAAGGAGAGACGGATAGGGGCTATTTTTGAGCTAGCCAACAGGAGGCGCTACCAGGAGGGAAAGGAGACCAGGTAGAGAAGCATCTACTTCCATAGCAAAGCAGGGGACAGAGTGGAGGGCTGGTGGGTGTGAACCAGGAGGGTCAGAAAGAAGGACAAACAAGTTCTTTGGTATTCCTTGGGCCAATTGGGTTCTTTCTCAGCCCCAGCGATCTTCCCAGTCCCACACTCCCATTCCAGTCTGTTTCCTATTCCAAACTAAGACCGGAAGTGATGCTGCCTCATTTCCAGGGCCAGAGCATGACTTTCCAAGGGCACCATTGGACCCTAATCACTAAGCGGTTTAAAAACCTAGACTGGCTCCCACAGAGACCACACGGGAGGAACTGGGGCTACCCACCCACAGTCAGCCATGGCCACTGGGACTGATTTCAGCTGCAACCTTTAACTTTCCCAACATGCATCAGTATAGAAGCTACCCATTAGTCCTCTAGCCCATCTGAGTCCTTAACAATCCAAAACTGCAAGAGGTCATAGGTGAGCAGGGTCTGAGCCACAGCATCTGAGGCAGCAGGATGGACCTCACTTAACCAGAATGATGTCCTCCTCATCTGCTCTTGACATCAGGATCCCACATCAGACTTTTCAGGAGGTTTGTGGCAGGAAGGCACTGAAAACATACTATTCTGGCAGAAAATTAAAAGAACAACAACACAGATTTGGGGTTCACACAGACCTGGGCTGAGTCCCAGCTCTGAGCTTCCTGAGTGTGTGCCTTTGCATGGGTTCTTCCGAAGCTCATAGCTTAGAGGATTTATTTATAACTGTGAAAGTGCCTGGCCCAGGAAACCAGCAAAACATCACAGCCAAGAATGACTAACGCTCCAGAGGGAGACAGACCTGTGCTCCCTGGCTCCATGACCACACATGGCTCTTGACCTCAAGTCTTGCCATCTGCACTGTGGGGATAGAGTCTGTAGCGAGTTCATGTGACAATGTGCACACAGTAAGTACTTGGCTAGCAAGACACCTGTAGTTTGACTGAAATGTGCCAGCCAGCAGCACTGCTAGGTGTCTGCTCTAACTGTGTACTATGCTGTTGGAGCAGAACCTCATGCATGAGTGACTCCTGCAGATACTCAAGCCAGGTGGACTACGGGAGATCCTGGGCTGGGTTCACAACTGGACATCGGCAAACCCCCAGACCAAATTCTTCCCACCCCAGTACCCTGGCCGGGTGAACATCCCCAGCACAGACTCCACTCCCCAGGGTGGTATTAAACAGGCATTTAGATACCTGGCATGGAGGATGTGATGGATGGCTTTATTAACCCACTGAGGCGAAGCTGCTGACAGTGAAGGACTCCCCTGTCAGAGAAGCCTCCCTTGCCTGTGGGGCCCTCACCAGCCTGCCTGACAGTCTGAGTTCCTGACAGATGGGCAGCTCCTGCAGATCAGGAGGACAGAGTGGGGACAGGCCAGCATCCCTCCGAATGCCAAGCCTTCTAGGCTCCAAGTCCATAGGGCTGCTTACCACCCACATCACCTGATCCTAACAGCCAACAGTACCATTGTCCGCCATGCCTGCCCTGGATGTTCACCTTGCACTATGTATAAACAGTGCTCCCTAGCCAATGCAGCTGTCCTGCTAGTGTTCCCTGAGGGCATCTGCTGCCCTGACTTTGACCAGGCTTCCAGGTTTCATCTTAGCAGCCTCACTGAACAACCTTGGAAAATGGGAAATACTGTTTTAAGTACTGTTTGGTGTGAGAAGACCCTCAGGCTCAGAGAGCTGACGTGACTAGTCCAAGATCACACAGCTGGATTTGAGACATCCCATTCCTGGTGTTATGCGGAAAGATCTCTCCACTTGTTTCCACGGCTCTCCTTCCTCCTGCTCCCATGCCATCCTCTGGTCACTGACCTCTCACCCCCACAATGGCTGAGCTGCAAGAGCAAACTCATCCACTTCCCAGGTCTTTATCTTCCTAGGGTTGAGACCAGAAATGAGACCTTGAGAGTGAAGGGAGTTCAGCCTGCCCCATCCCTCCAGAGTCCCTTCTCAGGAGTGCCTTCCACTTCCCTCCATTCTACCAGCTCTCTTATCTTCCCTGTGCTCCCCTTCCACTGCTCCTGCTGGGGTCTCCCCCACACTTCTCTAGACCTTCTGGTTCCTTGATCCAACCACACACAACTGTGATCTACCATGAAGCCCAAACTCCAATATGGCTGGCCCTCAGCATCCAGTCCTAACCCTTCATTAGAGGACCCAGCTTCCTCTACAAAACCTTCCTGTCTCTTTCAGCCCCACCATGGCACATACATGTATACGTATACACACACATGCACACACACATGCACACATGCAAAGCCTTCCCTCCCCTCAGCTCTCCCCCTCTATTTATTATCTCACATCTCTGCGCCTCTTTCTGACCCTGGATGCTCCCCCATATTTGGCTCTTGGCCTCACCCCTATGTGTATCTGTGACTTATTCATGTTACCTGCTGCTTGACCACTTTTCCATGAACCCTTTGGGGACTCTCTCTCTCACACATACACACACACTTGGGCTTTTGTCATGCATGCTCTGTAAACATAAGCCCTTCTGTTTCCTCTGCTCCAGCAAGTCTTGCTCTGGAGTGAGCTTGGGCTGGCCTCTGCTCTCCCTCTGACTCGTCTAAACCTAAACCTGCCTCTTCTGAAGCCCTCAAGTGAGTATCTTGATTCTGTCTTGTTCAGCACTCCTCGGAGCTCAGCCAGTGCGTGTTCTCAGTCTGGAATGTTCTCCCTCTATCTTCACTTGACCAACTCTTTACAACTTAGCTGAAATGTCACAACCTCAGAGAGGCTTCCCAAAACCACTCATTTGAACTCAAGCATCCTGGTGCACCTGATCAGTGTGGTAACACACTGCTTCTCCTTGCCCCAGCCCCATCTGTATCCTTAACCTGATTGACAGTCCCTCTATACAGGAGGTGGAGTCCGGCTTCCCATTACTGAGACCTAGGTTGGTCCCAACCCTTGCCTTAGCCAACACAATGAGCCAACAAGTAGAGATGGGCTTTTTATAGTGAGTGCTGAGGAATCCCTGACCAAGTGTCCCATAGCCAGCTCTGAGAGCTTGAGAAAGGGAGGTCTCTTCTGCCATTTGACCCTGGTTTGAAGTTGACCTCCCCTCCCACCACACACTAGAGCTGGAGAAACAGAGCAGCTGCCAGGACTGCGACAGTGGCTAACTCCTTCTAGCCCTGCATAGCTCAACAGGAAAGCCCTGTCATCAGAGAGGGCTTCTGCAGGCACTCAGAAGCACTGCATACTTTCCCTTGACTCTGGCTTCTCTACTTTCACCTACAGAAAAAGATGTGAACAGGAAGATATCTCAGGCAAAGCCATCTTGGGCAGCCATCCTACCCCCAAACCACCAGATATATGAGGGATCTAGACAAGGCAAGAAAAGCCACCACACAGAACTCAACCTGAAAGGTTGACATAAACAGTGTTTTGAGACATGGCCTTTTGGAGTGATTTGTTATACAACATTCTCTGAATATCAAGAACTGATACATAATCTGTTGAGGGATATTTGATCACACTGTGAACCCCGAGTTTGCATTTGGGTTAATTAAATAAAATTAACCATGGATCAGGAGCTTGAGTTGGCAACTAGTTGGCAGAGAGTAACCACGGAGCATCAGAAGACATCTGGAAGAGATAGAGAGACGCACTGGAAGGAGTAGGGAGTGATTTGGAGACGTGAGGCTTTTTCTGGTTTGGCGGAGCAGAAGGACAGGCTTTTGGGGAGACACCAGCAAGGAGAGAAGGTTAGTAGGTGCTGCTCAACCTGTCTGAACTTGCAGGTTTTCACCCCAACCTTTGAATTTTTAATTTTATTTATAAATAGAATGATAGAGATTTAGTTAAAGCTACCTCTAGCAGCAGCGACAAAGCCAATGCCTGCAGGAACAGAATTCCCTCCAGGCTGCAGCCTGAGTAGCCTGGCAACTGCCAGAGAAGCAGGCTGGTAACTGTGGAGCCGCAATTGCTGGATGAAATAGCAGTAGATTTAGGCACAGCCACTGTGCCTAAGATAAAACAACACATACTCAAAGTTTCCCTTCATTGTAGGTTACCATGGTGATTAAAGATTTTGTGTGTGTGTGTCTTGTGGGTGGTTTCCCTCCATTAGACTATAACCTTCATGTTGGCAGACACCATCTCTGTCTTTTGCATGATTAAATTCATTGTCCTGACATGTTGATTAATATGTAGAAGATGAAAAATAAGCAAATAAATAAAACCCAGCTGAGCAAATTAATTAATGGCGTGACTAAATGGTTGAGTAAATGAACGTACCCATTTACCCTTCCTACAGCCTTTGGCTTTCCACTCCCCACAACAGCCCGGCTCAGAGCTTTTTCCCCAACCGAATCACAGCAGAAAGATTAAGTCAAATGCAGCTGTGAAAGCCCTGAGCTTTGCAATCATGGAGCCTGTGACAAATAGGAACTTCTGTGGTGGCCAAAGCTGTGCACACCTGTAAGAGGCTCTACCGCAGCACCTGACCTGGTCTCGGCAGCCACTCTGTTTCTCCAGCTCTGGTGCAAGACAGGAGGAGAAGCCAACCATAAAACCAGAACCAAATAGCACAGCGCGCTCCCTTTCTTGTGCTCTCAGAACTGGCTCTAGGTACAAGGTCGGGAGTTCCTCAGCCATGGGCCACTTTTTAAACCCTTTCCTGCCTGGCTTCCAAGACCCAACCTCTTCCTTCCTCCCACTACCAGAGAGGATCTGGTCTTTGCATTTCAGCTCAAACAAGGCAGGGGAAGTGTGTTTTACCATGTCCATGGACCTTACATCACTCTCTCAGTGGTCTCCTCTCATGTGACCTCCCTCGGCCACACCTACTCCTTTGGCTACGGTTTTAAGATCTTTGAATGAGCCTGTAGTGATATTTTGTTTGTAACCTAACAAATAAAGCTTGCCTGAAGATCAGAGAAGCAGTGTAGCCAGCCATGAGAGAGACCTTTTACCTCTACTAACGCTCAAACCAAAAGGGGCCATCCTGACTCTATGAATCCTCAGACTACATCTCCAGACTGCATCTGAGCTCCTGTCTCCTCCCACCTTATATTCCTCTCTCCGCCCCGCCACTCACTTCCTGTCTCCACCTCTCTGGTGCTGGGATTAAATGTGTGAGCCACTGTTGCCTGGCTCTGTTTCTCTTTGAGACTGTGTCAATCTAGTGTAGCCCAGGATAGCCTTGAACTCACAGAGATCCCTCTGCCTCTGTCTCTCAAGAGCTGGGATTGAAGGCGTGTGCTACCCCTGCCTGCCCTCTATGGGTAACTAGTGGCTTAGCTCTGTGCTCTGATTTTCAGGCAAGCTTTATTTGTTAAAACACAAACAAAATATCACTACAGAGCAATTCCAGAAGTAGGCTGTCTCAGTGCTGAGTCCTTGACACCTACACAGACAAGCAGGGATCCACAAAGGAAGCCACTCCGTTTATTCTGCATATTCATTTGTTAATAAAGACATTCACCCAGTGTTTTCTTGATCGTTAACCATTTGCCAGGTCCTAACAATATGATGGTATGTGAGAAAGATATAGGCCATGAAGAAGCTTTGAATCCAGTGAAAGGAAAGGCAAAGCGCAAACAAGCAAATATTAAAAAGTCAGATAATAGAAGCATTAAAGTAACAGTACTGAGAGGATGAATATGGGGGCGGGGATTCAGACAGGTTGCAAAGAAAACAGCAAACCTTCAAGCTACCTGCAGATATCTTTTCCACAGAATTATTTTCTCTGTAGGCCAGAGATAGTGAATTATACCAGTAATCGCCCAGACAAGTTTTTCACTCAGTGTTCATTTGGAAAGTGCCTAGTGCGTGCCTGGCTAGTCTGCAGTGTCAATGTTACAGCATGACCTAATGTCTTCCGACTCTAGAGAAGAGGGAAATGGGCAGAATAAAGGGCAACCAGCAACCGTGGATGGGCTCCCTCCGCCCCAGCCTCAAGCTGTGCAGTTTCCTGGGTATCTGTTCATCCAGTCTTCACCTGCTGCAGGGAGTGCTAACAAAGGTAACTCCCATTTCACTGCACCTCAGGGAGGCTTCCACACATACAGGAAGTGGAGCCCCTGGGATTTGGACCTGTGCATACCAGGCTTCTTTATCCCCATATCTGCTCCCTCTTCCGTGAATTGAATCAAATGATCAAAAGTTAAATCTTTATTTTATAGTCGTGAGAACTAAGTCCAAGAAGAAACATTGACAATAACAATGAGTCAATGTCTCTTAAGGATTTAATTTAAAGCACTCTCCATGCCCTTGTCCCTCATCTAGCTGTACCCTCCCAGGACAGTTTCTTCTTCTTCCACCATATATGACCATCCTTGGCTGTGGCCAAGTCTAGACCAGTTGCTGTGTGTCTTTCCCCATGAAGAAACTAAGAATATCTTCATGATGATACCTGCCTGAATCTTTGGGGCAGTTTTTTTTCTCTTTCTTTCTTCTTTCTTTCTTTCTTTCTTTCTTTCTTTTTCTTTCACAATACTCTTGCATTAAGAAAAGTGTGATTAAAACATCTTTTACAAACTGCATTAATTCCTAGGCCAAGATAAAATTCCATTTGACACAAATAGATTTTCCATGGTGAGTTAGCACTGCATTGAGGGTAATGGGTGGGGGGAGGGGAGGCATCCAGCCCATAAATCAACAGGGAGACAGGAAGGAGGAAAGGAGTTGATGGAGGGGAAGAAGAGGCACTAGTGAAATTTCAACCTGTGAGAATGATATCCCTCCCCCTCCCCCCCCCAGTTCTTAATGATCTCATCAGGGGTCCAAGATCGATTCCCAGCCTTGTTCATCTATCCCCTTCTGCATTCATTATTTTAATAGCATCCACACAGGACCATTTGACATTTGCATCAGGCGAGCATTAATAGGAAGTTTGTTTGGGATGCTTAGAAATGAAAGAGAAGCAGGCAACTCCTGGCTGGACCCAGGGCAGTCTGAAAGGACGAAATGCAGAGACCGTTGACATATGAAAGGAGGAGAGTAGCAACCAACATTCTGCCCAGATCAAACCAGAATGCTGTTTCCATTTTTCCTTACAGAAATCCCCTACCGTCCATGCACAGACTTCTTAGCAACCTAAGGAGTGTTGAATGTGGGCATGTGGATTAAAAAAGCACAGATCTCAGAAGTGAACCAAATTCATCCCACCCACGCTTTCCAGTTGATCATCTGAGCTAAGGTTTGCATGGTAAATGAGCCCGGGTCTGCCCTCAAGGAGCTCCAGTCTGCATGAAGTAAACCATTCTCAGTTCTAGGAAAAAGCAAAGAGAAGGACATGACCAGGGTTTCCAGAACTGGGAATGCTTAAACAAAACACAAAGGTTTTCCCAGCTCTTTCCTGGCACTGGAGACAGCACACACGAAACTGTGGAGCAAGAAATTGGCTGATAGGGTAGGACCAGAGTTTGTTCCCCAGCTACCACCACCACCACACAGGCTCAGAGGTCATCATGGAAAAAGGGGGAAGAATGTAAAAGCCAGAGAAAGGAATGGAATGCTGTCTCCTGGGCAAAACCTGCCTCATCATGGAGGAGAGACCCTGCCCACTCATTCCTGATGGTTACTAGGGGCAGAAAGACATTTCCTTCAGTAGTGTACCCAATAGTAAGATACCCACGTTAAGTGATCTTAATCTCAGTGGGTCTCATCCCTGCCTCTCTCTCTCTCTCTCTCTCTCTCTCTGTCTCTCTCTCTGTCTCTGTCTGTCTGTCTGTCTGTCTCTCTCTCTCTCTCTCTCACACACACACACACACACAAACATACACACTCAATGAAAGTAGAAGAGTGACTAGTTAGTTCCTGGGAAGAAAAAGGAATGGGAGAAGAGAAGAAAGGGTAATATTGAATATGTGTACGTATGAATATGTATACTTATACATATATATGGAAATGTCCTAATGAAATCCAATATCATGTATAATTAATATATGGTAATAAAAAGATAAAAGAAAAAGAAATGGCTACCTCTACAGGAAATGCCTTTAAGGAGTTATCCAAAAAATACTTTGGTCCTGAAGGGTTTCCTGGATCTTTTCTCTTCCCTGGGAACTTGAATTCCTTTAGTGCTGAGACAGAGATTCAGTGCCTGGCAGTATGTCCCTATGGGGGCAGGAAACAGCTTCCTCACACAGCAGCCATACTCTAGCCTGCTGGGCCTGGCCACGAGGAAGGAGAGAACTGAGCTTTCAGGAACTCATGTCCTGTGTCTCTCAGTGCTGAATCTGACATCAAGGAGATTCCCCAATTCAAAGGGATGGTAATGCTTGTGGGGGTACCAAGGGTTTAGTAAAGAAAATTCTCGCTGACGAACACTGGGGTCAGTGCTTGGGTTCCAGCCCTCGAACACTAGGGTCAGTGCTTGGGTTCCAGCCCTGACTCCACCACATGGTCCACTCCCTCAACGTCTCTCAACTCCACTGTATCTGTGACAGGAAGAATCGAAACACCTACCTCAGGCACTTGCTCACCCTTGGAGCAAAATTCCCTGAAGCCCCTCTGCGAGCCTGGTATCCAGAGAGCTGCCAGGGTGCAGGAAGAAGTGGAGCAGATCGGCTACGGGAAGCAGAGATGACAACGAGGGCAAGCTGATAAGTAAGGGGTGAGGATGAGCTCCTGAGCTCCGGGAAGGGTGGTAAGAAAGTCCTCTCTGAGAAGGTGACCTCGTGGAGACCAGAAGGCTGTCCCCAGCTGGGTGAAAATGCATTCTTGGGGTAATCAGAGATTTCCCACTATCATCGTCCTTCTCCCCGCTCTTGCCCAATGTAGGCAGCACTCATCCAAAGGGCAGGAACCCCTTTGCCAGAAAGGTTAGCAGCCACCCCCACAGGGGCCTCTACACCCCAGACTCATTGCAGAAAACCTGAAGTACCAATGAACATAGGGACTGTGCCAGAATCCAGTGCAGAATCCAGAGAAGAAAAACCCACCCCATCCAGATGGTTGTAAGACACTTGCTGGTTCCCTCAGGTTGATGCTGGAGAAGACACCAAGTCCTACTGCCTTTGCCAGCATCCCTCCCCCTATACAAGGAGGAAACCTCTCTACAGTGTCCCCCTAAGTTTGGATGAATACCCAAGTCTCTCCCTGTGCCCTGTTAATGGGATTAACTTCCTTGTGCTTTCAACACCATTTCTCATGAGGCCCTAGAGACTGAGCCCCAGTTGCCATCCTTACTAACACTTCCTCCAGGAACTTCCTCCCCTTCCCTGCCCATGTTCATAGCCCCAGCACTGTTTCCTGACGCTACCTCCCAAGCAAACCATTTGCAGCCTAGAGGCTCCGAGTCTGCCTAGGAGAAGCCAACTGCAGACAGCACTCCAGTGTTCGGCAATCCAGATGGAATTCTAAGTGCCTTTGGGTCTATGTTGCGGCCATCTCACCCAGATGCTTTGGAAATGTTTGTCGAATGGGAAATTACCTGACACAGAGCTACGCAAGAACATGAAAGAACAGAGTGCATCCAGGAGACCCTAGGGTGTGTTTGACTCCTTCCGACACCTGACCTCAGCAGAAGGAGGTGGTGAGTGGCCCATAAAGGGGGCAGTGTCATCAGTGGGGATTAGGAGATGAATGGCAGGCAGGGCTTACATGTGTGATGCAGGTTCCACTCTGCTCCACAAAGGAATCAGATCCTCCGGGCGCTGCTCACCATACTGAGTATGTGCACAGCCACAACACGTGCCATTTCGGTTAGCTCAGGAAAGGTACAAGAGCATGACAAATATGTGTAATTTGTAAATTGGCCAGTCTTTTGCAATAATTTAGAGGCCCTAGTTAGGAGCAATAGAACCCTTCCCCAATTACTGATGTTTAAGACTGGTACTGTTGCTGGCTGAATATTTCATGCATAAATGAACTTCCACTAGGCCACCCGCTGCTTCTGATGAGGCTCTTGCGGGCTTTATTGCCCAGCGCCCAGCAGGGTCCCTCCAATGGGCCCCATGACGGATGATGCATCCTTTTGAGGCTTAAATAATGCAGCTTGGGACAAGCTCAATGCTAGTACACTTTATTTACATATCAATTGAGTGGCCACCCTGAATATGAAGAAATATGAGAGGAGAAGTCACTGTCATTGAATATTTCATGGCCATGAGCCCTGCAGGAAGTGAAATGTCTCCAACCCAGAGCTGGGACTAGCCACCAGGGCTAAGGAGAACCAGCACTAATCGTCCAGGCTTACAGCAGGAACAGCCTCCACAGCCAGGAAGGGAGCTGCGAACGGGAACTGATAACCGCCCCCACCCCAGCATCAGGGCACAGCCTGTCACTGCTTTTACAAGTCATCTGAATAGCTGCTTCCTGCCACTAGCTTCTGGATCTTGGGAACTTCTGCAGAAAGGGAAACCTGTTCAAGTCACCCCATGGTGGCTTCCAAGTCATGCACAAGAAACAGCAAGGCAGAGAACAGAGAACAGAATGGCATGGTTGTCTCAGGGAAGACAGCGCTCTTTCCAAGAAAACAAAGCAGGAGTCAGTCCAGTCCCTCCCTGTGAAGGGTCTGGAGACCCCCCTCCCTGGAATCAGACAGGTAAAAGTCGACTTCTTTTATCTGCCAGGTGCCAGATACCTTGCCAAGTGGTAAGGACAAGGCTGAGAAAAAGACACAGTCCCACCCTCAGGGAGATCACAAACAAGTGGGAAGATATTGAAAAGGGGATTTGTTCAATACAGTCAATGTCTATGACTGCTTAACAAATTATTCCAGGCTTAGCGGCTCCAAACAATAAGCATTTACTATGGACCACAGTTCCTGTGAGCCAGGAAATTAGAACTGTTTTGGCTGACTGAGTTCACCCAGGACTTCTTATAAGGGGACTGCCAGGGTGTCAGCCAGGGCTGCAATGACTGGAAGGATACACTGGGGCCACGGCGGGTCTGATGCCAAGGCAGAAAACCAGCAATGACAGTTAGCAGGAGGCTTCATTCCACATTGCC
>LOEQ01000958.1:294410-311928 GCA_001685075.1 Bramus lutescens | reverse complement strand
CAGGTGTAGAGTCCAAGAAAGCACCCCGAGTTTCTTTTGTTCCCAGATTCAGCTAAACATATGGAAGCCAGCAGAGCCCCAAATTTAGATCAAATGGAGCAAGGCACTAGGCTCACATCCTAGGTACCAAGAGACCTGAGCAATCTACTGTACTTCTTTCCTCCAGAACCAAGGATTGAAAGGAAGCTCTCTCTTATCCTAGCTGCTTAGTGTGTCCTTGGAGACATGGGTGTCACTGTGAACTGTTACCAAGCGCAGAGAGTTGAAGACTCGCTTTCCACACACTATTTTACTGCATCCTCATGATGTTCCTGAGGTAAATATGGCAGAGACTGTCAACGTGGTCCAACCCACCTGCTCTCCTACACTTCCCGGCTTCCCTTGGCCACTGGACTATAAGTGGAAGCAGTGGATATAGCTTCCAGGCCTGACCTGGAAAGTATCATATGCGCTCAGCAAAGACTTTTATGTAAAGGATGAACTTGTGACTATGTGGGGCTGCGAAGCCCATGTGGGCTTCATCACAATAACTCAATGTTGTCATGTTAGTGTGCAAGTAGTCCTGAATAACAGAGAAGCAAATGGAAGTGACTATGTCCCAGCAAACTTTACTGACCAAAACTAACTGGAGGCTGACTGGCATATGAGTGTAATTTGCAAACCTCTGTCATGAAAATATCCCATGAAAATTACAATCTTGGTTATTTCAGAAGATCTAGCAGAAGGGTCCAAGAAGGCCTTGTAGAAGACAGACCTGGCTCCCTTGAGTCAAGGATGCAAAGGGCTGCCCAGCCCATGCTACACTTGGATGAAAGCAAGAGATAGCTTGAGATCTGAGGACTATTACAGCATTTTACACTTGCTTTATTATTTCTGGCAACTTTTGAAAATGAGGGCCAGAGATGAAAGGGGCCAAAACTGGCTACAAGGCAGGAAATAGTAAGGCCAGGATTCAGGATGACTGACAGCCCTCCTGAGCTGGGACTTCCTTGATTTTAGCACAGTGTTCACATCCTCAGCAAACAGGCACCACCAGATCACTCAGCTTGGGACTGGAATACAGGTTTCCAAAGCCCACCCTTGTAGCCCTGCTCAGACTGCTTCCTGAGAAGTTAGGTAGGACTCAGGTTAGCTCTGTCTGATCCCTACTAGGAGTCCACACACCCTGCTTTATCCCTCGGATGTGACCTAGGAGGTGAGCCTCCTCCAAGGCCTTTGTCCTCCTCCCCAAAGGAATTAAGTCAAGTGTGAATATTTCTGATGTTTTATTTATTAGTCAAGTAGGATGGTTACGCATGCCATGCCATGCCACGCTATGCCATGCGTATAGAGGTCAAAGGGTAACTTTATGAAGTCGGTTCTCTACTTCTGCCTTTACGTGGTTTTGAACTCAGGTCTCTAGGCTTGAGTGGCAAGTGCTTTTACCCACTAAAGCCTTCTTGCTGCCCCCCACTTCTACCCCCTGATGTGAATTTTAAGCACTTACCAGCTTCAGTGTAGAGGCCGGCCCTGACATCTATAAAATGGTGCTAAATCCTGCTTTTATGAGCTCTTGCTGCAGTCAGTTGAGTGTTTTATCACAGTGGCTGAAAGGATCCAGAAGGGAGTTAATAACCCAGCAGAGCTGGGGCCCCTGGGAAAAGGAACCCCACGCCAGCTTCTCTGCAGGCTCCCCACATGCAACTCTATCAGCCCTACCCTTCAGCTCACAACCCGTTCCTATGAAGTATGACTTCCCTAGCCCACGTGAAGTATTCACTAGTTGGCTCAGAGAGGTCATCCTTTGGCCTGAAACTCAAAGGTGAAAGAGAAACTGGTTGGGCCAGTAATGAAGAAAGGAGTGTACCAGAGAAAGGACACAGCAGCTCAGATGAGAGGTGGAGACAGGTGGGTTCCTAGAAGCGCTGGGCTAGCCTGGCCTACCTTGAGAACTTCCAGACCAATGAGAGACCTGTCTCAGGCAAAAGGCAGAATGTGCTTGAGGACTAATGAAACATTAGATCATCCCCTGACTTCCATACATGTACTATGGACACACACATATGGACATGTTTCATACACACAAGTGAAAATCAAACAAAACTGTTAAGGAAAAAGCCCGACCCTGGCATCACTCTATCTTACTGCTTTGAGATGCGATCTATTCCTCCTCACACATGTGCTCCTGACTCAATGTCGTGAGGTCCTCACTGGAGTCAAGAGAATATTGGCACCATCCTGTTAATCTCCAGAAGCGAGAGCTACACAACTCTCTTTACTTTATAAAATTACTCTGCCTTTAGTGATAATAACAAAAACTGGCCAGTGTAGACACTGAAACTGCACAGAGAGGAGGGAACGCAGTTCAGGGAAGATCCATGGATGCTGAGAGACAGGAACAGCCAGTCACAGAGTTCAGGGGCATCCAATGTTATAGAGTAGCTAAAAGGGTAAAGCTAGACGTCCCTTGACTTTGATGACATCAAAGTCACACAAACCCATGTAAAATCTATGGGTCATAGTGCACCAAACACCAAGGAAGCAAAAATAAACTAACATACAAGAGCATGGAGCATCAAGGAAAAGACAGAGACTTACACAAACAACACAGTAATAGCTAGAGGAGCCCAGAAGAAAGGATCAGGGGAAGTTCTTGACCTTGGAGTCATGGGGAGGGTGGTATACTTGAGCATAAGGGACAGGAGATTATTAGACCAATGTGGAGACATAAGAAACATCACGGACAAAAGGGCTGAAGGGATATAATTCGGGAATACAAAAGAGTGTCTTATTCCAGGAGAGCTGAAGAGATGAGGCTATGGTAGGAGGGCAGGGGGCAAGGGTTAAAAAACCATCCAGCCTATGTAGGAGTTTCCGTTCACTCCAAGATGAAGAGCGGTGTGGAGAGAAACAACATGGGATTTGTGCTTTAGGAAACAGTCCCTGACTTAGTGCAGACTCTAACCTGGTGAGCAGTCTTGGACTATATCTCCCAGGAGCCTGTTTTCATCTTTGAAGTTAAAAAATAAGGTGCAGCATCCTGGTCTTACAACCTAAGGCCCCTGCAGCTCTGTAAGAATGGGTCCATTTGGAACTAGGGTGTAATCTAGTCAATAGGGTGCTTGCCTAGCGTGCAGGGGATCCTGGGTTTCATCTCCAGTACTTCGTAAGCCAGGAGTGGTGGTGCACAGTGCAGTTCTAGTGTTAAGGAGTTAGAGGCTGGAGAATTAAAGTTCAAGTCCATCCTCAACTACATAGTAAGTCAGAAGCCAGCCTAGGTGAAATGAGATCCTGTCTTCAAGAACCAAAATCAAAACTCTCAAACAAAATAGAGTCTGTTGATTAAAGAAAGCAGCTTGCTTGAAATGAAGAACGGCCCAGTGGGCTCTGATTTTTGGAACTGTTGTTTGGCTTGAGTTTTCACAAAGGACTAAGAGACCCTCAGGGTCGAGCCATGCCACCAGCATGTGTAGGAGGCTTGTTCCCAACTCTCTGGTGAGGATGAGAATGGAGGACTCCGCTGTGGCCCAGGGGAAGGGCTGACATTTGCTGAGATGTCTGTGTTTAACTCCCACTGCTTGACATCTGTTTCCAGTTAATTTGGCTGTGTTAAGAGGGCTGCTACCCAGAGCACTTGATCCCGGCTCAGTTCTCCAGAGAGAGGAAGCCACAGAGGGGTAAGCAGAGCCTGGCTACCCCCTCCGTAGCTCCACTCCCCTACTCCCAGGGGCTCTTTTGACCTCCAGGAGCACCTGGCTTGAGAGGCACCCCGACACCCGTTCCATGCCATCCTTTGTAGCCATGCTTCTGCAGCATCAGTGATGTTAGAAGAAATGAAGACGAGCCCACATCCAAAGTCGCTGGATGAACTGAATATAAGGAAAGAAATGTGAGGTGGGTGGGAGAGGCAGGCAGGCAGGAGCCAGGATAGATAAGAACCTGGAGCCCCCATTAAGAGTTCATGTTTTCTCATTTTTGTTCATTGGTTTGTTTAGTTGGCTGGTTGGTTGGTTTTGTGTGGCTCTCTCATACTTGGGGGGGCATGGGGTGGGAGGATGAGCATGTTTTGAGACAAAGTCTCCTGTAGTTCAAGCTAATTACTTTTATGTGGCCAAAGATAACCTTGAACTCCTGATTCTCCTGCCTCCAACTCCTAAAGGCTGGGATTACAGGCATGTATCGCCACACTCAGTTCCCCAGAAACTGGGGATAGAAGCCAGGGCTTGCTGCATGCTAGGGACTCTACCAACCAACCACGTCCTCAGCCCCAAGTTCCTATTTCTACCATAGCACTGTGCAACATGTCCTGATCGGTTTACATATTCTCCCCTACTTTATCCCTCTTTCTGTCTCTGTTGTTTGTCTGTGTGTGTCTCTCTCCATGTGTCTCTCTCTGCCTCTCTCTCTCTCTCTCTCTCTCTCTCTCTCTCTCCTTATAGAGAAGAAGTGGGCAGTGGCAAGAATGGGAAAGGATCATTTTGCAATGAGCTATCAAGCGCAGCTTCCACAGCCACACTTAGAAATGGAGTTAGGGAAACCAAGACAGCAAACATCTTCTGTGTTTTCAATTGATTACACTCCCTCTCAAACACTACTTGATTCAGCTATTTGAACTTTCAGTAAGTTTAGGATAACTTAGGAATGCAATTCCAACTGTCAAGTTTATAAAACCTAAATACAAATCAAGTGTTTAGAATGAAAATTTTGCAACCCCATTGAAATATAAAGTAAGTGTAAAATATGTGCTGCATTTTGAATATTTATACACACTACATATTCACCACACACACCCCACCTCAAACATACATATACATACCACGTACACACACAGACTACCTACACACATATTACATGCACACACACCACCTCAAACATACATATACATACCACATACACACTAACTACACGTATATTACACACACACCCCACCTCAAACATACATATACATACCACATACACACACACTACTTATACATGTATTACACACACACCACCTCAAACATACATATACATACCACATACACACATGCTACCTACACATGTATTACACACACACATATCACCTACACACACGTCTTTAAGAGAAGAATGTAAAGGGTCTCAATGCTGATTTATACTGATTATGCTAATATGACAGTAGTTTGAATGTAACAAGTTGACTAAAATACAGTATTAAAATTATGGGACTGAGGGATGCCTCAGTCAGTAAAGTGTGCCCTCCCACCCATGAGGACCTGTGGTTGGAATGAAAGCCAGGCATCATGACATGCTCTTGGAATCCTAATGGTGGGAAGCAGAGGCAGGTGGATCTCTGGGACTCACTGGCCAACGAACCTGACCTGTTTGGTGAGTTCCAGGCCAATTAAGAGACCATTTGAAAACAGCGGACAACACCTGACAACACCCTTGGTGAGTGGACACCAGAGACTGTCCTCTAGACTCCCTCGGCACATGTACACACACACACACCCACCACACCACATGCATACGTGTTTACATCATTTATACGCATCTCATACATACATATGCACATTACCTACACACATATATGCACATACCACATACACACCTACACATATACCTACACATGCACATCATATACATACATCTCACACATACACACACACACCACCTACACAAATATACCTACATTCTACACACAAACCTACATACATACCACCACATACATACACATCACAAAATGCATACACCATACATACCACCTACACACATTCATGTATACATATACAGAAACTACACACACATGCCACACACATTTACATATACAGAAATTATATACATATACACACACATATATATGTACCACTATATACATGCCACCTACATACTATACACACACATACTACACACATATACAGCAGACATATATTCTTACATATGTGCTACTATGTGTGCACACACACCACATACACACAAATTACAGTCATCTATTTTGTTTTGCTTTGCTTTTTCAGTGCAGTGCCAAGAAAATGCTGACATTTTCACGGGTGGCTCATGTTATATTTTCACAGGACAGCCCAGCTGGAAGGGTGACGGTGGCAAAAACAAAGGTAGCACAGCAAAGATGCCATACCTGAGGCACATTTTGGAGCTGCTTTGGAGGTGGCCTCGGCAGACCCTGCTGACGGACTGGCTGTGGTGAGTTCACTGCGATAAGGAAAATCGCAGAGATCTGGGTTCTGGCTTTGGACTGGCTTCTGGCTTGAGCCTTTGGATAGATGTTGGTGCCATGTCCATGAATAGGGAAAATCTGGGGAAAGTAAACATCGGCTGAGGACTCTGGCTTCCTTTGGGATGTGCCAAACTTGAGATGCCTTCGAGATGTCAAGTGGCAATTGGATGTGCAGGGCTTGTATGCAAAAGCAAAGCTGATGGCAGAGATCTCAACACGGAAGCAAGCACTTGGAAAAATAAGAGCCATTCCCTAGGTAGATACCTCCTGAGGGATGGATAGTCATATGGATGCCATCCCTACTCTCCCAGTCAGAGAAAAGCCCGAACAAGCACTGAGCCTCCACCACTGTGCCTCTTCCACGTATCACTGGCTTCCTTCTCCATCACCTCGTTCTCCTCCAAAAGAAACCTTTACTTAGTTCTCCACAAACTCACTAGGCCAGGCAGTGTGGCGAAGGCACCGGGAGCAGGCAGGCCTCACAGCAAGCTGTGGGCCAGGATGTTTGCACAGACACCTCCTGGCATCATTTATCTTGAGGGATGTCAACTCGAAAAATGTTAGTTCATGTCACTGTCAGGGTAAATGCCAAAAATTAGCTTTCTTTCATCAGAAAACGGAATAATTAACTTTGCAACTGTTTCCAAAACTGCTAATTAATGGGTTTTAGTCACTTGATTTGTCAGGGCTGCATGGCGAGCTGAGCGGCAGCCTCGGCCCCTAGAGGATTCCAGTCCTCCCACCCTCACGACTGGCAGAACTTGGGAGAAGTTCCGAGTGAGCACACTGGGAGACCAGGCCCCAGGAAATTACCACTGGGTGGGAACATCAAAATCAGTCCTCTGTCACCTGTCTTTTCCATATCACTGTCCCCGGGATTCTCAAAACTGTGGCACTCAACTTGAGGGCAGATTAGATTTCAGTCTGTCTCTCTCCCAAGAGGTCCCTAGGGAGGGGAAGAGAGGGGGTTTGAAGGCCAGCAAGCCGCTTGCCTCTTACAACCTCAGTTTTCTGGTCTATAAAATGGGTACTTGTGGCTGAAGAGAAAGCTCAGCAGTTAAAGAGAACCTGATGCTTTCCAGAGGACCCAAGTTTGGTTCCCATGACTCAGAATGGACAGCTCATAAGCACCTGAGACTCCAGCTCCAGAGGATCCAATGCTGTCTTCTGGCCTCCACAGGCATCCACATGTGTGTGCATATATGCATACACAATCACACATGCATATAAAATATACACATACATACATACACACAAATAAAAAAATAAATAAAATCTTTATTTTTACAAAAATAAAGAATTACAATGTGTATTCTGTGGTAGAGCTACATGCCAAGATTGCCAAAGCTTACAGGAGAACCCTTCAAGCCTTGGGTGGAGTGGTCAACTATAGCAAACTCTCAACCAACATGGCTACTGTCTCTCTTCTTACTCCCTCTCCTCTGTCTACATGACACCTGCCTGGCCCAGGCTCCCTCTTAGCCACATAGTCACATCTCTCCTGGGAACCGGCTTTGAATCCACTGCTATTACCAGAGAAACTGCATGCTGTGCACATCTGAGCAAGCACAAGACTAGAGTGTTGGTCCCTATTCTAATGCCACCAGACTGAGATTTCGCAGGCAAGTTCTTTGCCTAACAACCTTCATAGGGCTTCCGATTGCAGGTGAAGTGTACCTCCCCCCGCCATGGGTGTGGGGTGTGTGTGTAACCCCCAAAGGTATAATAGTCACTGTCCTCTGTTGGATCTGGCTTCTTGAATACTGACTACTAACAGCTTTGCCTTCTCTACAGGATAGCCATCAGCTAACAGAGTTGGGTACCTGTGGCCAGTGATGGGTTAACAGAAGAGGTGTGTATCTGAAGACACTCGGGTGGGACCAAGGCTGGAGTACATTTTTCCCTCCCAAGTTCTTCCGTGGAGCCAAGCTTGATGTGGGATTCCTTTCTGTGTGCTGTGAATTTGTTTTATTACCATTGGTTAATAAATAAAGCTGTTTTGGCCAACGACTTAACAGAGCAAAGCCAGGCAGGAAATCTGAACAGAGATATGAGAGAGTAAGTAGGGTCAGGGAGATGCCACGTAGCTGTCGAAGGAGGACACACTTGAACCTTACCTTGTAAGCCACGGCCTCGTGGCAATATACAGATTAATATAAATGGATTAATTTAAGATGTAAGAGTGACTTAATAAGAAGCCTGAGCTAATAGACCAAACAATGTTGTAATTAATATAGTAACTGTATGATTATTCAGTTCTGGGCAGCCAGGAAATGAATGAGCAGTCTCCACGTCCACAAGCTGAAGATTAAGTTAATTTTCTTCCACTACTTTATCAGACTTCCTCAACTTCTGAGAGCAGTCCCTTGATAAAACATTGTCACAATGGTCCCCTAGAAAGGGTAACAACAAAAAAGGTTGTTGTCTTAAGCCACTGAGTTTTGAGGTGTTCTGTTGCATACATTATGATCTGATACTTAGAATATATAAAACATGGAATATTATCTAGCCATTAAAAACAGTGGAAGCTCAATTTATTGACTCTAAAGCATGCCAACAAAACAATTTTGTTGAAAACATATTTGGTCACCAAAAAACATGTTTAGCAGTATTCTTTCTATTAAAGCAAACAGATCCCTGCTCCCATCTGGATTTTCCACTAAAGAGAAATGGCTGGCTGCCTCTTAAGGACTTCCCAGTATCCCTGTGTGCTAAGATAAAGGGCAGGGTGTGTGTGAGTGTGTGTGTGTGTGTGTGTGTGTGTGTGTGTGTGTGTGACAGAGAGAGAAAAAGAGTGTGTGTGTGACAGAGAAAGAGTGTGTGTGTGTGAGAGAGAGAGACAGAAAGAGTGTGTGTGTGACAGAGAGAGAGTGTGTATGTGTGTGAGAGAGAGAGAGACAGACAGAGAAAATATGGTTTAAGGGAGTAAATTTTCGCTTTGCTCTTGATTATACAGGTTTCTATCCATCGTGGCAGGGAGACTGTGATGAATCAGCTTGAATCATGGCAGATAAAACAGAAAAGAGTAGAGTGGTGACAGGAAGGGATGAAGGCAAATAAGCCCCCTGTAAAGTATTTCCTCCAGCGAGACCACCTTCAGCAGACCCACCACTTCCTAAAATGGTGCCACCAGGGGGGACCAAGTGTTCATCATATGAGCTTGTGGAGGACATGTCACATTCGAACCGTGACATCCATTATATAAAATAGTATAATACTTATGTATAACCTACATACATTTTCCTAACACAGTTTGAACTACCTCTAAATTATTTATAATATTAATACAATGTAAGCACTAAATTTCTGTTTACTGTATTATTACTTTAGTATGTGTGTGTTTGTGTGTGCATGCCTGCAAGTGCCTAGAGAGGCCAGAAGAGAGCATCAGCTCTCTTGGAACTGGTTACAAATGATTGCAAACTGTCCAACATAGGTGCTAGTGTGCATGTGACATAGCACACATGTGGAGGTCAGAGGACAACTTGCAAAAGTCAGCTCAGCTCTCTCCTTCCACCATCCAGGGATCAAACTCAGGTCATCAGTTTGGCAGTAAGCACCTTTACCTAGGTAAACATTTTGCCAGCCCAAGAACATTCTCACCACCAATAATCAAAAATAAATAAAACATAAAAAGGCCTGACTTGCATCCATGGCTTTTTCTGAAATTCTTGGATGGAATATATAAGCGGCTAGGAGGAGTCCAGAGGTAGTGACACCACTTAAGGATGACCTGGCTGTAAGACCAGAAGCAATACAATCATGACTTGCCCTTCCCACCTCTCACTGTTTATAACACTCTTGCTTCACTATAAAAGCTATCAATCCACCTATAATCTGTCTATAACTAGCAAGCTACTAACATGCTATGTATCTGACAGTGTGTGAACCCTGCCGGTGCCTCCCAGGCCTCCTTGCTGTGGATCCTTAGCATGTCCTCTACATTCTGCCTCTCGTAAGCTGCCTGCTTGTATACAGTCTAGGCCAAACACTTCCCAGGAGATTTATCCGTCCTCTTGGTTTGTCTTGTCCTTTACAACAGAACCGCAAGTAGCACAGCAAAGTGCTACACAATACATTTTCCAAAGCACCCACTTTCCTCCAGCTCCATGGCCTCCATGCCATCCCATACTGCCATCTAAGTCCCCCCATCTCCAACCTCCCCATACCATTCACCCTCAGCCCATGGCAACTCTAATAAAGAAAACATTTCACTGAGGGTGGCTAGCTTACAGTTCCAGAAGTTCAGCCCATTATCATTATGACAGGAAGCATGGCAGACATGGTGCTGGAGCTGAGGGTGTTACATCTTGCAGGCAGGTGACAGGAAGTTGATTGACTATCACACTGAGGGAAGCTTCAGAAAGACAGATCTCAAAGCCAGCCCCCCCACTGTGACACACTTCTTCCAAGAAGCCCACACCTCCAAATAGTGCCACTTCCTTTGGGGGGCATTTTCTTTCAAACAACCACAGTGAAACTGACTGTGTTTGTTTAGTATTTGGTCAACTTCTGGGCTGGCGTGAACTGGGCTGAAGTCTCCAAGATAGGAGCCTTCTTAGGTATGGATCTGAGCAAGAACTGGAAGGCTGAGCTTAGCCTGTGGTGTCCTCTTGTGTGTGGGCACAATGCCTGTCTGTAGTGTCCACCATCAGTCTTCTCGCTCAGTAACTCAAGCTCCGAGGAGATCAGAATATGAGCTTCTCGAGCCTTTTAAAAAACTGTGCCTAGAAGTGGCTTAGCTTATTTTCCCCCATTCTGTTAGTGAACTAAATGGTCACAGGAGAGACAAGACTTCCACTTTTAAATGGAGGGGAAGCTAAACAAACTAGAGCCATCTCTAAGGTTTTGGAACAAGAAAGCAGAGTTCAGCACCAGAGAGATTCACCCAACCCTGGAACAGACAAGGCAACCCCACAGCCAGATAGCTGTAACTGTGAGATAATAGTTTCTTTGTGTTGTCCTAAGTTACCACTTAGTTTGGGAGTGATTTGTCCTGCAGCAAGAGACAACAAATCCATAAAATTTTTGTCAAGTGTGTTCTGAGACCAGATTGCCAGCACCTGCTCTGAAACAAACCTGCCTCTTATGTTCCTTTTAACCAACATCTGTAAGCTCCTTCCCTCTGCTTGGTGTTACGCAAAAGGCTGAGACAGGGAGAGAAGTTCGAAAGAGCCAGGGTTCCCCAAATTACAGGAGTCCCTAAGAAAACCTTTCTTCCTGGTTCTGTCCTGGAAAGTTTGCCCAAGGCGGACACTGCCAGATGCCATGGCTTTGTGACCTCTAGCTATTCACAGGCTCTGTCCCAAAGATATCCTGGATCCTATTCCTCATTCTTCTCCCTGGCTTCTGACCCCTGGTTCACTTCCTGTTCTCAACTTTCAGCCCTAGGCTTAGACCTAACTCCCTAACTACTGTTTTCCTGCCTAAACCAGAGCCCTCTGCACTACCAAATTTCAAACCCAACACAGGTATTAACTGGGCCATTCCTCCTTGCCAACACTAAGAGCCAGGACCGGAAGTCCAGATTGCAAACCCGGAAGTGGTTCGGGGCTCAATCTTCCCTCTACAGGCCCTTTCCTCCTCAGCTGATCTCTAAGAATCATCCCAGGCCGGGAGCTATTGTCCCCAGCCAGCGAGGCGCATCTCAGACGCCCCATCTCCTCGGGCTCTTTTCTTGCTCTGTCTGGATTGGGCTCATTTACTAAAAATTAGTTGGGAATGAAAAAAAGCCCCTAGTTTATTAGCGTGCTATTATTCCCTCCCGCCATCGCCCTGCAGCATGATGGATTGCCTGGTGAGGGGACGCAGCCCCAGACGGGGAGCTAGCAAGCTCTGCTTGGTCCCCAGCGCAGACAGATGGGGAGGCCGAGTCCTGAGCATGATTGATTAGCTCAGCAAAGCCTGTTGAGCGGAGTTCCATCAAGATTGATGCTTTCTCCTCATAACAGCATTTCCAAAAAGTTTCTATTACATTTTGATTATGTTTATAGAATCTCGCTGGTCCGGGGGAAGATGCAATCTCGTTCCTTCCCAGTGTGTGTCTGCGTGGGCCGCCACAGTGCCTCGCCCAGTCCGGCCTGCTTGGCCTCTTCAGAGTGACCTTCGCTCGCTGGGAAGCAGAAGGGACACGGGTGGCCTCCCAAGAACAAGTTAGAGGGAACTTGTGTCCACTCTCCTGGTGCCTAATGCCCAGCATGGCAGCTCTGGTTTTGAAGGGCCAAAGGTCTAGAGGCCTCTATGACCTAGGTCTGGAGCTAGAAGAAATTTCTAAAGGATTTCCCTCAGATCTGAGGTTAGGTAAGGGAAGAAACTGAATGGGCCTCATTTTTCTACCCGATTCCCAAGGACACGGCAAGGCCATGTCAAGTGTAATAAGCATGATAAAATACATGTTTAAATATTTATATGAGTGTGTGTGTGTGTCCATCTTATTCCACAGGGGATTTGAGTGATGCTCAGGGCATGGTGAGGAATGGATAAAGGAGAAGAATTAGGAACAGAGAAATGCAAATTAGGCAAGAATGTCAAGACCAAAGGGGGGAAATTAATATACATGCAGCATGTAAAGTGCTGCACAGTCTTTATGTTTAGACCTTTAATTTGGTCTGAGTTTCCTGACAGTCAAAGTGAAAAAGGAAATAAATCAACTATTTAGTTCCTTTCTTGCTGTCACTAATAAGAATTTTTTTTCAAGTTCCTGGGGAAAATTTTAGGGTGTTTTTCCCCAAATACTAAGGAAATTTTTATATTAGATGGGGGTGTAACATTGCTTATTTGCTCATTAGTTTGTTTATTGAAGGGGAGTCATGTGCATGCCAAGGTACACATGTGGAGGTCAGAGGGCAACTTCTACAGATGCCAGTCTCTTCCTTCTATCACGGGGATGCCAGGGAAGGAACTCAGGTCATCATGTTTGCTGGCAATCGCCTTTACCCACTGAGCCATCTCTCCAGCCTTCAACTTAGGTTTGCCAATGCTACTGTTGTTTTCTGGTGTTGGGGAGCAAACCCAGGGCCCTGTGCATGCCTTCTGTGATGCATCATTCCTTAGCTGTAAATTCCATTGTGAAAACCCTTGAAAATAAATGATATACTTTTCCAAAAATAAAACTAAAAATTCAAAGCTCTTAATGAGAACTACTGAATTAAACAATGTCCTCAAAACACCCATTAGGTGATAAAGTGAAGGAGCTGTCTCTTACAGAACCAATAGATGGTTCGTTCTATTGAGGGCCTGACTTCACAACATATAGGCCAACGTTGGGCATCTATCTCTCCCTGCTTTATTCCAAAATGGGAGCTCTCACTGAACCTGGAGTTCATTTCAGCTTGGCTGACTAGAAAGTGAGCACCCAGGCTCCTCCTGTCTCCACCATCACCGCCACTCCATGCTGGGGTCACACACGCCACTGTGTCTAGCTCTAACGTAAGTGCTGGGGACTTGAACTTGTTTTTATGTTTGCGCAGCTACTGCTTTATCCACTGAGCCGTTTTCCCAGCCCCAAGGTTAACTTTATTCTCTGAGCAGTTTCATGGTTTTAAAACGCATATACTAGTTTTTCAGGATGAAACCAACATCTTTTATGGCAACATCAAGAATATACAGTGAAGGCTAGAGATGTGGCTCAGCAGTGATGAGCACTGGCCTATAGTTTATTTTTTTAACTCTGGTGTTTTGGGGAGCCTGCCACCCAGTTCCCAAATAAATACACACACACAGGCTTACTCTTCCTTATGCATGCCTGGCCTTAGTTTGGCTTGTTTCTAGCTAGTTTTTTCTTAACTACAATTATCCCATCTGTCTTTTGCCCCTGGGTTTTTTTCTTTCTCTATTTCTGTAGACCTTTCTTTCTTACCCCATGCCTGGCTGGGTGGCTGGGTGGCTGGCCCCCAATGGCCTCGTGTCCTTCTCCTTTCTTTCTCCTTGATCCTCTCTTCCCAGACTTCTCCTTCTGTTTATTCTCTCTGCCTGCCAACCCCACCTATCCTTTCTCCTGTCTTGCTATTGGCTGTTCAGCTGTTTATTAAACCAATCAGGTATTTTAAACAGGCAAAGTAACACACACAGCTTCACAGAGTTAAACAAATGTGACCTAAACGAATGCAACGCATCTTTGCATCATTAAACAAATGTTCCACAGCAGAAACAAATAATACATTTTTAACTAATATTTTACAGCACTGGCCACTCTTCCAAAGGACCTGGGTTCAATTTCCAGCACACACGGTGGCTTACAAGAAACTATCTGTAACTCCAGTTCCAGGGGATCTGACCTCCTCAAACATCTAACACGCATATGAAACACACACGTAGAAGAAAAACATTCACATACATAAAAGGACGTAAATCTCCTTTTAAAAAATGTTAAGACACACGTGGCTAACAGGCATATGAAAAGGAGTTGCACAAGACCAATCATCTGGAAAATTCAAACAAAAAAAAACACAAAAGAGGCATCACTTACCATCTGTTAGAATGACCATTATCAAAATCAAGAGGGTAACAAATGCTGGCAAGTGAAGTGGCAGTGAAGAAATTGGAACCCTTGTTTCTGAGACAGGAATGATTCTCTGATGTTAGCAGTCATGTTCTCTAAGTCATGTTGTGACTCAATGGTTTAAATGAGAATGTTCCCCCCCCGCAACATAGGCTCAGATGTTTGGATATGTGGTCCCCAGTTGGTGGTGCATTTGATGATGCTCAGAAGGTGTGGCCTTGTTGGAGGACGAAAATCCCCTGGAGGTGGGCTTTGGGAGTTTAAAGACAGCCACTCTTCCTAGGTCTATCTCTCTGCTTCCAGTGGTTGGAGATGTGAGCCCTCAGTTTCCTG
This sequence comes from Bramus lutescens, assembly GCA_001685075.1. Lineage (NCBI taxonomy): Eukaryota > Metazoa > Chordata > Mammalia > Rodentia > Cricetidae > Bramus > Bramus lutescens. The sequence continues at coordinate 296,923 of LOEQ01000958.1, read as the reverse complement.
TTCCTGATGCACTTTCACTCTGCCATCATGGCCTCTAACCTTCTGGAACCAAAAATCCAAATAAATGCTTTTGTTTCCATAAATTTCTTTTGTGATGATATTTCATCACAGCAATAGAAAAGCAACTAATGCACAGGTATTTGCAAAATATTGGAATTTTCTTCTTCATACTTATATGTATGAATAAGTATATAATCCATATTTCAAAATACTCAAAATACTGTTTCATAATTTTAAAGTGGTATTATATTAAAAAGAAATAAATTTCTGCTGGCCCCATGCTAAGATGAATGGCAAGTTTTCCCAGCCCTCATTACACACAGTATCTAGGACCATCATTCAAGGTGACCCCACCTCTCCTGATCACATGACCCCTCTTGAGCCAATCAGGATCATTTAAAGGACTTTGTATTTCAAGTGGGTGGTGGAAGGACAGAGGAACAGAAACCCCTTTATCCCACTGGTTATTAGAAATGGGCTAATTCTACTCTATCTGAGCTATCTTATTGACCACATAAGCACCTATATAATACTGATTTGGGAGAGTTTGCTTAAGACCTGCAGCTGAAGCTCACTGAAGACACTCATCTAGCATTCTCAATACCCTGGGTTCAATCCACAATTTAAACAAAACAGAGTTTGCTCATTTAGCTTGCAACCAAAACATTCTTCTGAACAGACCATTAACTATGACACCCACAAAAAAGAGCTCTCAAATTCAAGAATAAGACTCAAAAATTCTCAGAAAAGTATAGCAAATCAAACTCAGAAGGTACCAACTTTATAAATGCAAGGTTAGCCTAACACAGAAGTCAGCCAATGTAATGTACCATATTAATAAAATGAAGAACAAAAAAATCACAGAATCACCTCATCTGATGGAGGTAAAATACTCAATAAGATATAATTCCATTTCATAACTTTTTTTTCTTTTTCTTTTCTTTTCTTTTTTTTTTCTGAGATAGGGTTTCTCTGTGTAGCCCTGGATGACTTGGAACTTGATCTGTAGATCAGGTTGGCCTCGAACTCACAGTACTGGGATAAAAGGCATGCACCACCACTGCCTAGCTCATAACTTTCTTAAATTAATAAGTCAGAAGTACAAGGGAACTACCTCAACCTGATAAAGGTTACTTACGTTTAAGAAAAAATGGCCATCGTCTTACCTAAAGGAAAGAAACTCTGGGCTTTTCTCCTAAGATCATATACCTTATACCTTTACAATGAACAACCAAAAAATGAAATTAGGAAAGCAGTTCAGCTTATAATAGTATAAAAAAAGAATAAAAGTCTTAGGACTAAATGTAACAAAAGGCATGTAAGATACTGAAAATAACAAAACATTATAAGACATTAAATACAATCTAAGAAAGAGAGAAGATAGTCAGTCATAAAACCATATTGTTGAGATGACTTTACTCTGGGTATCAATTTGTAAAACCAGTGCAATCCCTACCAAGGTTTCCATAGACTTCTTTCATAAGTAGACAAGCTGATTTAAAAGTGCAAATATAAATTCAAGAATACACAGTAAAGCACAATAGAATCATCTGGGGATGTAGCTCAGTTGAGTTTTTTGCCTAGAATGCAGGAAACCCTAGGTTCAATCTACCAGCACCACAGAAAACTGGGTTTGGTGGTACACACCTATAACCCCAGAACTCAGGAAGTAGAGACAGGAGAATCAGAAGTGGGTGTTCATCCTTTACATAGTGAGTTCAAAGCCAGCCTGGGGATTCATAACACTTTGTCTCATAAATAAATAAATAAACAAACAAACAAACAAAATAATGTTGAAAAAGAAGGGTTGTTATCTTGTTTTCTAGGTGTGGGAAGTCCTTCTGTATATGTGTTCCTTTTGGTTAATGAATAAAGAAGCTTCTTGGGCCTATGGCAGGGTAGAAATTCCAAGCAGGGTGGTGGAGTCAGAGAGATGCCATGTAGCTGCCAAAGAAGACAGATGCCCCAGAACCCTACCAGTAAACCACAAGCCTCGTGGTAAAATACAAATTAATAGAAATTGGTTAATTTAGATGTAGGAGTTAGTTAATAAGAAGCCTGAGCTAATAGGTCAAGCAGTGTTGTAATTAATATAGTTTCTGTGTTATTATTTGGGTCTAGGCAGCTGGAAAATGAACAAGCAGTCTTGGCCAATATTTTCTTGTTGCTGTGACAAAATACCCAACAGAAGCAACTTTTAAAAGGTTTATTTTTGTCTCATATTCAAAAAACGATACAGTCCATCATGGTGGGAAAGCCTACACAGCAGTTGCTTGAGGCAACTGGATGCATTGCTCTCGTAGTCTGGAAAGAGAAAGCTGTGAATGTTGATGCTTGTCCCACTTTCTATTTTAGACAGTCTGAAACTCAAGTCCTGTGGAAAAGCAGTAAGTGCTCCTAACTTCTGAGCTATCTCTCCAACTCTGTAACTGATGTAGGAGGGTCATCTGTTTATGTGTTACCTTCATTGGTTAATAAAGAAACTGCCTTGGCCTTTTGATAGGCCAGCCCTT
>LOEQ01000958.1:258603-270513 GCA_001685075.1 Bramus lutescens | reverse complement strand
CATAAACTTTCCAAGGTTCTGGCATACTGTCTAGTATAGTAACTACTAGCTACAGGCCCTATTTAAATGTATACTTCAGAGCTAGGCAAAGTCCACTCATGCATAGTCCAGAGACTCAGCTTGAGTCCAGGAGTTCAAAGCCAGGCTGGATAACATACATCACTTTAATGAGACATCATTTTAAAGATAAACTATAATAATAACTTATCTAATGGATATATAGATTTTATAGTTTTATAAAAAATAATTGCTGAAACACTGTGTGAAATGTGATACATTAATTTTACTCTCAAGTAAGTTTTATAGAAATGAGAACATTCAGGACTGGAGAAATGGCCTAATGGTTAAGAGCACTTAATGTTCTTGCAGAGGACCCAGATTCAATTCCCAGCACCCACATGTTGGTTCACAACTATCCATAACTCCAGTTCTAGGGACCCTGATGCCCTATTCTGACTGCTGCTGGCACCAAGAATGTATGTAGTGTACATACATATATGTAGGCAAAACACTCACACCCAAAAGAAGATGAATAACTCTAATAAATACAAAAAGACTGAGAAAAGTGAGGGCAGTGAACGCTTTAGGTGTGACTGTCGTTCCTGTAATGACAGTGAGAACGGCAAGCAGCATGAAGAGCCTGAACAGGAAAGTCGGGGATGTGCTATGCTTCTGGGTACCTCCAAAAGGCCAAATGAAACTGCAGTCATTCAAACCAACTACAACTGAACTGAGTTTCTCAAGCCCTCTGGCCACACCTCAAGTGCTGCATGTGTTAGCTCACGGCTTCGCTCTAGTCAAAGTGGCTAGAGAATATTCCCCGCCGGCCTAGCACCAGGCAGACCTGGACAGCAGACCAATGCTGTCGGGGCTTCTGAGAGGTTCAGGCAGGGTGCCTTTCTCCTGTGCCGCCCTCCCTAGAGAGGTAAATGAAAGCACTAGAGCAGCTCCTTGTCCGGAAAACTCTGAAGCCCAGCGATGCTGGCTGAGTCACATCCAGGTTAACTTTGCCCCGGGATCCTCTGAGATCCAACATTTGCTAACCAGGACCCCAAGACCAGCTGCACCCTTGCCACTTTGTGTATCATCCTCCCCGACCCTTGTGTGTGTGTGTGTGTGTGTGTGTGTGTTTGTCCCTGTCTGCCCATCCAAAAGCAATCACCAGGTAGGAAGTAGATGAGGATTAGGGGCTTGCTGGATATGTACAGATGTACAGACAGAAACAAAAGCTGGGACACATATGACTGAGTACAAAGCCTCTCTGAAAAGGCTCCTTCAGCCGGGCAGTGGTGGCGTATAGCTACACAGAGAAACCCTGTCTCAAAAAACATAAATAAGTAAATAAGTAAATAAATAAATAAATGGGAAGAAAGCGGGCTTAGCTGGGTTTCCTAGTGCTCTTTGTCCTTAGCCATCATCAAGTGTCCTAGGGTGAGCCATCCTGAGTCTCACCCCATACCTTCCTTCCTCTGTTAGCTCATTCTCTCCCTTCCACCAGTCTGCTTAAATCATTCCAAACTGTCCCTTTATCATTGAGCCTCCCTAATTAAGCTAACATTATTAGAAGGTTGGGAGGGGGAAAAAAACCCTCCAAAATTCTCTTTGCGTTTCACTAGCTCTTTAATATGCGAGGCGACAAGAGAGATGAGCGGCCCCTAATTGCCAGTCCCTGGAGTAGCCGGTCAGAAAATGAATTGATGCATTTTTTTCCTTATGAACAAAGCATGTAGCACAAATTGCAGTGGCCGTCACCAGAGATTTAATTACCAAATATCATTACTTTCACACATCATTTCAGATTTGGCCTGATCAAATCAAAGTCTGGGAGAGAGGGAGAGAAAACTGCACTCTTAGCAGGTCACTGGTTCAGGGATTGGCTTCAGAGCAGTGTGGACGGGCATTGGGAACGCTCTTTCAGCCACTGTGGGAGAAGCAGCTACTAGAGGCATCTGTAGTAAGGGAGATGCCCAGGGTTCCCTCAGTCTGGGAACAGACCAGGCTGTAGTGAGCCCTGGGACTCTGCAAGTGGAAGTCAACATGACAATGTATGGCTCTTGTCTACAGCTTATGCATCCCACAGATATCTGTGAAGCACCCAGTGTGTGTCAGACACTGAGCCCGACCCTGAGGATACAAAGTAGCACAGCAAGCTTCACAGGTTTACACCCTGGTTGGGGAAACAGCTTAATCAAATAAATTGATGCAGCAAGAGTGAAGGGAGAGAGGAGAGCCAGGCTTCCTGGTCCTTCACAGCTGGGTGACCTTGACGAAGTCACGTGACCTTGTCTCCGTTTCCTCATTTGTAAAATGGGGAAGGCAGAATTAGATGATTTGCTATTTACAAACACTGGTGTGTGGCAACCTCCATAGAAGTGTCTGTGAGATGCACACAAGTGTAAAACTGCCGTGAGTGTGTAGTGCTCTGGCAGCCTAGATAGTTGATCTCTCCCTAGCCGGAACCTTGAAGAGATTAGAGGGGGCATGCAGGCAGAGTGCCACGCAGAAGAAGGGGATGTGGGGACTAAGAGAAGTGCTGAAGAAGTGCGGTCCTAGCGACGGAAGCAAAGTACAAAGTCCCTGTGACAGAAGAGCTCCTTTGAAGAACAAGAAGCCGAGAGCAGAATCCCAATAATCTAAAGAGGAGGAAGCTGCTAGGGTCGATTCTTGGAGGCCATAGAGAAGAGTTCAGGCTGTAGATGTAACCCTGGACACCAGAGTCTTGGAAATACCCATCTCTCAAGTAGCTTCAGTTGTGGTATTGATTGCCAAAGAGTCCAGTATTTTCCCCCTTCCCACAAGGAGCAGGTGCCAATCAAGGTGAGTTTCATTCTTTGAAGTGGGTAGGATACAAGAAAACCAAGCAGGAAGGTGTTACAGCCCAGGAAGAGCAGCAGTGAGAAGCCCCTCCCATACCAGGACCTGAAGGGACAAGATGGGGAGCTTCACTGAGACCCAGAAGAAAAGAGACACAGCAGCTATGGCTCCTGTCCCCAGACCCCTACCATCCTTAGTCCCCAGCTAGAATATTTCAATGGTTGAACCATCCAGACATTGGTAGATAAGGGAGTTTATGATACAGTATCATCAGTCAGTGCCAAGATAGTGGTGGTAGAGGGATTAATAGGAGACAGGGGTGGCAGTCATAAAGATGGCTCAGCACGCCCTCCACAGAGGGATCACAGNACAGGGGTGGCAGTCATAAAGATGGCTCAGCACACCCTCCACAGAGGGATCACAGGCTTCAGAGGAGGTCAGCTCATGGCAGAGGCCTGGCTGGGACCAGCTCCTACAAGAGATCTAATCCCCCTGCCATTTCTTTCTACCTGTGGCTTCAGCTCAGCCATTCTCGGCAACGGGCATCCTTTATTGAAGCCCACGGGGTCAAAGCTACTGTTTTTAGTGCTAAGAATGGAGCCCAGCTTGTTACTTACCTTTTCATTTTCCTTCTTTCATGAATCTATGGGGAGGCTTTCCAGAGGCTGCCTGCCAGAGTACCTACACAGTGTGTAGAACAGCTGCTCCAGAGAGGAGACGGGAAGATGACCTGAGTCCAGGAGTTCAAGGACAGCCTAAATAACACAGCCAGACCCCCCAGTCTCAAAGAAGACAGCACACACCACCTTTCCTACCTGGGTTTTCTTCATATTTTTGACTCACAACAACTCACCACAATGAACCCAGAAGCAAATACAAGAATCTAATAGTGTATTCGGCCAGAAATGGAAAATCTGTGTGTATATGTGTATGCATGCATGCAGGTGTACATGCATGTGTGTGCACACTCATGTAGGGGCCAAAGATTGATGTCTCATGTCTTCCTTAATCATTCCCCTTCTTCCCTTTTTTGAGGCAAAGGCTCTCATTGAATCAGGAGCTCACTAACTCAGCTAGACTGGCCCCAGGGATCTTCCTGTCTCTGCCTCCTCAGGTGCTGGAATTGCAGGCACATGCTGCCACAATCGGGTTTTTGTTTGTTGGTTTTTTATGCAGGTGCTGGGGTCTGAACCCAGGTCCTCACGTTGGTACAGTAAGTGCTATACCAACTGAGCCATCTGCTATCTCTGTTTTTATTAAAAATATTGTTTATATTAACTTGAAGTAGACTTGACTATTATTTTAAATGAATGAGTAGATTTTAAATTCTCTGCTTTAATTTCTAAGGTAGCAAATATTGGTAGGCATAAATCACATGAACAAAGGTTTTGGAGAGAGTTCAGCAATTTTTAGGTACATAAAGGGGTCCTGAAACAAAGAAGTATTGCACCAACCTACCCAGAACAACTGTCTGAGGAGGACATACCATTTTTTAAGACTTATTTATATTTCACATGTATGGGTGTTTTGCCTACATGTATGCCTTGCACCACATACATGCACACCCCCCCCAAAAGGGCATTGCTTCCCCCGGAACTGGAGTTAAAGACAGTTGTGTGCTGCCGTGTGGGTGCTGGGAATTGAACCAAGGTCTTTTGGAAGAGCAGCCAATGCTTTTAACCACTGAGCCAGTTCTCCAGTCCCTTGGTTAACAAAGAGAAAGCTATAGCTCAGAGAGGGACTGAGGATGCCTGGGGTCACACTCTTGACTGGTTCTTGGCACAGCTCTCTGACACCAAAGTTCATGTGCACAAACTGCTCCTCTCATGCATCAAAAGGACAGGGAAACGGTGCATGGTGAGACAGCACCTGGCTTCTGCCACCCCCTCTGTGGAGGGAAAGTGACAGGGATGGATTGATCTCAGTGATCAGCTACAAATGGTCCCTCTATGTGGCCATGTTAATCAGCTTCCACCAGCCAGGATCTGGCCAGTTTGAAAGGTTTATAGCAACAATGTGGGGTTGATTTATTTCTCCTTAATAAAAAAGTGATCAAGTGAAACCTACATCTATCATCCTGTTTATCACTCAGGATGACTGATTAACTAATTACACTTGTGTGGCCACTGGTTCCAAGTTTGGACANTCAAATGTGGCCTTCTGGGCTGCCTCAGCCATGTCTGCTGCCTTCTACTCAAGCCCTCACCACTCACACACAAGCCAGAACGAGTCCTCAGATCTGAGTGCCAAGGCCCTGGAGAGAGTGGAGAGGGAAAGAAGGAGAAAATGGATGACTATGTAGTCCAGCCTTTTCTCTTCTCTGAAGAAACTGATCTGGTAGTGTGTTCTGCTGATCCCATGATCTAGCCCCATGGCCGTGCCTCCTTCTCCTGCCAAACCAAGGGGTTTCCAAGTGAAGACTCTGAAAAGACATGACTTCTCAGAGATGCTGGGCATTCCACATGGCCTCACTGAGACGCATCTGTAAAGTGAAGCTCCCAGCCAGCCCCTCTCTACCACCAGCACTACCACTAAGGGCTTGAGACAGAAGCCACCTCTCTCATTTACCATCCAAGTACTCCTTTCGGGGCCCATGGTGGTGGTTGGTATGGCTGGACCAAACACACCCTATGATGCTCAGATTCCCTCTAGCCCTCCTGAAGGCATAACAGGATAGCATTAAAACAAGTTAGCATTTTCCTTAAAACTTAAGAGTTTGAGTAGGGAAAGCCAAAGGCCACTTGTATAAGAACACAATACAGAGGCTATTAAAATTGAGTTTAAGTGTGTGGTGTTTAAAATAGAAGGATTTTATGAGGACTTGGGAAATCATTCAACCAGTGACTTACCCCAGTAACTACCAATATCCAACTGGAGAAGCACATAGGGGCTTCCACCTGGAGGTAATTCAAAAGCCATTGAAAGAGATACACAGTCCAGGATGTTGTCAAAAGAAGAGGCAGAAGTAATGAGGATGAAAAGGATATCTGTTATCCTGCCAGGACTCTCAAGGAGGTGCTGGTGCTGGTGGTAGTGGTGGTGATGATGATGGTGATGATGATGGTGGTGATGATGATGATGATGATGATGGTGGTGACGTGATGATGGTGATGATGATGGTGATGATGTTGGTGATGATGGTAGTGATGATGATGATGATGGTGATGATGGTGGTGATGATGACAACGACAATGGCTGGGGAGGGGAACAAGTAGAGAACTTTCTAGACCTGGCTTCCTCAGCCCCAGCTAGTACTACTGATACTCGGGCAGGACCACTGTGCCCTGAGAGCTGACCCGTGTCACAAAATGTATTTAGCAGCATCCTGGCCTCCATCACTGAATGCCAGGAATAGTGGACCACCCCCCACCTCCGGGTGCTCATGTCTCTGGGGATAAAATTAGTGCCTGAATGTGAACCGATGATCTAGACAGCATGAGGGGTGTTTAGGTGAGCGGAGCATCCAGGGCACAAAGCTAAGTGTGTGAGCACAGAAGAAATGTCTAGCCTGACAGCTGCGGCTGACTCTGGGGAGCTGGTGGGACTGTGGGTGTGGAGAAGGGAAAGGGGGGGCCTTCACTTCATGTGTGTCAATAAGAATGTGTATGTGTGCCTAGTACCAGTGAAACAGGAGGATGGAAAAGGGAGGAAAGAAAGGAGGAAGAGGAGAGAGGAATGAAGTCCATGCCTTAGACTGACCTTCAGTGGCTGAGTTTCTGTAAAGTCCCTTCTCTGGTCTTCAGCGTCCTCAAAGTCTCAAAAGACCTTCCCTGTCCTCAGTGAGGGAATCCCAAGGTGACCTATTCCCCCTCCCTCCTGGCCACCCTTCCCTCCCACACAGCCCAGTGTTTTCACAAAGAAAAGCAGAGCTGGGGGTACTCACTCCCTCTCTACAGCTGATTATGCTCCTGAGGAGTTGGGGGAGGGGTCTGGTCAGCTGCCCCAGCTCCACTCATGCTGAGGACTTAGTTGGGTTGATTAAATAATTATACAGGCTACTGAGTAATCACCACTCGAGAAGCAGGAGCACCTTCAGAGGGAGGCCCCATTAGTGATTCGGGGCGTGCAAGCATGCCTGTCTTCTGCCTGTGATAAAATTACCATCCGAAGACCTTGCTTGAAAAATGCATGCATGTCCCCCCCACCCCAGTTCCTTCCATGAGGACAGCAGAACCCCAGCTTGGCAGCTACTGAAGCTGAGACTCAGAGACATTTGTGCCTACTAAGGTCCCACTGGAGTGTGGAGCCAAGCCCAGCAGGGACCTGTGCCAGCAAATGCAAACAGGGCAGGGAACAGGCTGGGGCTAGACAGGGAGTATTTGTTGTCATTCTTTTGTTTTGTGACCCCCACTGGGATTATTTCTGTGCTTCACTTTGGAATATAAATCTGCAAGTAGCCACAGGAGCGTTGCTAAAATCTCTTGTGAAGCTGAGAAAGTTGCCTAACAGCTGCTGTCTGTGCTCTCTCCTCCACTCCCCACACCCCACCACTGTCCAAGACCTGGCGCTGCTCCAGGGAAGGGGTAAACCCAGATAGTAAGGGACTGGGATCCTCCAGTTACCAGAGTACCACCCACTCTGGATAAGGGCACACCTCCCAGTGAGTACCTAGCCTAAGAAGAGAAATAAATGGCCAAGACTGGGTGTCCCCAGAGCCCTGCACATCAGGGATTCAGCTATCTACCCACTGGCTATTGGCTCAATTATACTGTGGCAGCCCAAATTCATTCATACCTATTAATCTCTCCAGCAGAAGAGGAGCAGCCAAAGGGCCATTAAATTTAAGTGCTGGGGTCGGCAAGATGGCTCAGGGGTTGCCAAACCTGATGACTTGAGTTCAGTCCCCAAAACCCACATTGTAGGAGAGAACTGACTCCAGCAGGTTGTCCTCTGACTGCGTCATGACACCCATACAATAAATAAATAAATATTTAAAATGTTTAATTAAGTGCTGGAGCAAGGAAGAGGGAAGAGTATCAATAGAAATGACCAGACAGTGCAGCCAGACAGTGGTGGCACATGTCTTTAATCTCAGCATTCAGGAGGCAGAGGCAGGTGGATCTCAGTGAGTTTGAGGCCTGCCTGGTCTACAGAGTGAGTTCTAGAACAGCCAGAGCAACACAAAGAAACCCTGTCTCAACAACAAAACAAAACCAAAAAGAGGAAAGAATGAAAGGAAAAAAGGAAGGAAGGGGGAGAAGAGAATAGAAAAAGAGAAGAAAAGAGAAACAGTGGGTATTCAGCAAGACTCTCACCTCATGCCCCAGGACCTTGGTTCAGTCATGGTGCATCCTATTTGGAGATTTGATCTAAAAGAAAGATCTAGATGAGTTGTCATGTCTGTGTCCCTTGTGTGATGATAGCATCCAGAAAGAAGGGTGAGGTGACTGTGTCAGGAAGCTCACAGCACCCTGATCTTTGGGGGAAGCTGTTGAAACGAATGGAACAATGACACCAACACTCTGAGCTAGGTCCCTGAACAGCCACTTCTCACTGTCCAGCAGCCTCGCCCTGACAGGAAATGGATTATTCAGGGATGGTCTTTAAGATTTAATAGCCTGGTCCCACCATAGCCTGAATGGTCTGTTTCCCGATCCTCCAAGATGTCAATAGACTCCCACACACATACTTCTGCCACAAGAAGCATCTGTGAACTTCCCCATACCTTCAACTCTCAAACCCTGATCCGAGATCAAGGCTTCTTCTCTTGCTTCTTTCAGGTAAACACAGAAATGGGCAACATAACTCATACGTGTAACCACACTTGATGGCCTCAGCCTGTCCCAGAGCTCTGTGTCCTCTGCCAGCCAGTAGCAGACACAGACATAGCAAGAACAGGGCACCCTTGACCTGGAGGAGAGTGGACCACATGGTGATTTCTAATCACCTGACGTCTGGATGCTCAGTAGGCTCCACCAACTCGTACACACTGCCAGAACCCTCCAGCCTTCCTAATCAACAAGGAGCCAGGACATAGCTCTCTTCTGGCACCTGGAGCTCCATGCACAGACAGTGTGGAGAGGCACTCTGCCTTTCAAGAAGACAATGCACACAGAAACAAAGAAAGAGAGTATGAGAAGTGCAGGGGAGCAGGGGGAATAGCTAAGTCAGTAAAATGAGCCTAAGGACCTGAGTTTGATCCCCAGCACTCTCATAAAAAGCTGGGTATGGTGACATGCGTTTTCAATCCTGGCTCCAGAGAGACAGACACAGGCAGGTCCCTGGAGCTCACTGACTAGCCAGGCTAGCCTAACAGAGAAGTCCCAAGTTGTAGAGAGAGTCTCAGGAAAGAAGGGAATGGCTTCCAAAGAATGGCACCTGGGTTTATGCGGCCAACTGCTTTTTCTTGCGAACAGGAAGTGACATTTTACAAACGCATGAATTACCACTTACCTGCCTGGTGCTCAACATTTCATGTGACAGCTACAAGGCCACTATGTGGTGTATTAGTCTTTTAGTCTTTCCTGTTCTAGAAACGAAAACTCAAGAGAGAGTCTGAGTTGCCCCAAATGCAGCCTCAGACAGTCAATGACAAAGCCAAACTTTACCAGGAATGTCCAATAGGGAAGCAGGGGTGTGGGGTGGGGTAGGGAAGGGTGGCAAGGTGTGGCTGTGTTGCTTAGGCTGCTGCTGAACTCCCAAACTCCGATGATCACCCTGACTTAGTTTCCTGAATAGTTGGGATTCCAGGAGCTTGCCACCACACTCAGCTAGGTTTCTTCTACCTTCCACGTGGCAGCAACTGCACTGGATTCTCAGAGACATCCTACCATGTCTGGAAAGAGCCTTCTCCATGGTGACACCATAATGACACAGCTAACACTTCCCAGGCTCCTCTGGTGCAGGTTTTAGCTACTTCTTCCTTGTGGAAACGCAAGGAGGGCAACACTGTTTTACCTGCTTCATAAGGAGGTCGCTGAGAGACAACCAAACTAAATATTATCCAAAGTCAAAGAAGGAGTGGCAAAGCCAAGACTTAGCCTTGCCACTTTTTTCTTTGTTTTTTTTGAGACGGGGTTTCTCTGTAGTTTTGGAACCTGTCCTTGAACTAGCACTTGTAGACCAGGCTGGCCTTGAACTCACAGAGATCCACCTATCTCTGCCTCCTAAGTGCTGGAATTAAAGGTGTGCCACACCACTGCCAGGCTTAGCCTTGCCACTTTTAACCTGCAAACTTCTTCAACTTTCTCTGTTAGTTTCTGATGTAGAAAGCAAAGACACAATAGTGATCACTATAGTTTTTCCCAGAAAACACATGTCGCATAGGATGGGTGCTCATGCTATTGTAGGTAAGCACAGGACACTAAAGCTTTGGGCTGACTCAGAGTCTGGCATAGAGGTGGTCAGACCCCACCCACGCTTGCATAAGACATCCTCCAGTTCTGTACTCTGAGCCTTTTGCTTGCTTCTTCCATGTTTCTCCCAGGGTTGGCCTACCCACTGGGTCACCTAGTCCTGTGGGTGTAGCCGCCGCACTCAGAGAACAGAGTTTCCAGTCTGCCATCACTGAAAGGACAGAGCAGAGGCAGAATGGCCACTTGAGGACCTGTAGACCTAAGGAAGCTTTGGCACCACTAGGAAGCTTTGTGTGAGTGGATGAGTTAAGAAACTCCCAAGCAAATGATCACAGCGCCACCTGGTGATTACATGGCGTTTCTTGGACAAGAACATTAATATGCTCAACAAATAGACTGAGGTCCTGTGGCTGGAGAGATGGCTCAGCATTTAAGAGTGCTGGCTGCTCCTGCAGAGGTCAGTTCCCACTACCTACATGGCAGCTCACAACTGTTTGTAACTCCAGTCCTAGGAAATCCAACATCCTATTCTTACCTTCAAGGGCACCAGACATACATGTGGTACATAGACATATATGCAGCAAACATATATATATATATATATATATACATATACACACACACACACACACACACACAATAAAAAATAGCAAAGTAAAGATGGGTGAGTAAGGGGCCGGGCAGTGGTGGCGCACGCCTTTAATCCCAGCACTCAGGAGGCAGATGCAGGTGAATCTCTGTGAGTTCGAAGACAACCTGGGCTACAAGAGCTAGTTCCAGGACAGGTTCCAAAGCTACAGAGAAACCCTATCTTGAAAAAGCAGACAGACAGACAGATCTAAAAAAAAAATAGATAAACTGAGGTTCTAATACCGACCTCTTTGATAGGTTGTGTTTATCCATTGTTTTTCAAGTCTAACAACTGTCTAAAGAAAGAGTCATGGGGCTGGAGAGATGGCTGTTAGCAAAGTATTTGCTCTAAAGGCACATGAACCTGAATTTAATCTCCAGAGCTCACATCTAAAATCAGCCACCAGGCATGGTAGCCCATGACTTCAATCCCAGCCCTAGATAGACATAGACAAGCAGTTATCTGAGTTCAAGGCCAACCCAGTCTATACAGCAAGTTCCAGGAGAGCCATGACTAGTGAGATTCTGTCTATTATTATTATTATTATTATTTAATAATAATAATAATAATTAAATAAAACATCAGGAATGGTGTCATGAGCTTAATAGCAGCTCTGGGGAGGCAGGGACATACGGGTTCCTGGGGCTTGCTGGCCAGGCAGCCAGCCAACCTATTTGATGGACTCCAGGCCAGTGAGAAACCCTGTCTTACAACATAAGGTGAACAGTTCCTGAGAAGCAACAGCCAAGACTGACCGTTGGCCTCCACATGCATACACATACGCATGCACACACATACATACACACACGATTTTTCAATTTTAAAAACATAAAGAAGAAATCATTATCCTTTACAAACAAGCACCCTGGGCTCAAAGATCAGTAACTTAGTAACTTAGAAAGCCATTCACTGGGCACCCAGCAAGTGGCAGGCACTGGGCAAGGTACTGGATGCTTTGTTAAAGTGGCCAGAGTCTCTGAATAAATGAGGTTTGTGGAAAAGATGGACATTGACCAAATAATCACACAACAGTAATGATGGACATGAAGGAAAGATACATAAATGTACTTACCCAACTTAGGGGTCAAGGAAAGGTCCCCCATAGAAGTCAGGTGTAGTGGCATTTCATTTGTATTTTAATAAATAAAGCTTGCCTGAAGTTCAGAGAGT
>LOEQ01000958.1:224164-236335 GCA_001685075.1 Bramus lutescens | reverse complement strand
CACAGACAGAATATTGTATGCATAATAAATAAATATTAAAAAAAGAAAAAAGAACTAGAATCACTAAAGAAAAGCCAAAATGAAATAAATAAAGCTCAAAATGAAAAGCTCAAGAAATCAAACAAAAAGCTGAGAGATTGGAGTATGGTTCAACCCTTACCAGAGAATCTTCCTCCTGCACTAGATGGTGATTATCACTGAGACCCACAACTGGACAATGTTCAGAGAGTGAGGGACTCAGGGGCACTCAACCCTAAATGGGATATCTTTATCAAATTTCTTCTCCAAGTCTCAGGAATCTATGTGGAAAAAGAAGTGGAACAACTTAGACATCCAACGGTGATGGATAAATGACTCCAAGGAAACAGCATCTTCCAGACATAACAGGACGGATACACATATGAACTCACAATGACTGTGACAAAAAAAAATGTTGACAGACAGCCTCCACATGCTGGGGAAGAAAAATCAGTTTTGTTTTGTTTTTCAATGGAGTGACATTAGGTATATCAACCACACTGTAGGGCAGGCCCCTGCCTAGAAATTGTTGGCCAATGCAAAAGAAACTCTATGTTTTTTGTGTGCTTTTAATTTTGTTTTGTTTTGCTTTGTTTTGTCTTACTGCTTTTTTTTTCATTTTTTGTGGGGGTCTTTTTTGAGAAAGAGAACATGAAGTTGGGTGGGTAAGGAGGTGAGGAGGGTATTGGAGGAGTTGGAGGAGATGCCTTAGTTAGGGTTCCTATTGCTGTAAAGAGACATCACAACCACGACAACTCTTATAAAGGGGAAAACATTCAATTGGTATGGCTTACAATTTCAGAGGTTCAGTTCATTATCATCATAGCTGGACATGACAGTGTGCAGGCAGACATGGTGCTGGCTACATCTCGAACAGAAGGCAACAGGAGGTAGTCTGTCTCACTGGGTGTGGCTCGAACATATATGGGATGTCAAAGCCTCCACAGTGACACACTTCCTCTAACAAGACCACGTCTAATCCAACAAGGCCACACCTTCTAATAGTGCCATACCCTTAAGGTGCCATTTTCTTTCAAACCATCACATTCTACTCCCTGGCCCCCAAAGGCTAGTAGCCAAATTATAATGCAAAAATGCGTTCAGTCCACCTTCAAAAGTCCTCATAGTCTATAACAGTCTCAAAATTATTTAAGATTCTAAAGTCCAAGTCTCTTCTGAGATTCATACAATCTCTTAACTGTAATCCCCTGTAAGATCAAAATCAAAAAACACATCACATACTTCCAATATATGATGGTCAGGATATACATTACCATTCCAAAATGGTATAGGGAAGAGATCATAGTGAGGAAATACAGGTTTCTATTCTGTGAAGAGACACCGTAACCACAACAACTCTTATAAAGGAAAAACATTTAATGAGGGTGGCTCACCTTCTCAGAGGTTCAGTCCATTATCATCATGGACTGACACAACAGTGTGCAGGCAGATATGTTGCTGCTACATCTTGAACAGAAGGCAATAGGAAGTGTTCTGTCTCACTTGGGGTGGCTTGAGCATATATGAGACTTTAAAGCCCACCTCCACAGTGACATACTTCCTCCAACAAGGCCACACCTCCTAAATAATGCCACTCCATTTGGGGCCATTTTCTTTCAAACCAATAGGGGAGAATAAAAAATATGATCAAAATATATTGCATTAAAAACATAAATGAAAATAATAATTTAAAAGGTGTTATCAAACATAATAGTACAGATTTTTAAATGAAGGCTTTTGGCCAGGCATGGTGTAATCCTATTACTTGGAAAGCTGAGGTTAGTAAACCATAAGTTCAAGGCCAGCCTAGACCTCAACTCAAACAAACAAACAAATGTATAAAATAAGACATGAAGCTGGGCATAGTGGCGCATACCTTTACCAGTGGTTCTCAGCCTGTGGATCATGACTCCTTTGGGGTCAAACAATCCTTTCACTGGGGTTGCATATCAGATATTTACATTATGATTCATAATAGTAGTTATGAAGTAGTAAAGAAAATAATTTTATGGTTGGGGGTCACCACAATATGAGGGACTGTATTAAAGGGTCATAGCATTAGGAAGGTTGAGAATTTCCAACATTTGGGAGGCAGAGGCAGGTGGTTCTCTGAGTTCAAGGCCAGCCGGCTCTACAAAGGGCTACTCAGAGAAACTGTCTCAAAAAAAAAAAATACGCTATGCTGCTTAGGAAGACCGGCTTTCTGCCTAGGCTAGGATGAGGAGTGTGGCTCAGGGTCCAGACAGTAACTGCCACCTTGTTCCACAGCTCAGTTTAACTATGGCTGTTCTAGAGTCTGACCACTTGGTGTCTCCACTGGACATGCTGCTCAACAAGAACTAGAACTTAACTACTGAATCCAGAACCCATCCATCCCACTGAGGTGGAATAAGTCAGAGGTCTCAGCTCAGAGAAATACTGAGAAATGCCAGCAACTGAATTTGAGTGGTAGCAGAGCTGGCTGGTAGGTAGCTGAGATTCAGAATCCAAGAACAAGGGGCAGCCATGGGGGCATACTAAGGCATGTCTAATTTGAACACTCACCAAACCTACACAGTTCCCTCTAACCCAGAACCAATCTGCTAATCAGGATCCCCTTTCCTTTTTGTTGTCTGTCTCTCCCTCTAGGATGGACAAGTGGGAAGCAGGGGCTTCATTTGTCTTGCAAAGCCTAGCAACCCTACGGCCGGGCTCAGAGCACATCACCAGCATCTGTTGAATGAAACTTGGACAAAAATGCAGTAGTCACACCACTCCAGCACAACAGAGATGGGTGGGGACTTCCTCTGAGTCTGGGGCATCAGCTTCCAAGAACAATTGCAATTGTTCTTTGTAATGTTGGAGGAAGCCTTTATGGGATGGGCACGGCACCTGAGTGGAACTGAGACTTAAAGGTCTCAGTGGAGGGTGGAAGGTGTTGGTAGCCTAATTAATGAACCAGACACTGGGCAGTTCCATTTCCTTTTTTTCAAAAGTAAACAGGGTGATGAAAGGAAGGGGCAGGTTCTCATACCACACTTTGATAGGCCCAGGAAAAACAAGAAATATAAACCAGCAGCAATTCAGTAGAAACCAACTTGGGCTGCCTCTGCTGGTCTCCACTTCCCAACCACTTCCATGAAGCCTGGGCAGATGATGGAGAACAAACTGACCAATCAACCTAAGGATTTCTGGGGTCATGAGAAAGACATTTGGAAAGTGATAGAACATGTATGAGGAATGAGGATGGAAGAGACAAAACTATAGGCAGATACTTCTTAGAGATAGGAGGAGGGACAAAGAAGCAGAGAAACAGACTTGGACAACCACACAGCTGCAGGCAGCTGCCCAAGGTCCTCAGAAGGCCCATTTGGGCACAGAGATGGGGCACTCAAGCAGACCTTCAAAAACAGTTCTGTATGATGCCACTCCATGGATTTTGATCAACATTTCTATGTGTACTGTCTCACCAGGGCCTAGAGTTGACCAGCATTATCCAATAGAACTTTAAGCACTGATGGAAGTTTCTAGAGCTCAATTTTCTGCTGTGGGATATTTGAACACTCTACGAAGGATATATTGCTGTCACGGTGTATTAAAAAGCTGAATGGCCAATAGCTAGGAAGGAGGTACAGACAGAACTTCTGGGCAGAGAGAGGAAGTAAGAGAAGAGGAGACGTCAATGAGAATGGATATTCAATGAGATATGTAAGACATTCTAGGCCATCCAAAGATGGATGCCCTATCATTACAGAAGAAACGTGTGTGACTGTCCAGGCAGCCAGATGTCTTTGTTGTTTCTTAATTTGGGAAGTTGCTTGCTCTGCACTTCCTGTTTAATCAGGTAATTTTATATCTTTCTCAGATTTTTGATGGGGTTAAAGACTAGATAGTTATAGTTTTACTGTTTTCCTTGTTACTAAATTCAGAAAAGAAACTTACATAAGAGATGGAAAGTTTATAAGGTTGAGAAACATAAAAGCTTAAGATGTTTATCGAAGAAGATGTTTTAAGATCTAAAAAGGTATTTTTAGGTTGGTAATACAAGTTATAATAGAAAATAGTTTAGGCATAAAACTTTAGACTCATCAAGGTAAGATAAATAATAGAATAATTTCTCCTAATTTACCAAATACAAATGGACTGAACATTGTGAATGTAATTCTTTTTTTTACAACATTCTTTTTTAAAAATTTACTTATTTATTATGTATACAGTGTTCTGTCTGCATGTATGCCTGCAGGCCAGAAGAGGGTACCAGATTTCATAATAGGTGGTAGTGAGTCACCATGTGGTTGCTGGGAATTGAACTCAGGACCTCTGGAAGAGCAGTCAGTGCTCTTAATCACTGAGCCATCTCTCCACCCCATGAATGTAATTCTTATTTGATAATTGTTCTCATTGTATATAATGTTACTGTATTAGAGTTAAAACCTTTCATTTTTATTTAGAAAAAAGGGAGAAATGTTGTGGGGTATCTGTACACTGTATGAAGGTATGTTGCTGTGATTGGTGTAATAAAAAGCTGAATGGCCAATAGTTAGGCAAGAGGTATAGGCATGATTTCAGGAGAGAAAAAGGAAGAAGAGGAAGAATCTAGGCACAGGAGACAACAGGAGACAGGGAGAGGAAACAGAAGGTGCAAGATGTAAGAGAAGTAATAACACATAATAGAACATAGATTACTATAAATGGGTTAATTTAAGTTGCAAGAGTTAGTTAGGGACAGGCCCAAGATATAAGATGAGCTTTCATAACTAATAAGAAGTCTCTGTGTTATTAGTTGGGAGCTGGTTGGTAAGACAGAAAAACTCATTTCACATTTTCCAATGTAAAATGAGCTCTCTGTGGCTCCTAGCTTCCACATTGGACAGTGACAGTCCAAGGCACCATCACCACTCAGTGAGCAAAGCTATCTCTTGGTAGTTGTATCCCTTCCCTGTCCCTCCATTATCTCACAATGTTAGGGAAACAGGCTCATCCCTTATTGTGCCTCCAGGGACCATTAAACAATGTTGTTGGGCTTGAATTTCATATAAAACAAATATGTAAGATGCTTTGGGGGCTAGATATGTAGCTCAATTGGTACAGTATTTCATTAGCATGCACAAATCCCAGGGTTAGCATAACATAAAAAGATATGGTGGTGCATGCTTGTAATCTCAGCATTCAGAAAGTGGAGACCAGAAGATCCAAAGTTCAAGGTTATCCTTGACTACATAGTCAGTTTTAGGCTAGGCTGGGCTACATAACACATTATCTCAAAATAAAATAAAATAAAATAAAATGCTTTTTCTGTGATTGGTTTTAATTTCTATCTCCAAGACTCATGTTGTTGTATGATAAATATTTACTCTAAATAAATGCAAGTTTAATGCAGTTGTATGAGAGTTTCCTCTTTCTTCCAGAGTCCCTCTCAGGAAAATTTCAGGTATGTGTCCAACAGCCAAGTTTTGGGGAGGAGGGATATGTTATGGAATAATTTTTTGTACACTGTGATTATGTGATTGGTTTAATAAAAAGCTGAATGGCCAATAACTAAGTAGGATTTTCGGGGCAGAGAGAACACTAGGAAGAAGTGTAGAGTTGCAAGGAGATACCAGGAGAAGCAGGAAAGCAAGATGGATGGTACATAGATGAGGTAAACAAACCTTGGGGCAGCACATAGATTAATAGAAATGTGGGTTGATTTAAGTTATAAGAGCTAGTGGAAAAACAAAACAAGCCTAAGCTATCAGCTGAGCTGTCATAATTAGTAAGAAGCCTCTGTGTGGTTATTTGAGAGCTGGCTGACAGGAATGAAAAATGACAGGGACATGAGAAAACTTAGAGGCCACTGTCTGTGTTGGCATCTAACTCTGATCTATGCTTTCATCTCCAAGCATAAAATCATGGTCTATTTAGTCTCTGGGTTATAGGATTCCTGCCACCCCTACAGGAACGGAGGAGCAAGGCAGAGTCCCTGAGAGTCCTCAGAGGCCTGCACCTGCCCACATGCGTCTATGTCTCCTGACCCTGACAGATACAATAAAGACAGCTGGTATTTATAAAGCATCCCATGTGTGCTAGGTGTAGTATTTTAACAACACTAACCAGGTTAGTCTTGACAAAAGCCCACAGGTGTACAAGCTTTGCTACTCCTTCCCATTTGAGAAACTGAGACATAGGAAAGTACAGCGGCTGGAAAATCTCAAACAAAAAGAATAGTCTCCTCTCCCCCACCCCCTCTAAGATTTCCTTATTTGGGGCTGGAGCGGTGGCTCAGTGGTAAAGAACACTTGCTGCTCTTGCAGATGGTTCTGGTTTGATCCCTAGCACCCACATGGCAGCTCACAACTATTAGCAACTCCAGTTCCAGGGAATCCAACACCTTCGTCTAGATTCCTTGGGCACCTGCACATGGATGACACATACAGGGAAGGCAGAACAGAATTGTGGGAGAAAGTAAGCAGAGTCAGGCGGACACCATGGCTCTCCTCTCCGAGATGGACGCCGGTTAAATTCATGCCGGTAAGCCACAGTCAAGTGGCAATACAGATATTAGAAATGGGTTAGATCAATATGTGCCAATAAGGGACTGGAGATAATGGGCCAGGCCGTGTTTAAATGAATACAATTTNAGCCACAGTCAAGTGGCAATACAGATATTAGAAATGGGTTAGATCAATATGTGCCAATAAGGGACTGGAGATAATGGGCCAGGCCGTGTTTAAATGAATACAATTTATGTGTTGTTATTTCGGGTGTTAAGCTAGCCGTGCGGGAGCCAGGTGGAACGAAAAGCAGGCCTGCTCACCTCATCATTATAGGTGAGGAAGTATATTCCTCTCCAAGTGGAGAGGGCTGGGTGAGGTAAATATTTGCTGAGCAATAATACAATCTACCATATGACCCCAAATCTTTTTTCTCCTAGAGAGCCACAACATAGAGCAATATATCCCTTAGAAAATACCATCTTCTATGAATGAATGAATGAATGGAGAAAATGTGCCTTTCAAAGCAAAAAGATTCTCTCTACTCTTGAAATAAGGAACGTGAGGATCCTAGAAGGGAAGTG
Source organism: Bramus lutescens (assembly GCA_001685075.1). Lineage (NCBI taxonomy): Eukaryota > Metazoa > Chordata > Mammalia > Rodentia > Cricetidae > Bramus > Bramus lutescens. The sequence goes on along the minus strand of LOEQ01000958.1, from coordinate 229,281 downwards.
ACTGGCCCTACAACCATAGAAACCAGCCAGTCTGGCTCCTGTTCTGCTCCCCATGTAGAAGGAATTATGCAGCACAAACACGACTTTCTTGGTAATCAAAGCCATATTACTCACCCTGTCCTCTCACCAAGGCTTGGTGGACAGGTATTTAACCATTGGTGAACAGGTATATAACCATCCGGTAAGAAAGGTCATGTGCTGATTCAGTCTCAATTCTCACTCTGAATCCTGGTAGTACTTTAGTTCATCATTTTCAGTTTCCCAAGCCCCAAATGCTAAGTGTATGTTGAATGGATGAGTCATCCATACTGTGAAATATTTTAACCACTGCTTAAATATTCTGTGAATTCTGCGGTCTGCACCACTGAGGCCTACCCTAATGTACAGACAGTTAGTGAACCTGAAGTATCAAACATACAGTGAGCTAAAAGTGAGAGACAGAGGCATAGAAAATGTTTAGAAGGGCATCAATCAGATAAGCAATCCACAACCCTTTTGAATTGGGGTTACTTAAGACGTTAAACTGCTTTTAGGTTTGTGCATTCTGTAAATGGCTCAGTAAATATAGTTTGCTTCTATAGGTATGAATTCAGGTTATGTTTCTGTTGAATAGGCTACAATCAGAAATGGGTGTGGCATATGGATTCAATGGGTATTTCCCATCTGGAAATACTTTCAAGTTTACGCTAGCATGCAAAAAGCAATTACTTGCTTGTTGAAACTCTTAAAAATCCTCCTCCTCCAGAATCAACTCCTACATATTTGCCTGAAGCCTGTTTTCAGAAACAGAGTCAATTTCTAACCACTCCTTCAGTGGCCAAGGAAGTGAGTACCTACCATGTGCCAAGCACTGGGTGAGCCAACAGGGTAACAGGCGGGGAAACAGGTGGTGGCCAAAGTCGGCTAGGCCTACATTCATCCCATAGCTGACATGGATGGCACTGGACCATGAGCCAGACAGCGTGCTAAGTGCTCCTCATGGATTATCACGTTTAATCCTTGCAACAAGGTGATGAGGTAGACGCTATTATTACTCTGCTTTATAGCTGTGGAAACCAAAGTGCAGAGAGGCAAAGGAAGTTGCCCAAGGTCACATAACTAGCAAATGGCAGAACTGACATTTGACTCTGGGGCTGTGCTCTAAAATACTCCCCTACACCGTCTCCTATTAAGAACTTGCCCACATTCCTGGAGCAGTAAGTGGCAGAGTCAGAAATCATAGCAGAAACCCTCATCCATCACGCAAGACTCTGCCCTGAATGGACAAGTCACGGGACAAGTCACCTTTCTCCTTCCAACCCTCCTCATTTCTGGATGCTACACTAACATGCTGGAGACCCTGGAGAGTCACCTTGAGCCTCCTTCTTCATGGCAACAAACAGAAACATTCCTTACCCTAGGAAGTTGTAGGGGGCTCATTTTAGAAGATGGCTTCTCCTATCAAACGTGGTAGATACTCAAGCTACATCTGTGTGCTTCCTGATTTCTAGGATTGGATGCAGTTAGCTAAGTGCTTCCAGGAGTGAATTCATTCAACAGTCTACATTACTAGTGATGTGCTGGGGGGCAGGGGCAGGAAAAGGCCAGAGGCATGCACTGGGTAAAATGTCAAGGGTTGTAAAGTGCCCACAAAACTCAATTGAGGGAACACTGGAATAAACAATCCACAGAAGGAGGCAGCTTGGTTCGTCATCTTTCCTGTTTTTCCAGCTTGGCCCAATTCCAAAACCTCATCTTAATCTTGTCAGGATTTTGGCCCTCTGCCCCAGGAAGGAGCCGCCAGGAGGCTTAACATGAGCCAAGTCTTCAAGGAAGTGATGTCTTTTGTGGGTCAAGAGAAAGCGAGCAGCTTTCTGGAAGGAAGAAGGTGGCAAGGACAGAAACAGGCAAGGGTCAGCTAGCCAGTTCTCCCTGGAGCAGCAAAAAAGCCGAGGTTTAGAATGAGGCAAGGTTTACTGATGATGTCGCTGGCAGGGCTGGGGGTAGCTATGTACTGTGGACTGCATGGCCTAGCTGCTTTCCACACAGCATCCTTCTCTCCTCACTCCCTACAACTTCTTCCGGAAACATCTCCCCTGCCTGCACTGGGGACTTCAGAACCTAAATGTGGATCCCATAGGCACTGGAAGAGGACACAGTGGCTGTAAAGACTAGTGCAAAGATTGTAGCTGGATTAGTTACTTTTCCTATTATGATAATAGACCCGGACAAAGGCAATTTAAGGGAGAAAGGGTTTGGAAGGGTTCAGAGTTTGCAGGTCCAGTCTGTCATAGCAGGGAAGTCCTGGGAGCATAAATATAAGGCAGCTGGACACACATCAGCAGTCAAACACAGAGCAGGTGAATGCTTATGTTTATCTGTTTCTTCTCTTCATATTATCTGCATCCCATCCCAGAAAATGGTATGACCCACAGTGGGTGGATCTTTCTTCCCAACTCAGTTATACAAATCAAGATAACTCTTCCCAGGCATGTCCAGAGGCCTGTCTCTAATGAATTCTATATCCCCTAAAATAATAACTGACATTAACCATCACGTTGGCCACCCTAGACACTTTTAACCTATTACATCACCTCATCGGCTCACTGGCCTTGAGAAGATTATATCCCATCTTGTAGATGTCACCTGGATGAGACAGTTCCTTTTCAACTCTACCCATAACTGTTTCCCAAGTTCCAGACCAGGCTATCCACTTTAACTTGAGCATGCCTGTTTGAGTAATCCTCATATTTCTGGAACTCTGAGCAGTTCTGAATTTAGCATCTTCCCCTCCCACAGATTTCTGGTTCCCAATCACAGTTTCCATATTCAGAGCCATAATCATGAGCCTTCATCTATCCATCTCCAAATAACAGCCTGGACCATGGGTTCAACCTCTGACTCTCTCCTAGACAAAGGCTTCTCTCTGCTCTGAGATGTGACATAGTTCAGAATTCATGTTAATGAAACTAATTTTAATAACATTTTAAACCCTATTTTCAAAAAAATGTTGATATTCTAACATGTAATCAATGCAAAAATTATTGACATTTTGGAGTTGGAGGATAATGACTCAGCAGTCAAAAGCACTTTTCTGTTCTTGTAGAGCTCTAGGGTTTAGTTCCCAGAACCCCCATGGCAGCTCACAACCATCTGCAACTTCCAAGTTCCAGGGGATCCAGTACTCTGTTGTGGCCTCTTCAAAGATACTATGTACACAGTGAGCACACATAGATGCAGGCAAAACTGTCATACACATGCAACAAAAATAAATACAATTTTAAGCATTATAGACATTTTATATCTTGTGTGTACCTTACACTCATAGCCCATCTTTATTTGAACAATACAGTAACAACAGGAGCCAGTAGCTCCCATGTTTAACAACACATCTTTAAAGAATGTTTAAAGCTGGCTGACCTGTTTCCTGTTCTGGGGGACAGTAATTCTGAGAAATATTCTAGGCATTCTTCAGGAGGAAAACAGCAGTTTAAGTCAAATAAGTATTGCAAACAGTAACAAAGTGAAACTGAGTTTTCTACTTTACGGACCTCCCAGAGTCCTCTCTGTCCTTACACAAAATGTGATATTAGAAACAGAACAGAAAGCATGTAGCATTTCCCTCAACTTATCTGAGCTCAGAGTTCTGTTTTCAGAAAACATTTCTGAGGACTGGTGCCCAGAGGAATACACTCTTGCAAATGTGGTTTGGGATACATATTGACACAGTAGGTCCCCAGATCTGCAAAGGAAGAACTTGGAACTCAAAGAACCACGTCAAGTGTCTCTATACTTGAAACACGACTACCGGGCTAACATACACTGGAACGCTAAAGAGGACAGGACTGGAACTGGTTGGCAAAGTTCCAGTATATTTGAGTTTAAAACAAAAAAGGAGGGATGTGTGTCCATGGTGTGTGTGTGTGTGTGTGTGTAAATCGTTTAAAACTAAAATGAAAGGATGGGGGCAATGGCTCTGATTTTTTAAAGCAAAAGGGATAAAGGACTGGTGCGTAAGCATGAGGACCTGACTTTGAATTCTCAGTATCCATGTAAAAAGCCAGACATGGCAGCACATGCCTAAAATCCAATTGCTGGGGAGAGGAACACAGTAGTCTAGAACACTAGACCAACAGTTAAGCTGAATGTTAAGCTCTGGATTCAGTAAGAGACTCTGTCTCAAAAAATAAGGTTGATGTTGGGTGGTGGCAGTGGTGGTGGTGCACAACTTTAATCCCAGCACTGGAAAGGCAGAAGCAGAAGGATTTCTGTGTTTGAGGCCAGCCTGGTCTACAGAGTTGAGTTCCAGGATGGTAAGAGTTACACAGTGAAATTCTGTCTAAATTTAAAAAAAAATTAATTAAATAATAAATAAGGTGGAGAGTAATTGAGAAAGACACCTGATGCTTGCTGACCTCTGGCCTCCATACACACACATATACATACACAAACATGTATTACACATACAACACATACACACAAACTAGGGCTAGGGAGATGGCTCCGCAAATAAGAGCACTTGCTGATCTTCCAGAAGACCTAGGTTCTATTTCCAGCACCCACGTGCCAGGTCACAACCATCTGTAACTCTAGTTCCAAGGAATCCAAGGCCCTTTCTGGCTCTTTGGGCTCTTTGTGATACAAGGACATATGGCAAAACACCCAATACATATAAAATAAAAATAAAACCACCTAAAACTAAGTTACTTGAGTAGTCTAGCCAATTCAGTAGGTGATCTTGTGAGGTGATGGTTTCTTACACCAAGGGCAGTCAAAGCTCCAGTGCCCTGTAGGGTGGAATGGAAGCTCCTCCCAGAGTCTTAAGTTTCCCTTTTTAGAAATCTTAGGTGGGGGAAAAAGCAGTAGTGGGAAAAGAGTTTGAACGTCAGAGGAAGTGATAAGAAATGGCCTGGGCTCTTTCTTAAGAACACACTAAGTGCTGGGAGTGGTGGTGCACACCTTTAATTCCAGCACTCGGGAGATAGAGACAGGTGGGTTTTTGTCAGTATGAGGTTGGCCTGGTCTACAGAGTGAGTTCCAGGAAAGCCAGGGTTATGTAGAGATCCTGTCTTAAAAAACACAAGAACACATTTGATGTAGGAGGGTCATCTGTCTATGTGTTACTTTCATTGGTTAAT
>LOEQ01000958.1:164165-201507 GCA_001685075.1 Bramus lutescens | reverse complement strand
AGAGAGAGAGAGAGAGAGAGAGAGAGAGAGAGAGACAGTCAATACATACAGCTCAGCATAGCACTTGCCTAGTATTTGCAAGCATCTAGGTTCAGTCTCCAGTACCACAAAAACAAAACAACCCCTAAACTAAAGCTTATGTTAATGAATTTGGGAGCCAAAGGACATGTTAATAGTTGTATGAGAAGATAGGTATTTGTGAGATAGTGAAAAAAATTACACAGTCAAGAAATTTCCACAGTGGCTCTTAAGTCTAGTTAATGCTGAATATTGAATTGTTTTGAAAACTCTACTTAAAGGAAATAAAAATCATTTAGGAGTGCTTCACTAGTGTCCATTAGATTAAACCTAATAGATCTTAGAGACCTTACACCATTTATCAGGAAGAGCATCACAACAAGGCTCAGACTGAAAAATTAATAATTAAATTGAAAGCAGATTATAGTAACTGGCAATTATAGAATGGGTCTAATTTTAAGAAATCCTTAAAGCCTTCAAAAGGTTTATCATGGAAAAGTGGTTCTTAAAATATATGTGAAAAACTAGAAAGATGAATCTTGATGCTGTATGATTATATTGACCTCTGTGTAAGAAAATACACAGTAGAATTGTATTTAAATCTTACGCCGCTTTTTTTTGCATCAGTCTTTCTAATGCATAAAGTAAATAGGTTTTTACCCACTGCTGAGTAGATGCAGAGAGTTTCATGGAACTCAAAGTTGAGTTCTTGAGCATTTGCTGAACAGCTTAATCTTTGAACTAGGTAATAGAGCTTTATTCCAGTACCAAGTCTAGTCTTCACCTGTGAAGTGTAGCTTTAATATTTTATCTTAAGTCTTGTAAGATGGGAGTGCTTTGCAGACATATATGGCATGACATGGTCCTAGTCCTGCTTCTAGAAGTTGATGCTATATATACCACACTGAAAATGTTAGTGTGTCTTTAAGAAGCCCACATGGTGCTGGTGACCGATAAAGAGAAATGGAGGTTCCCGTTAAACCTCACTATTTTAATTGGTTAGGAAATGTACTTTGCTTCTTTAGATTAAGATACTCTGTTAGTCAAGCTGCAAGGCTTACACAAGGGTGTGTGCTTGCATGCATGTGTGTGTATGTTACTTGTGTATATATAATTTCGGAACTGACCACTTGAGAGAGACTCTCTCTCAGTGGTTATTAGTTGCCTATAGTCTAAATGATTTTTTTTAAAGATCGGAACATTTAGCAGTATCATTTGTGATGGTACATGCTTATAATACCAATACATGAAGATGAAGGAAGAAAAATCAGGAGTTCAAGGCTATCCTTGGCTATATAATAGTTTGAGGCAAACCTGGGCTTTATGAATCCCAAGTTTATTTATAAAGATAATTTCTATCTTTCATTGAGGATTTACCTATTAGAGATAATTAACTGCCTTTACTGTGTCTTACCAGAATCTTGGTCCTTCTTTTTACATATTTAATAAGCCATTTAATCTTGAAGTCATCCTTTTAGATGGAATGACTGACTAGAGCTCAGAGAACTAGAGTTTGTTTCATTTAAAAATATCATTTTTACTTATGTTTATATCTGTCATTTATGTCTGTCTATCTATGCCATGTGTATAAACATGCCCTCTGAAGCAGGAGGATGTGGAATCCCCTGGAGCTGATAATACCGAAGGTGGCTGCTGGGAACCAAACTTTGATCCTCTGGGATAGCACCAAATATTCTTACTGATGAGCCATCTCTCCAGGTCTACAATGGTTAAGGGGAGGGCTATAAGTAAATAGCAGATTATTGAGGATCCAGTCTATAAAGGTCATTAAATTAGTTGGGGTCTTGAGTTAGTAATAGTGTTGATTTGAGTGGAAGAATATGATTAGAACAGTGATAGTTATTGGAGTATGGTTTCCTGACTGATCAGCTGCAGTAGCATTGTCTAAGAACTTGTTGGAAATAGAATTTCTTGGGCCTTGCCTAGACCCACATCACTCCAATCTGTTTTTAAGCAGAATTCTGGGTGATCTGATGCATACTGAAGTTTCAGAGCCAGTGGAGTAGAACTGTTGAGCCTCATACTTTTAGAAAGAATGAAAGATGTTTATAGTCCACATGTTCATCAGTCAAAGACAGACTCTGGACTTCAGATAGTCTTAGATCAATAACTTTTTAGCTAGATAGCCTTCAGCATGTCACAAATTACTCCAGAGTCCTCACATATAAGTTCAAAGTTGCATAAAATATTATTTATGTCTATAGCCCCTGCATTTGGGAGGCAGAATCAGAGAGATTGCAACTTTGAGCCAACCTGAGCTACAACAAAAATAAAAATAAAACAAACAAACTTCAAGAAGTGGACAACTATCCTGGTACTAATATATATCCCCCATATCAAATTGTCGACAAGAATAAGATAAATTGACCGATCATCATAATCTTCTTAAGTTCTATAATCCTGATTTTTGTGCAAATTCTAAAACTAGATTTGTAGTAACTTAGCTACTTAAGGCTATGTTTCCCCCACTCCCTGCACATGCAAAGTTCTATGGCTGGGACTCATTACTTGTGCAGTATTTGTGCTTCCTTAAGATTGTAATAATGAGGAAAGGGCTCTCTGATTTTTTTTTTTTTTAGCTTTTTTAGTTATAGCTCACTAGTGTCCCAGAGAATGACCTGAATGTTTCAGCAGTCATTCATAATACCTCAAAGAAAGGCCTCTTGGTGGGATCATCAATGAAATAACATCTTGATACCTTTATGGCCAGACAAACTGTGGGTTTGGGGCTGTTTGAAGACCCTAACTATTGGGATCCTTGTGTGTAGTATAGGCAGACTGGAAGTTAACTCTATTACCCAGGCATTAAGAGCTCAGTTAATGGAAGCGAAGGAGGACAAGCCTGCAGGAATAGGCTTACCCTAGATTGAGTTGGCTTGAGAAGGTACATGTTCAGATTAGGTGAATCTATCTCCTAGGAAAGGAGAAGCATTTGCAATGTACGGATGTCCTGGTAAAAATGAGTCATACTACAGAGACTTATAAAGAGGCAATATAAAAAGGCGTTTTAACTTTAAGTGTTGTTTTAAAAGAAGAGGATGAGTTAGTAAAAATGGAATTCATTTGCCTTGCTCCAGAAGTACACTTATACTTGAGTATCATCTGCAGACTTAGGCATTGACTTTTCAGGGACATTGTGCAGAACTAGTCTATTTTGTGATAACCCATTTGTGTAGAGCATAACACACAGGAGAATACTTCATCTTCAACAGTTGGATCAGGATGCTAGGTAGGGAGTCAGGATAAGGAATTCTCAATTGCCGCTATGCAGAGGTCACACAGAATGTTTTGATCCCAAGTTTCTAGGTAGCAAAATCCTATTCTCTACTGTCAATATGGTGGCTGTTTATCATATTGGGCTTTTAATAGGGAAGAAAGTACACCCCCAAGTTTACCCCCCTGAGGGTATGGTGTGGTGGAATAATTTTTTGTACGCTGTAAAGATATGTCTTTGCCATGATGCCTTATGATTGTCTTAATAAAGAGCTGAATGGCCAGTAGCTAGCAGAAAGAGGTTAGGTGGGAGTTANGGGTGGGGTGGGGTGGGGTGGAGGAGATGAATGGCAGTGTGAGATGTGAGACAGGTGCCAGAGGACCCAGAGGAGAAATGGGAGGTGCAAGGTGGGAGAGTAAAAAGCCACGAGACAAACATACATTAATATAAATGGGTTAACGAGTTATAAGAGCTAGTGGGACAAGCCTAAGCTACAGGCTGAGCTTTTATATAATAAGTCTCCGTGTCATTTTTTGTGAGCTGGTGGCCCAAAGAAAAATCTGGTACAGTGTGGACTATGCCCCTTAGAACCATATGGTAGGTATTCTTGAGGGGTCTTTAGCTGATCAACTGAGATGGGAGACAAGTCCTTAGGGTCCAGTTTGTCATAGTGATTTGAGGGGTGGTTTTCCTAAGGGGATTTCTTCTCACCACGCATCAGTCTGTCCACTACCACAGGTGTCTTTAGTCCCTTGTCATTATGTGAGCGATTTTCTTGAGCCCTCTCACCTTCTGTTCACATGGTGAGTATCTAGCCCTAATTGTCAAGTGGGACATCTGTGTCACCTAATGAATGCTTCTGCATGTCACTGTCCATCCTAGTAGGTGGCACTGTACTTTGATGAGGGCTCCTTGGAACATCATGGGCATCCAATAGAATCAATCCTCAGGGTCATGACACTGCCAAGCTCCACAGTTGTGCTCCCTGGGTACACAAAGGCGTCTTTGGCAGAGCTGAAGTGCAGCACCTGTACCTGCTGTTTTCTATTGTGATACAGATATTTATCCTGAATAGGGTGTCATGTCAGAGCATGGGAGGCTGGCCTGCTATAAGAACTCCATCTGTGCCTGGACACCTGGCTTTCATTGGCATGCTCAGAACTTGGCTGTTGTAGCCTACCAGGCCTGCTCATGGCAGCTCCTAGCTGGTACAGCAGATGCCTAGTAATCGCTACAGTGTTGCAGATACAAGGTAGTGCTTGCCCCACAACCCCTACCTACCTTCCATTTTATTGACTTTAAATTAGTCACATGTAACTGGTTGCTGTCACGACTCTAAATAAAATGTAGATACAACCTAAGAGAAAAAGTTTATATTATGTTTGGAATAAGGAGTGGTTGGGGCTTTTGTAACTTTGCAAGAACTCTGAATACCAGTACAAATTTAGTGTGTTAGAAGTCTGAATGAATTTCTCATCCGTATGTTTACATTGCTTGATCCTAGATGATGTGCTAAGAGAATGACTTAGAAATTGAGGCGGGTCTTCATTTTACTTGTCCTCATTAGTGCTAAACAAAAGAGAAAATTTAAGATCCTCTGGATAGAATGAGTTATTTTATTTCAGTGTCCCTGAAACTATGAAGTGGTTTGTGCCTGTTTTATGTTCAGCAAAATAAGTTGGCTTAAATTTACGCTATTTCGTGGATCAGCATCCTTCAAAATGGTTACTGTTAGTGTATGACTTCATTTGAAATTCTAAACTACTAGCATGTTACCTATACCAAGTACAATACACTATAAATGATAGTGAATCTAAGATTGTATCTGTGACATTAACTTTTAGTAAAAGCAGATTATAATTATATTTCTTCCTGCATCCTGGTCAGGGTTGTTTTTTTACTTGCCTGCCCATGTTGGGTGTAGGCTGCAGCCTGAAATAATTGGACTTGCAATTTTTTAAAACATACTAATCTGCTGAAACAAAATGTTATTGTAGCCTTGGCTGCTGAGACCACTGACAGTGGACATGTAAGATCTTAACAACTTGAATTAATTGTGTAAAGACTAGAAATGAAATAGACCTATTTTCCCCTAGGTTTAGCTTCAAATCAGATTTTTAGAGAATAGGGTAGGAAGGTTAGAGGTGAAACAAATGGCAGATATTGCTATTACTCGAGCAATACTTGAAGGGCTCTCTACATTTTCACCTGTCAATCCTGAAGCATGAGTTGTCAGGACTCACTTCTACTTTAGAAATTTAGATTCAGGTGTGTAATTTGTAACTAAATTGTAGAGCAAGGAGTTTAATCTGCTGTTAGATGCCACCGCTTGAGTTAAACATGAAACAGAGCAAGGTACATGGGAGACTGAGTGGCACCTTTGGAATATCATGGCTGTAGTAAAATATCCCTTAGACTAAGTTTCTGTTTGCGATTAATCTTAAGTAATTTGATGCTGGACTGTGGTGTTCTCTTTTTTAATGTGTCTGTAGGTAGGTGTCAGAAGCCGTGGAACTGGATTTGATAGATGTGAGTTGCCATGTAGGTGCTAGGAATTGAAATGGGGTCCTCTAAAAGAGCAACTAGTGCTCTTAACCACCGAGCCATCTCTACACCCCTCTCCCCCAGCCTTTTTGAGACAGGATCTCCTATGTAGCTTTAACTGTCCTGGGACTTACTATGTAAACCAACCTTGCCTCAAAGTAACAGAGATCTGCTCGTTTTGCTGTAATTAAAGGTGTATGCCACCACCCCTGGCTTAAGGTATGCATGCTGGATGTATGTTTGTCCTTTGTTTCTATTTGTTCATTTATTTTTTAGTACTGAGGATTAAACCCAGGACTTCACCCACACATGCTAGACAAGTGCTCTGCTGCTGAACACATCTAACCCATGGTTTGGTTTAGAAGTGAATCCTTTCGAATTTTTTCTCTCCTTTTCAGTTCCAGAACTCTTAGAGCTTTTCTCTTTAGCCAGGAACTACCTGTCTTCTGACCTCAAAAGTTGTTAAATGTGTCCTAAAAATTTGAAAACATTCTCAATAAGAATTAATGTAAAATAAGGACTCTTCTATGGATTTACTTATATTAGTCACCATTAAAAAGGATCTATACTGAAAGTAAACCAACATTTCTTTTTTTTCGAGACAGGGTTTCTCTGTAGCTTTGGAGGCTGCCCTGGAACTAGCTGTTGTAGACCATGCTGGACTCGAACTCACAGAGATCCACCTGCCTCTGCCTCCTGAGTGCTGGGATTAAAGGCGTGCACCACCACCGCCTGGTTTGTAAACCAACATTCTTAAAGTGTGAATTGAGACCATTGGAAAGGGTGAAAAAAAATTTTTTTTTTTTACTGTTCTTTCCTTTTAATGACAATAATAAGTTTTCAAACTTCTTAGTTCTTGGGGGAGATGACCACACTTCCTTATATCAGTCTTTAACACCAGAGACCAGTTCATTTTCTTCCCTAAACAAAAAGTCTTTTAAAGTATTAGAAAATACAAGTGCATAGTATTAAGTATAATGTTGATTTGTGTAAACTCCAGATTTGGGGATGTGGTTATAATTCTTCAGAATAGTTTTAAATTCTTCATCTTTTTTCTTAACTCTTTGTTGTGTACTTAGTTTGCCTTCGGATTGCTTCCCCTCACCTGTCACTTGTGTTGTGGAAGGTTTTCCTCTTAACTTTGGTACCATTCCTTTAACCTTCAAGTCTAGAGACACCTTTAAGGTATGACATAAATTCCAAGTTGTAGCACTAGTGAGTCAGAGGATGGATATGAGAGCACATGAGTTAGTTACTTAATTAGACATTGTGGAATTATACTGTCACAAGGATTGTATATACCAGATATACTGTATTTTCAAAAATGTCAAGTTAAGCAAAATGCATAGTTAGTAAATAATACCTATTACCTCTAATGTGTATATTTCCTTTTTATTAAAAATGGCCACGTGGCTGGGTGGTGGTGGCCCAGGCCATTAATCCCAGCACTCGGGAGGCAGAGGCAGGTAGATCTCTGTGAGTTTGAGGCCAGCTTGGTCTACAAGAGCTAGTTCCAGGATAGGCTTCAAAAGCTACAGAGAAACCCTGTCTCAAACCACAACAAAAAACAAAACCAAAATTAAAATGGCTGGGTTGCCTCACCCAACCTTGATGCAGAGGGGAGGAGGTTGGTCTTACCTCAGCTTGATGTGCTATGCCTTGTTGACTCCCATGGGAGGCCTGCCCCTTTTTGAGTGGAGATGAGGGGGAGTGATTATGGGGGGAGGGAACAGGAGGAGAGGAGGAAGGGGAAAGTGGCCAGACAATATGTAAAATAAAAGGAAAAAATTAATTTAAAAAAAGCCACATTTTGAGAGTCTGCTCCTATTCTAATGTCCCTTTCTCCTGTGTACCTTGGGTAATGGCTCTTTAGGTTCGTATATTAATTACATGATTGAATTGTAAAGTCTTTGAGTACAGAGTCCTTGTCTGATTAATCTTTAGAAGGGTGTTTTGGACTTGAGAATACATGTAAATTAGCCCTCACAAGGTAAACCTGCGTCTGGTAGTACAAGGATCTCTTATTTTGCACAATAACTGTTAAATCTATAATACTAGCTAGAAACTTCTCTTAAAGTGGGGAAAAAATGGAAGATCTTCATCATTTGGGAATTGACTTTTTCTGCTTTATGGTTGGTTGGTTGGTTGGTTTTTTTGAAGCAGGGTTTCTCTGTAGGTTTGGAGCCTGTCCTGGAACTCATTTTGTGGACCAGGCTGACCTGAAATTCACAGAGATCCACCTGTCTCTGCCTCCTCAGTGCTGGGGCTAAAGGCGTGCACCACTACTGCCAGCTCTGCTTTATATTTGTGTGTGTATGTTTGTACACTTTGAATTCAGAGCTGGAGTTAAAGGTAGTTGTGAGCTCACCCAACATAAGTGCTGTGAGCTGAGAACAAAACTCAAGACCTGAATTTTTTTTTTCTTAAAAGCCTTTTCAACCTTAGGGAGGAATACTTTATGTAATAATAACAAAAGTTGTTGATTTCTGGTCTCTTCTATTCATTCATTTACTTGTGTGTCTTTCTGAAGTAATTTTATTTAAATTGCAGTGAAGTAGTTAGTGTCACACAGTCTTCTGTTTTTCCAGTGACTTTAGGGGTCTTTGTGGTTTCATCTAGTTTTCAAATGCTAAGACTTGAAATGTGTTGGTGTGTGTGTGTGCACACGCGCTTGACACTTCTACGTGAGCTCAAATGGAATGCATGCATAACTGCCGTTGGGTGACTGAATTCACAGTAAATAAGATTTTATGGTGATACAGTATACAGTTGGCATCTTTAATTTCTTAGCTGTCATTCAAGTTTATTGCTGTCTTTTTTTAAAAAAAATTTATTTATTTATTATGTATACAATATTCTGTCTGTGTGTCTGCCTGCAGGCCAGAAGAGGGCATCATATCTCATTTCAAATGGTTGTGAGCCACCATGTGGTTGCTGGGAATTGAACTCAGGACCTTTGGAAGAGCAGGCAATGCTCTTAACTGCTGAGCCATCACTCCAACCCTATTGCTGTCTTTTTGATAGATAATTGGAGATATTGTGGAAACAATCATTTTCACAAAAAATTTAACTATCCGTTCTTTGACAAATTTCAGGATACTTAATCTTTAAAGCCACTAGTATATTCTCTACAAACAAGTTTTTCACCATGCATGATAAGAGTTCTGTACTAGCTTCACTTTCTGCTTCCTCTTTTGACCAGCATCTAGGTCACGTGTCCTGCTATTGCCTTAAATCGTGGCTTCATTTAGACACATAGACTCTCACTTTTTTGGGCACAGCTTTCTGGTTTTTTTTACTAGGGCCTCTTGTTCTTCCTGATTCTAGGACCTAAAGATGAGAACTTTCCTTTTCTCTTTCTCTACATTCTTTACACATATTGTTGTTCTTAGAACTGGTTTCAGCTTCTATTTTCCTAAATGCACTTGCATGTTTTTTCTTTTGTTCTTAGTCTCTTTGCTGTCACTGTCTTCTGGGTTGTTACTAGCTAGTAATTTTTCATTATCCTTTCTTCTACACACTGCCTTTCAACTAGTTTCCCTTATTATGATGTATTTTTGTTGTTTTTCAGATTAAAGTAGCTGTCAACCTAGAGTTGAATACTCTGACCCTGGATTAATATTATCTATTAAACTTTATCTTTTTGCACCTAATGTGGTGACAAAGGTCTGTTATCCCAGCACTCAGGAGACAGAGGCAGGAGGATCTTGAGTTCTGCAGACAGCTTGAACTGTATATAGCAAGACCTCGTTAACAACAACCCCAAGGGCTAGGATGTAACTCAGTGGTTTTAAAAAGAAACTGTTGCCAGCATAGAGCAGGGCTTTGAATTTGATCCTTAGCCCCAATTCTAAACAAAATAATTTTTCATTCTTTGTCTCCTTAATGCAAATTCTGTCTTGGAATTAGGCTCATTTTCTTCCTTTACCTTTACAAAATAACAAAAAATAAGGAATTTGGAAGGAAAATGCTTAGAGATCATGTTTATTATGTAAAGAATACACACTGCATATAACAATGTAGTTTGATGCTACTATGTACCCATCATTTAACTTCAGTAACTGGCAACCTTTTGCTAGTATTATTTTGTCTTTTAACTCTTGATCCCACCCCAATTTACTCAGAAATACCTCTTCAGAATGCATCTTTAGAGGTTTTCTGTTTGTTTATTTTGCTTTGCTTTGATTTTTTTTTGAGTCAGGGTTTCCCTGAGTAACAGTCCTAGCTGTCCTGGAACTAGCTTTTGTAGACCAGGCTGGCCTCAAACTCACAGGGGTTCACCTGCCTCTTCTGAGTGCTGGGATTAAAGGCATGCGCCACCACCACCCAGCCTGGTTGGTTGTTTTTTTGAGACAGGGCTTTTGTGTAGCCTTGGCTGACCTGGAACTCACTCTGTAAACCTGGCTAGCCTCGAACTCAGAAATTGCTCTGCCACCCTAGTGCTGGGATTAAAGGTGTGCACAACCACTGCCAGGCAAGAGGTTTTAACTTCTAAGTTTACCTACTAATACACAAATCACCTCTTCAGTTAACTCAGAGAACATCTGTTCTCTATGTGGGCAGTGCTACTTGTGTACTGATTCAAATCGACTTCCATATTGTAAGTTCTCAGATATCCAAGTCTGCCTTGTAGAACTCAATTGAATAGATTAATAGAATTCAACAAACATTCATATGTTTTATTACATTTTCATTAATTTGGATGGGGGCTATGGAAAATATGTTCTGGTCAGAAGACAACTTGTGGAAGTCATTTTGCACACAATTTTCAGGTTTGGCAGCAGGCACTTTTCAATTTTTTTTTAAAAAATCTGTCACAATGTTTGTAGCATAGTTCGAGAACATACTAGACAGATATTGACTTTGCATTTCTATTTTTGGCCTAGCTCTTACTTGTGTACATGGAATTATTACCAACTGCCCTAATTTTCTCCCTGGATAGTTCTTTACATTTTAGAAAGGCTGAAGACCGCTTTTTAAAATTGATTTTGAATTTTGTACATTTCAGAAAGATAATTTATGTGAAAACTTACTAGCAATTACTGAGAATTATTTCAGTGTTACTATTATTTTAAAGTTCAGTGCTTTTTACTGACTTATGTTTGTATTTGACAAAATAAATTCATTTATTGATTGATTGAGATAGGGTCTTTCTCTAAACCTGGCTGTCCTGGAACTCTCTAGGTAGAGAAGGCTGGTCTTGACTCAGAGATTGTTGATATTAAAGATGTGTGTCATCAGGCCAGCTACAAAATAAAGTTTGCTAATCTTTAGCTGACTTTATTATAATTATGGGAAATAAAATGAAGTATACTCAAGTTCATAAATTTCTACATTTAAAAATTATTACAGCCATTATTTTGTTGTTTGCCAGTCTTTGTATATGTTCATGGATTTGTTGAATTACAAACAGTAGTGCTCTTTTTCTCCCCTCTTCTCAGTTATTATTTTCCTGCTGTCTTAGGTAGGGTTTCGATTGCTGTGAAGAGACTCCATGACCATGGCAATGGCAGCTTTTATAAAGGAAAACATTCAATTGGGTATGGCTTACAGTTTCAGAGGTTTAGTCTATGATCATCATGGTGTTATGCAGCGTGTAGGCAGACATGCTGCTGGAGAAGGAGCTGGGAGTTCTTCATCTTGTTCCATAGGCAGCAAGAGTCTGTGTGCCACACTAGGTGTAGGAGTGTCTAAGACCTCAAAGCCTGCTTCCACAGTGACATACTTCCTCTGACAAGGCCATACCTCCTAATGGTGCCACTCCCTGTGGACCAAGCATTCAAACATGAGTCCATGGAAGCCATACCTACCTATTCAAAATCACCATACCTGCTATATGCCCTTGAGACAAAGTAATAGCTAATTTCTGGCTATAAACAAAACACCTGCTTTAGTTCATATTGTAGTTCTGGTGCATAAATCATCATTTTTATGACCTGAAGTAAATTTCACTAATTTTATCTTTATTGACTAAGCATTTTAAGATGGGAGACTAGAGATTTTGAAGTTGGATGGTTGTATACATCGCTTGGAAGATTTGAGTTCACCCTTCCAACACTTTATTCCCATTTCTGTGTGATGGGAATTTCTTGGCACTAGGGACATGATCTTGCAAATGTTAATGTTTCTTTTTCCTTGCAGCCTGGTATAGAATAGATACTCAGTTATTCCAAGTATCATTTCTTTAGCTGCAGGTCAGCAATACTTAATCTATACTTAATCTTATTGTTGTGAAGCATGCTACTTCAAATTTAGTTGATTAAGCTGGGCATAGTGTTACTTGCCTTATAGTACCAACTTCTTGGAAGACTTAACTAAATTCAAGAATTCATTTTAAAAAGGTCTTTCATAAAAATTCATCCTGAATTACAGTCATCTGAAGGCTAAATTGGGTGGTGGAGGATTTACTTCATGTGACTGTTAGAAGTAAGCATCAGATCCTCACCATATCTGTCGTGAGTGTGCTGCTAGATAGAGAGCAGGAGGGAAGTTGCAGTGCCTTTTACTATGTTGCATGCTATATACTGACATTTACTTGTATACGTTCATGGAAGGGTACATGTGCATTTTCAGGTCAGTATTAGATGTCTTCTTTGGGCTCTCTCTATCTTATTTTTTAAAGATTTATTTTATTATTCATGTGTATGTATGAGTATATAGTTGCCCTTGGAGGCCAGAAGGTGTTAGATCTCCAGGAGCTGGAATTACAAAACATTGTGAACTGCTCCTAACTTGGGTGCTATGAACGGAACACCTGTGTCTATCTTAAAGAGCAACAAGTACTTTTAGAACTGAAATTTCTCTCTGGCCTCTTTTCACCTTTTTTTTTTTAATTGAGGTAGAATCTTTCACTGAACTGGGAGTTCTAGAGTTCCGTCTGGGTCCACTGGGATATAAGTGCACAGCAATAGGCCAGATTCAGAGATACACAGTATTATAAGTTTCCCTCATGTGATCTTAAATAGACAATAGAGTGAATGGGAATAATTGGAAGAGAACCATTGGGACTGGAGATAAGTATGGGAAATGGAGTGGATATCCAAGTATTTTATATGCATGTATGAAATGTTACAGTTCAGCCTAGGATGTAGCTCTGTGGTAGAGTGTTTCCCTAATACTAGCAAAAAGTGGGAGAAACAATGTAATAATGAAACCCACTGTTTTGTACAATCAACATAAATCAAAACAAAGTAAAGAATGCCTTTGTAATAAAACTGGGGGTAGGGTGAACAGTTTATATTTTGGTAATTTTTTTTCTCATTCCAAGAGAAAAATTGATTAAATTTAGGCACCTTTTTCCTTAAGACTTGTTATGGGGGCAACAGAGATAACTTAGCAGTTAAGAGCACTGACGGCTCTTTCAGAGGACCTGGGTTTGAATCCCAGAACCCACATGGAAGCTCACAACCATCTGTAACTTCAATTCCAGAGAATCTGATGTGTGTACATGGCACACAGACATACATACAAGCAAAATACCCATGCACATAAATTAGAATAAATCTTTTTTTGAAGAAGGGCTCATTATGATAGTTTACTTTTATAATCCCCAACACTTGAGTGTCTGATGTAAGAAGGAGGGTATATTCATAGTATCATAATACACGTGGCCAAAAATTGCAGCCCAGAAATATATAATTTGTACAACTCAATAGTAAGATGCATACAGATTAACACAGAAACATATACAAATACATCAGTGGGTGAAATTGAAATAGATACTTGACCAAAGTATGTGAATAATCAGTAAGCACATTTAACATTACTTAATCATTAGAAAAACAGGGAGTCACAGTGAGGGGACTCCAGGTAAGAACATTTGTTCTTACTAAAGAGGACCTAAGTTTGGATCCCAGGACTCCAGCTCCAGAGGATCCAATGCTCTTATGGTCTCTATAGGGATCCAGCAAACACACACGCACACACACACACACACACACACACACACACACACACACACACACACACTGCATTTACATACATGCAGGCAAAACACTCATGTGTAAAATAAAAAATCTTTAAAAAACATAGTGAGGTAGTATATATATCTTAGTCACTATTCTATTGCTGTGAAGAGATACCATGACCAAGGCAATTCTTATAAAATAAAGCATATAATTGTGGGTTTACTTACAGTTTCAGAGGTTTAGTTTGTCATCCTAATGTCAGGAAGCACGGCAGCAGATTGGCAGGCGTGGCCCTGGAGAACTAGTTTAGAGCTACATCCTGATCCACAGGTCAAGAGAAAGACACGGGCTTTTGAAATCTCAAATTCCACTCCTGATACACACCTACTCCAACAAGGCCACACCTCCTAACATTTTAAATAGCTCTACTCCCTGATGACTAAGCATTCAAATAGATGAGTCTATGGGAATCATTCTCATTCAAACACCACAGTATACCTTTTTAGAATAAGAAAACTTTAAGACAATGATTATATTAGCTAGGCATTGTGATGCACTTAGGAGGCAGGGGTGGGTGAGGCCACTCTGATTACATACAGAATTCAAGTCAGCCAGAGTTGTATAGCAAAACTTTGTCTTAAATGTCTTATAGAGAAACAGAAAATAAAAAAGCCAAGACTGATAATTCTAGATGTTGCTGATGATTTATAGCATCTTAAAGCTCAAATGATTGTTTATGGACATATATTGTTAGTACAACCACTTAGGAATGTGTAATTTAGCACTTTAAGTTAAAAGTACTCTTCAATTGACCTGGCAGTTTTACTTCATTTAGAAGCATATGTCTACCACCAACATGTGAATCATAAATTACAGTGTGTGTGTGTGTGTGTGTGTGTGTGTGTGTGTACTGATGCCATTATATATATGATGTTATATAATGGATGTCACTCAGCAGTAAATGAAACCATGGAGTCTCCTTAGTGGTAGAGTGCTTGCTTATCATTTGTAAGTTCATGGATTTGAGGCAGGATGATGGGATGTCTTTGTGAAATCTTCCTACCAGTAGTGTGTTGCCATTTGACTTCTGTTTCTACTTTGTTAAGGTAGGCAGGCAAAAGATAACATGATTGCTTATAACTGACTTTTCTCTTATGCTTGCAGATTCTCACAAACACAAAGATAAACACAAAGATCGAGAACACCGGCATAAAGAGCACAAGAAGGATAGGGAAAAGTCTAAACATTGCAACAGGTAAGGTTTGACCAACAGGGCTTATCACTCAGTTGGGAGCTGGCATCCTTGTCTCCCATGGATAGGTATCAGCTGGTATAGGCCAGTAGCATGGTTATTTGCTGGAGTTATTAAAGAGAATACTTTGATAATTCAGGCCTCATTTGGGATGTTCTTGTTTAGACCAGTTGTACAAAGCAAGCACATTGAGTTTTCTTTAATATACATTTCATAATAGCTAAAGTACAGATATATTGTAACATGCAGAACTTGCCTTGGTAAAAAAATGATTTGATATCATTGTTTCCTAGATTTTAAAACTGTATTTGTATTTTAAACATTATATTTTAAAACTACTTCACTAGTTTGTCTTATTGCCAACAGACAAGTTAAGAGAAAATTTCTATCATTTTGTAATTTAATTATGAATCATTAAAATAACCAGTTTAATTTTCCCTAGTGAAAGACATTTCTTCCCAAATCATGTACTTCTCCTTGTTTTCCTACTACACAATCATTTCTTAAAACTTGATCAACTATTTTATTTTATTTATTCAAAATTAATCTCAGCGATTGAAATGAGTTTTGGTTCTTGTGTTTCTTGCCTTCTCCAGCTAATAGTAATATGTACCAAAGTAGATTTGAGAGCAAAGAATATTGCCAAAGACCCTCATTTCATGATGATACAAAGGATATAACAACTATACATGCTGCTATAATATTATCAGAACCTCAAAATATGCACACACATAAACTGGTAGAATTTTGAAGGGAATTAATAATTATAGCCAATGCCTTCATGCCCAGCCTATTAGGCAGGTTTTGGTATACACTTTTTTAAAATACACTTTTATTTTCAAGGAAATAATAAACCAGTAGCCTTTTTGCCAGAAAACTTTGAAAGAACTTGATCTGAGTTTCTGTGACTAGTTTCTAATTCATATGTGGTTAAGTTTAGGAGGACAGTTAACCAGATGTCTTATAAGGAAGCTTATGTTTTGACCATTCCGCAGACACAGTTTTTGCAGTAAAGCAAGTGAGTAAAGGTTATACTCTACTACTGTTCAGTGTATTATGTTGCAGTTTAAGTGACTGCCGTGGTTCCTAGTAGTCAGTTTCTTTAGTGACTGTTATCTTCAATGCTGTTATTGTTAGGGAGCATGAATTTGGAATGTATTTCTGTGTCCCTCGTCCAGATAGTAGCATTGATTATTTGTCATCAGATTGCACTTGGAACCCAAGTCCAGGAATTAACATTTCTGTGCAATAACAGTACTATAAATAGGGGAGCCACCTTTGTTTTGGTGCTGTGGACACAAATCTGACAGGATCCCACTTTAGTTATTTGATTTTATTCAAAGTGCAAAACAAGGCAGCAAATATTGATGATGATTTTTTTTTTTTTTGCCCTGTGGACAGGAGCTTGTGGTCATGTGTACAAAAGTCGTAACATTATCCAATAAGGAAAGGTTTTGACTTCAACATTCCCAGTAGATTATTCCTTACAATCAAAACAAAACCTAAATAAACTTCCTGCCTAAACAAAGTCTGTAGCCAACTTACCCAAGTATAAGCACTGTCTCCCTAAGCATGTTGTAGGTTCCCTAAGTTTCTGTTTTGTTTTCAAGATAGGGTTTCTCTGTGTAATAGTCCTGACTGTCCCTGAAATTTACACTGTAGACCAGGCTGGCCTCGAACTCACAGATGTCTGCCAGCCTCTGTCTCCCAGTTGCTAGGTTTAAAGGCATGCATGCTCCATCACCACCAGGTGGTTTCCTAATTTTTAAAGATGAGTCCATGTCATTTTGGATTCTAAGTCCCTCAGACTTACCACTAAAAGCACTAGTTACATCAAATTCTGACCTTAGGAAAACCTCATATCTGTCTCCTGTTTCTTTTGTTTTGTTTTTGCCTGTGATGTTGCACAAACACCAGTCAAATAAAATTATTACTTATATAGTTTATTTTATTAGATTTAAATGTATGATATGGGTGTTTTGCCTACATGTATGTATTTATAACACGTTTGTTGTACCTGGTGTCCCCAAAGATCAAAAGAGGACATCAAATAATTGGAGTCATGTGAATGGTTGTGAGCCTCCATGTGGGTGCTAGGAACTGAACCCAGGTCCTCTTCTAGAGCAGCAGGTGCTCTTAACAACTTCACCATCTTTCAATTCCTCGTTTCTATTTTTTAAAAAAAATTAATGATTTATTTAACTTTATTTTATGTGCATTGATTTGAAGGTGTCAGATTCCATGAAATTGCATTTTCAGATAGTTGTGAGCTGCCATGTGGGTACTAGGAATTGAACCCGAACCCTCTGGAAGAACAGTCAGTGCTCTTAACCGTTGAACCATTTTTCCAGCCCCCCCATTTATTTTCTAATAATTATGTGCTGGTTACTTTTGTTGAACTTGTAATGAGTTACAGTCATTTGGAAAGAGGAAAACTCAATTGGGAAATTGAGAAAATGCCTTCATAAAATCTGCCAACAGGCAAGCCTGTGGGGCGGGAGCATGTTTTTGAATAATAATTGATGTTGGCCTGACCTAGTGTGGCTGTGCCATCCCAGGGGTTATATAAGAAGGCAGGCTGAGCAAGCCATGTGGAGTAAACCAGTAAGCAGCATTCTTCCATGGCCTTTGCTTGACTTCTTCCTTGACTTCTTTCATTGAATTTTGATGTGGGACATGTAAGCCAAATAAACCGTTTCTTCCCCCAGTTTCCTTTGGATCAGTGTTTTATCCAAGCCATAGAAAACAAACTAGGGACAGAGTAGTAACGTTTTTACAGTTCAGTTTTAGAAAACACATTGAGAGAAAAGGACTGGTTTTCTAGCTTCCAAGCTGTTACTGGGTTTATAATCTGATCAGACGGCTCTCTTAGTCATTCGTAGTCAGATTTTCTTTAATACTAGGTGTGATATTGAAAAGCACCATGAGACAAAAGGCTGATTTCTGTCATTCACAAATTTTGTCGTAATCCAAGCATTCAATTTCTTTGTTTCTTTTTTCCTATTTGGTTGACTATGGATAGTAGTACCTGCCTTGGCAAACTTTTGGATTTGTTATGAACATGATAGCTCATCATAAACTGTAATATGCTAAGTAATTAAGATAATGATGATAACAGTGTCGATTACCACAAAGCCTAATAGAAGATCATGTAGATAAAATACAGCTGCCAGTTTTTGTAGTGGGATCTAATTTAGTATTTCACTATTGCTACGTCACATTTTTCAGTTACTTCTACCCCTATTGTAGTAAATACTAATCAGTGCTTTTAAGATTTCGTGATGAAAGCAACCTTTTTGGGTTTTCTTTGAGCTAGGTTTCTGTGTAGCTCTGTAGACTAGGCTGACCTCAAACTCAGAGCTGACTGTCTCTGCCTCCAAGTGTTGGGATTAAAGGTGTGTGACACCATGCCCAGCTCATGGAGAGAGACAATAACTGAAAACTAGCCACTTAAATAAATAGATCGCAAAAAGGAGGAAAGGTGATGACTAGAAAAAGAGGTATTCTTGCTCAGCACAGTGGCACTTGGCTTGGAAGGTAATGGCAGTAGGATCACCAAGTTTCAGGCCAAACTGGGCTTATAACTGTCTCATATATTAAAGGGGCATTCCAGATGGTGAGAAAAGCATGAAAAATATTAGGGGGTGTAGCTCTGTGATAGTGCTTTCCTAGTACATACAAGCCCTAAATTTTATTTCCATAAACAAAGCATAAATAAGACACATTACTACTGTAGCATGTATTTTGTTTTGGAAGGAATGCAATTAGGCTCGAGGCAAACTACCTATTGGAAACTGTTAAAAGAAGTTAGTGCTTGATTTTAAAGGGAGGAAGAAACTACTGGAAACAGTTGAGAAGGGGACTTTATAATACAGAAAAGGTTTCTGTTTTGGATTATTCTGTGGCTCTTTATAGAAAGATAGATTACCATTAAATGTTATGACGCCAAACCAAAATGGCAAAGATAAGAAACTTAGATGGAGAAGGAATAGAAGGTTAGAATGTGCATTGATTTGGGCATCTTTGGGTACATCTTCCAGCATGCAAACGAAGAAATAAATAGTTCCTAAATTCCATTTTACTTCGATTTTCTATAATTACACACAGTAATCCTCTTGGTCACAGTTTGACTTTCTAATTTTTTTTCTTTTTTAATTTTATTATTATTTTATTACTTTAAAAAATACCAATCCACATTCCCACTTCCTCTCCTGACTTTCTATAATTTTCTTCCGAAAAGAAATCCAAACTATAATAATAGAAAATTTCTAATAACAATAGTTCCTAAATTTTGTTTGTTTTGAGATGGTTACCCAGGCTGGCTTCAAACTGAAGAACTTCTTGTTGGGATTACATAGGTATGAACCATTTCATTCTGCTGATAAGTTTCAAATTGTGTGACTTTCTGAGTATTCTCAGAAAATACAGCCCTGGGACTTGCTTTATCTCTCTATCCAGTATATCCATGATACATATGTATTCTCATTGTGTTATTTGTTTGTTTTGGGGTTTTATCGAAACAAGGTTTCTCTGTGTAGCTTTGGAGCCTGTTATAGACTAGGCTGGCCTCAAACTCCCAGACATCAGCCCGCCTCTGCCTCCCGAGTGCTGGGATTAAAGGTGTGTGCCACCACAGCCCAGCCTTCTCCTTGTGCTTGTCAGTAGCTGTCTGGTTATCTGAAGATCATCGGTCAACACATCATAGTTAAAACTTGTATTCAATTTACCTTCATTTTACCTAAAGCTTTCAAAATGTGAGTATGGGGATGCAGCAATTAGGATTTACCAAAGCAAGCAGTAAAGTGTTTCTTGTAAGTGGAAAGGGAAAGTTCTCAAAGGAGAGGGGAAATAATGTGCTGAGAGTTACAGAAAATTGTTATTGTTGATATTAATCCCAAATATGCCTAATTTATAGATCAGATTTTATTATAGATATGCTTGTATAAGGACTACCAATCTCCATTCCATTCTATATATAGAGTTGGATACTATCTGTGGTTTTAGACATCTAGATCAAGGCAGGCAGCTGTGGTAATTCAAAAGAGCAGAGTCCTTGTGATTTTTCTTAGTAGATCAATGATGGTGGATATTAAGCAGCCACCATGCCTTAGAGCCTTTTGAAAACTGCTGCTCTGTTTTCCTGGAGACAACTTTGAAGTTACCTGAAATTGTTTTATTTAAAGCATTTAAACTTTAACTGCCTACTTTGTTTGAAAAGTCATCAATTTCTTTCCTTCTGTAGCTTGGAAGCCTATTCACTCTCTTGTAGGAGTACCCTAGGTTCAATTGTCTGTGACCTTTAGGGTTTGCTGCTTTGCATAGTTGGCAAGCATCAGTGGCTATTCTCACAAGATGAGTAGATTTCTATTAAACCTAATAGCATTTATTTACTTATTTATTTGCTTGCATGCTTTCTTTGTTTGGGAAGTAATAGAATGGTCAAGTTCCTAACTCTGGAGCCAGACTGCCTGAGTTTATTGAATCAAGTCCTCATTCTTTCTTATTAAATGATTCTCTCTAGGCAAGTTACTTAAGTTTTCTGTGCTTTAATTTCCAGATCTGTGGAGAGATAGCAGTACTTATCTCAGTACTCTGTAGACCAGCCTAGTCTTGAACTCAGAAATCTTCCTGCCTCTGCTTCCCAAGTGCTGGGTTTAAAGGTATGCACCACTACCATCAGGCTTGTCTCAGGTTTTTTGTTATAGCAAGATGTGTGTGTATTATGTGCTACTATTCTTCTATATGCTAAACACTTCATTGTTCATAAGAACAGATTTTAATGTCTTCCCATAACCAACATACAGCTTCTCGGAATATCAGACTCCAGGTTTTGCAAAGGTCCATCCCCTTTTAATTTTTCCCTACAAAATTAAATAATTTTCTAATTCAAAAGAGAAATCCCCAATCCTCTTGGCTTTTACTGCCATCCCCTTGCTTGTCTCTCCTCTCGCCTTCCTTCTGTCTATATACATGCTTTAAAGATACACTGGTCAAGCTTTTGTTTGCTTAACAACTATAAAAGTCACAGACCAAATCTCATTGTTACCTCATTTTAAAAAATAGCATGCACTGCTTTCTTCCATCATCTTCATCATCATAAGAATTCAACTGATTCGAAGAATAAGACAAGCAAGAATATTAAGAAAAGAAGTTCTTAAGTCTTTTCTGTTCATTTTTCTTTTTAACTATTAATTCTTAGATAATTTGATTGTGTTCCACCACTCCTTACTATACTCTATCTGCCCTCTCTTCTGCAACGACCTTGAGCCTTTAGAGGCGTGGATGCCATATGTATGTATTTGTGTGTGTGTGTGTGTGTGTGTGTGTGTGTGTGTGTGTGTTCGTTCGTTCCATTTAGGGCTAGACATACTATGTTTACTTTCTTGAACATGGCTTTGCTTATTCAGCTGGTGTGGTAGAATCGTTTTCACAGACATAAGTACAGAATCCAGGAGTTAATTTTTCACTGAGGCAGATTAATTTTTTAATTACTTTCTTTAAAAAAGAGAATTGGGAGCTGCTGGTGTTGGTGTACACCTTAAATCTAGCACTTGTGAAGAAGAGGCAGGCAGATATCTGAGTCTGAGGCTAGGCTGGTCACAAAGCGAGTTACAGGACAACCAGGAGCCAGGACTGTTACACGAAGAAACCCTTTCTTGAAAAACAAAAGCAAACAAAAAAGCAAAAGCAAAAAATAAAAAGAATTGGGAAGATTTGTATAATATGTAAAGGAAGATGCAGCCTGAAGCATTCCTTAATTAGCCATTTATATTTTCATAGGAAGCAATCACAAAGGTCTTATCCTTTCAAGTATTGAAGATTTCTGTTTTTAGAAAATATCTACTTGGTGGCAAGATATTAATGACCTTAATATGTCAAATCTTAGATTTTCTATACAACACCAGTCTTCTTTAAGTGATAATTGTGATATCTGGGGCTGGAGAGATGTGTCTGGACTTGAGTACTTCCTACTCTTCCAGAGGACCTCATTTCAATTACCAGCTCTTACATATCAGCTCATAGCCTTCTGTAACTCTAGCCCCTGGAGATCCAACTCTTCCTCTGTCTTCCTCAGACACCAAGAGTTCATGTTGTACAGACATACATACAGGCAAAACACCCATACACAATAAACATGAAAACAAAATAGTATTTAAGTGGAAAGGTGATAACACTGTACTAGCAGGTGCTCTAAACTTATAAATGGAAATAGCAAGTTTAATCCTAGCATCGCTTCTCTCTCTCAACAGGATTTGCATTCGTTTTTAAACTACCGCTTCCTCTGTATATAAACTTGTCTAAGAAAATAAAACGTGCCTCTCAGGATTATTAAAAAACTGAGTACAATAAGGGTTATAAAAGCAAGTACAGCCATGTGTGGTGCACACCTTTAGTTCCAGCAGAGACTTGTAAACTTAAGGCCAGCCTAGTCTACACAATGAGTTTCAGGCTAGCCAGGGCTACATAGTGAGACCTTATCTCAAAAGACATGCATTTGTGCATGCACGTGCATGCATGCGCACACACAGAACATCAAAAACCAAGTACAGTGCGTGCTTGGCTAGAGGATAGTGTGAGGAGAAGATATAGTCATCATTCAGATGACTGCATTTGTTTCCAGAGTTTGCTTTTATATAAAATTTATGTAGGAGACTAAGTGTTTAGACTTTGTTATAGGGTTTCATTTTATTATAGTACTTTTAAAATAGAAGCTAGTAATATCAAAGCTATGCAATATTATGTATGATCCAGGTTTTAGGCTCAGCAACATATAAAGGATTAAATTCTTTTTTATATTTATCTATTAATGTGTACAATGTTCTACCTGTATGTATGCCTTCATGCCAGAAGAGGGCAACAGATCTTACTGTAGATGGTTGTGAGCCACCATGTGGTTGCTGGGAATTGAACTCAGGACCTCTGGAAGAGCAGCCAGTACCCTTAACCTCTGAGCCATCTCTTCAGCCCCAAGGATTAATTTCTTTACATTGGTTATAGGATAAAATTTTGGTGAAATGTTGCAGTTTAGTAGAAACATACAAGAACACAGTGAGAAGAGTGATAATAGTAGTAAAGAAATGTCACTGTGCCATTAGCATACTCTGCCATTCAGCCTTCATTAGCTGTATAACTCAGATAACAGCTAATGAGAGCTGGAGCGGAATGTAAATAAAAGAGTATGTAAAAAGGGCATAGTGGGCATTTCTTCTCATCTGTGATAGCACCTGTGTTCCTCTTAAACCTGCTTAGAACCCAGATGGCTGTCTTAGCTATGGCTACTTTTGTGCTTAAAGGTGGGTGTAACAGTAGGTAATCTGACACATTTTCTGTGGCTTGGTTTAATTTAATGCCATTACTTTTTGTCTTGTTTTTGTCTTCTTTATAGACAAGTATCCTTTTAGGAAACAGCTTCAGAGGAGACTTCTTGGCCTCTTGAGATCATTCCCAGTGAAGCCTGCTTTTTCTGCTCTGAGTGAAAATAGTGGCAAATGATCTGATGAACCTCATAGGCCTGACTATCCTTATTGGTTGGGCTTTATTAGCACTCCTGCACCTGGGATGAATTCCCACTTCTTGTCATTGAATTTGAGTTCTGTTTTGCTTAGCTATGGAATCCATCAGCTCTTCAATGAGCAAATGACTTAACTGTTAAGCCAGATATGTGAAAAAGAAAATGACTATATTGTTCTTTAGCATGTGGTTTTTGCTGCTAATCTGTTTCTGTCTACATTTACATTCAAAGGCATTTTTCATAGTCCTGTTGGCATCTGTCAGGAATACTCTGCTTGTATACTTAGAGCAGCAACAATATTTCTTAATAGTTATACAATTTGATATAACACAAATTCCTCTCTGGTTTAATTATTTAGATTGTGTCCATTTTCCCATTTTTCTCGTTTTCTTTTTCCTTTTGGTTACTATGATGAGTACTAAAATAAACATCTTTGCCTGTAACATTTTTATAAGGAAATTTCTAGAAGATAGAGCCTATATGAACATGTTTCATCATTTTAATGGCTCTTGACTTTTAATGTAAGATTTGCTTTCCAAAATAGGAATATTATTTTTACAGTGCAACTGGTATGACCACATGTCTCTTTCAAAGCAAGACTTGGAAGTAACAAACGTAGAACTTGTCCTTAATTTCAGATCGGTCTTATTTTGAGGAAGAAACAAGCAAGGCTTATAAACTTCATGTAGAAGTAACTTAGTTCTTCCTAGTTAAAGCTAGTGGGAAAACGTTGAGTATATTGGGCTATTCACTTATGACATTTGGTCTTGAGTCTGGCATAGTCACGAAATTAGATTGAATTCTCTTAGGTTAGATGTGACTGTTAGAGATAGAACTTTCATTGTATTTTTTGTTGTTAGGAAGTTATAGAAATAACACTAGACTTGCCATATATTCTGTCACATTTAAAGAATGTCCTGGATTTAGTCACTTGCAGAGCTTCCATTATGTAGTGCTGTGGAATTTATCTACCTAATTTAGAAAAGCTTAACTTTTCCTTTCTTTTAATTTTAAATCTGTTTTTCCTTGATAAACTGGCCCCAAGTCTGGAATGCCTTCTCTGACATCTCTGGGCTTTCTCACTTGTTTGCTGAGACCTTCCCCGCACCCCTTCTGCCATGGAGCTGCTTGCAATGTGACTCTTTGTGGGCTTCTATTGCAGAACATGCTGGCATAATTCAACAGCATGACTTTCTGTCTTCCTCTTCTCTCTACCTTCCTCTGGCAGGTACCAAGATTTTCTACTTGTGTGCTCTTAAGCTTCTTTCTGAGTCTGTTTCTAAGTTCTTTTATTAATTAGAGTAAGAACCCAAAAGTAGGGAACCCTCAAATTCCCAGGTAATATGTAGCAACTGTGAGTTCTAAAGAAGCTTCTGTGAAGACAGAAAACAAGTGATTATGTTCAGGACTCTTGCAACCTTATTTCTAAGGGACTTGATTGACTGCTGAGTCATCAGGTAAAGGGACACCATCTCTCAGGTCTCATTTGACCTGTGCCATCGTCATAGAGTCATGAATGAAGTAAGGTTATGCCATGGAATATTTTTCTCTCTCCCAACTAGTTTTCCCTGTGTTCCTAATACAGCAGTGCAGTTGCACACTGGGTGCATTTCTTTGTCCCTCTGGTTCATCGTTGGCTCCTGTCCCAGCAACAGCTTGTACCTAGGAGCTGAAGGGAGATCAAAACAAAATCCAGATGATTTCTTTTGGTGTTCTAACCAAAAGATGATTTCAATTGGTGGACTAACCCAGGTGTTAGACCTCTGATACTGCCAGCAAGTCTTTGAACTTTTTGTCAGGACTATCTAAACATTACAAGTTTTGATTGTTTATGTCTTTTAAGTTATCTTGTGGTCATAACTCTAGGCTAATCCTTTATGTCTTATTTTTAACAGTGAACATAAAGATTCTGAAAAGAAACATAAAGAGAAAGAGAAAACCAAACATAAGGATGGAAGCTCAGAAAAACATAAAGACAAACATAAAGACAGAGACAAGGAAAAACGAAAAGAGGAAAAGGTATATAACTTTCCTTTAGGGGGAAAAGGAGAAGTTAAATTCTACTTTTATTTTGATCACTTTAGAAGCTGGTAATGAAAGTACCTTTGTTGTGTATGCCTTTGATATGGGGAGTAAAGCAGTCTGTAGGAAGACTTGAGAGTTAGTGGGCAGTACTGTAGTTACTGCCTGGCCTACTGCTTCTTTGCAGTGTACTCATTAAACTTCCCACTCCACCCCAAAGATTTTAGAGTCAACCTGTTCAAACTATGAAAACCAAATTATTTACCAACCAGGTCCTTCACGATAAAGTAAACCTTTTATTTTATACTATAGTGAGGATATAGTATTTCTGGAAACACCATCTTTCTGAAATATTAGGAAAGTTTCGTTTTTGGAAGAAGGCCTCAAGCTTTATTGGGTCTCCTTTTGATAAAGATTGAAGATTCTGGGGTTGGGTATGTACTTGCTTGGTAGAGTGTTTTATTAGCATGCAGGAAGACTTTGGTTTGATTTCCAGTACCATCTAAACTAGGTGTATTGGTACATGCCTATAATCTCAGTATTTGGGAGGTAGAGACAGGAGGAGTAGAAATTCAGTCATGTTGGGCTACAAAGTGAGTTCAAGGTGATTTCCAGACTGAAATGTATACCCTGACTCAAAATAAAGGTTGAAGATTCCTAAATGAAAAAACACAGATATGGTGGAATATAGAATGTGGAACAAGACCTCTCTTTGTTCCCTCCTGGCTTGTTGTCCCGTCCCCATCTTTCCCTGAGATAGCCAATGTGTTGATTATTTTGTTCCTTTCCAAAAAGACTGATGGAGCTGAGAGGCATCTATTTGTGTTTATATGTCAAGATTTCTGAAAGATTTATTTTTTTCTGACTCATGCAAAAAAGAAAATTGAAGGAGATGGGGGAAATAGATAATACTCTGCCTAAACCAAAGAGGGCAGGAGATAGACTAGTCCGTTCTCTCTTGATTTTGGTGTGTGTTTTTTTTTTTTCTCTGCAATGCCAGCAGCAGATTTTGAGTGAGTAGCAAATATATTTATTGGGGAAGTGAAATTACTATTATTTTAAGATTAAAAATTTGCTATTTTAGTAAGACCTTTCTCGGTCCGTTTTACCTAGCATTGTCAAAAACCAAATTTGGGAAAAATCAAGGTTGACTCACTTTAGTTTTGCTAACAAGAAGAGACAGTCAGGATCCAGGTGCTCTAAAATAGCCTGGCATGGCCTTGGCCTTCCTGAACAGTCAACCGCTGTGATTATCAGCCCAAGACATGTACAATATTGTTCCTATCAACATTCTGTCTTAGAGATGGGTAGGGACTCATGATGCCTCATTATTCCTTCAATACTTACCATCCATTAAAGGTTATTAGAGGAAAGAGGCATTTTCTCCAGTGGCCTGGTTACTGGTAATGTGCCTGTACTCCTGTAAGCAACCTTAGTGAAACACCTAAAAGGAAAGAAGACAAGACATGGTAATGGAAACGACTGGGGAGATGAGCTGTGCATAGATTATATACTTATTAAACCTGTTTTATATGTAATTAATATGTGCTAATAAAAATTTAACACCACCTCCCATTTGATGGTAGTATTCTTGAATAAGAAATTTGTTTTCATATTTAATACTTTCCAAAGCATGTACTGAATTGTTGTGGTTTTTACCTTGCAGATTAGAGCAGCTGGGGATGCAAAAATAAAGAAGGAGAAGGAAAATGGCTTCTCTAGGTAAGATCTTATGCTATGGTAGCTTATTTTTTTCTGGGTAACTCCACTTGGTGGTGTCTACACTTTTCCAACGCATAATTGACCTACCCAGTTTTATTTAATGGTTCAAAATAAAGTCAGTAGTAAGAGAACTTGACCTAGGCCAGCTTGGGTTTTTACAGTTCTAGTTAGTGAGACTGAACAGCACTAATCCAGAAAGTTTAGAAATGGAGAAGACTGACAGAATAAGATATTTAAAAGTTTAGGTATATGCATGCCATAATATTTGCCATTTTAGAGTATATCCAGCTTATAGGGTTTTACTATATCCACAATGTAACCTCACTATTCCCCAATATTTCAAAAGAAACTTCTTGCTAGTAATTATGGAATTTCTTAGTCACTATGAATTACTCCTTAATACTGTAAGGCTTATATATAGAACCTTATTGGACTTAATTTTAAGAATAAGTATATATTTAGGTAGACGTATGTAAATGTATACTAACTACCTGTAGCCCATTTTTACTGTCTGTACTCTTTCTGTTCTTTTTTCTCATTTTCAGTACCCTCAAGTAAGCTCCAAAGTTCTTTCTAGATTCAGAAGACCACTTAAAATCACATTATGTATTCTCATGCCTTCCACAAAAATAACAGAATGGATTTATTATGGATTGTTTGACGTATTTTCCCCTTACTGACTGAGTCAAAGAGTTGAGTGGTTTGCTTCCTTGAGTCTTTGAACTTTCAGTTTTATTTGATAAATAAAGATTTTGAGACTGTGCCATGCATGTATCCAGGTAGTTCAGAGAAAGAGAAGCAGGTGTCCTCTGCAGGGATGTTTCATAACTGGTTTAAGAATGCAGAAAAGGTCAAGGAAGTAACAAGCTACTCTTGGTATTCTCTTTATTAGATAAATTGATTGAGATTTGTGATATCTAGTTTCTGTCCAGAGACCATGCAAGACTTCTCTTAAACTAAGATCTCAATAGATTCTTTGGACTCAGTTTATTGTCTTGAGTTCATTGGCAGATTGTGGGGTGTTAGAAGGGTCGGGAACATGTTCTCCTAGGCACTGTCCTCCGATTTACTTTGCTGCAGCTACTTAAAACCCAGTGAGTCTTGTGGAGAATCTCTAAAACTTTTCTTTCTGGTAAATTGTTTTAGAACTTCTTGAAATGTAGCAAACCCTCACCTGCTTTAGAAGTCATCAGTAGGATTTCTATAGTGGCCTTACCAATTTACATCCTCACTAGCGTTTGTTTGTTTTGTCTTGTTTTGTTTTTTTTTTCTTTTTGTTAGCTGTTCTGACTGAGGTGCTTTTTAATGTTATTTCCCTAATCCCTAAGGACGTTATTTTTTCAAGTATTTATTGCTGGTTGTATTTTGATACTTTGTTCACTTGCTCATTTATGATGGATGTTTTTAGTGTTTTTTGTAGATTATTGTCAGATAATACAATTGGGACATACTTTCACCTATTGTAAGCTGTCACATTTCCTTGATGTTTTGTTTGTATGCAGGTGCTTTCTAATTGTGTGCAATTCCAATTGTCAGTTCTTGGCAATTACTTCATAAGCTATAAGGGGTTCTTTCCAGAAAGTTGTTGCTTATTCCTCTATCTATTTTGAAAGTGTTTCCCTCAGACAGTTTAGAATTTCAGGTACTACATTAAGGCCCTTGATCTGTTTTTAGTAAATTTTTGTGCAGGATAATAGGTAAGTGTCTAGTTTTCTCAGCGCCATTTGCTGAAGTGACTGCCTTTTCTCAATGATTTTGATGCCCTTGATGAAAAATTAGGTGGTTGTAGCTTTGTGGGTTTGTTCTGGATCTTTTTTATTCTGTTGGTTTACCTGCTTGTATGCAATTTTTGTTACCATGGTCTTTAATAGAGTTTGCAATTAGATACTATGCCTCTAGTGTTCTTTCTGCTTAGGACTGCTTTGTCTGTATGGGATCTTTTATACTAACATAAATTTTATGGTTTTTTTTCCTAATTCTGTGACTATCATCATTGGAATTTAATGGGGATCACATTGACTTTGTAGATAACTTTTTATAATATAGTTAGGTTCACAGTACTAATTTTACCAGTGTGCAATCATGGATAGTCTTTGCATTTTTTTAATGTTGTTTTCACTCTATTCAGAGTTTTAATGCTCATTGTACAGGTTTTTCTTTCACTGCCTTTGTTAGATTTATTTCTACTAGAGTATTTGCTTTTCTTTGCTGGCCTGAAACTTGCAATGTAGGCCAAGTTAGCATAGAATTCACAGAGGTCGTCTTCCTCTTCCATTTCCTCTTGAATAATGGGATTAAAGACGTGCATCACCATGTATCTATTGTGTGGTTGTGTGCACAAGCGCATGATACATACACACGACATGCTTTACGTGACAAACCCACGGTACTCATGTGGAATCAAAGCATAGCTTCTAAGAATCAGTTCTCTTTTCACCCTATGGGTTCCAGGTGATAATGAACTCATTATCAGGATAAATAGCAAAGCACCTTCATCCACTGATACATCCTGACAACGTTGGTTGTGTTTTTGTTTAGTTTTGATTTGGGGTTTTGTTTTTCTGTGAGACAGGGTTTCTCTCTGTAGAACAGGCTAACCTCCAACTCAGAGATTCACCTGTTTCTGCCTCCGAGTGCTAGGATTAAAGTACTTATGCTACCATTACCTGGCTTGTTTGTTTTAAAGCTATTATTAGAATAGGGACCCACCTCCTCCAGTTTACATCTTGGCAAGTTCATTATTGGTATATAAAAAAAAAATCTACTGATTTTTGTATGTTATTTTTGATAGTGTTTATCAGATCAAAGAGTTTCCTGGTGGAATCTTAAGGATCTTTTAATAATGCTTTGATTTCTTTTTTTCATTTTTGTAGCCCTTTTGTTTCTTTCTCTTGCCTTACTCTTGGTTCTGATTATAAGGGAAATGTTTTCAGTTTTTCTCCATTTAATATAATATAGACTTTAAGTTTGTCATTATATATTTTTTTTCGTATATATCCTTTTTATGTTGAGGTATGTACTTTCTATTTTCTTTAGAGCTTTAATCAGGAAGTGCTGTTGAACTTTATCAAATGCCTTTTATGCATCATTGATCATGTGATTTCTGTTCCCCCAAAGTCTGTATATATGCTGTAACTGCATTTATTGACTTGTAGGTGTTGAACTATCCTTCCATTAGTTGTATATCATCTTAAGTGTTTTCTTGAATTTGGCTTGCAAATATTTGAGAATTTTTCATCTATATTCGTCCGAGAAATTGATTTATAATTTTATTTCCTTACTTGGTTTTGATATCTTAGTAATGGTGTTTGCTTTTTCTTTTTTGATTAGCTTGAAGAGTATTGGTGTTACATCTTTAAACAGCTGGTAGATTTTGGCAGTGAATTTATCGAATCGTGGGCAGTTTATTGGGAGACTCCTGCTACAGTTTCTTTCTTGTTATATATAGATCTTTTTAACTTGTTTGTAGCTTCTTCATTTAATTTAGGTAAGAAACATATGTCTAGGAATTTGATATATTTTGTGTGTGTGGGGTGTGGAGCAGGGTTCAAGAGAGGTTCTCACTAGTATGTATCCCTGACTACTGTAGACCAGGCTGGCCTCTAACTCAGAGATTTACCTTCCTCTGCCTCCTGAGTGCTGGGATTAAAGGCATCTGCTACCATGCTGAGCCTTTTTTTTTTTAATTAGTTTTTAAAGATTTCTTTATTACATCCATATGCTGCTCTATCTGCATGCACACCTACAGGCCAGAAGAGGACATCAGATTCCATTATAGATGGCTGTGAGCCACTATGTCGTTGTTGGGAACTGAACTCATGACCTCTACAAGGGCTGTCAGTTCTCTTAACAACTGAGCCACATCACCAGCCCAATGCTCAGCTTTTATCTTTTGTTTTATTAGGATTTACTTTAATTTTATTTGTATGGGCATTTTGTCTGCCTACTTGACTGCTGCTCACAGAGTTGAAATGAAGGCATCAGATCCTCTGGACCTGGAGTTAATATGCTGCCAGCCATGTTTGGAATTGAATGTGGGTACTCTGGAAGAATAGCCAGTGATTTTAACTGATCAACCATTTCTCCAATCATACTTAAAGATTGTGGGTGTGTGTACGTGTGAGCATGCCATGTATGTTTGTGCCAGTGGAGGCCAGAAGAGGGTGGTGTTTTCCCTATAATTCAAGTTGGGGCATTTGTGAGTCATCTGATAAAATTTCTATGAATCAAACTCCAATCCCCTGAAAGAACAGCATGTGCTCCTAAGCACTGAGTGCTCCCTCCAGACCTTGTAGTTATCTACCTTTTTCCAACTTATTTTATTTACTTAATTTATTTATTTATTCCAGCCTCCAAATTATGTTCTTTCTTATCATGGCTCTTGTCTTTTTTCATTTAACACACAAGCAATTTTGATCTGCTATCCTAAAATCTGTGTCTTCTTTATTTTCAGAGGGCAGAGTTTTATAGCAAAAGATTCTAGGCATGTTTTGTGTGAAGTAACAAACCTAACCAGCAAGTTGGAACAGTGGAAAATTTGACTTAATGAGAATAACTTTACTTTATTCTGGTACTTATTTAATTCCTAGCTTTTTGTTGTAATTTTGTATGACTGGTCATTTTTCTGTGCTACTTAATAAAATATGTATGCCATTGCCACAGCATGATTTTAGCATACCATGCTAAGGCAGGTAGGTTTTATTTCTTTCCTTGGAGAGGCTTTATTTAATTTTGGGTTGTTAAAAACAGTTAGGATCATTTATGGGACATGGATCACATACATAGTTGATCCTTCATATAAGTTAAGAAAACAGTTTAAATTTATTCCTCTGATCTGAGACCTACTGAAAAAGACAGCTAAACTGTAGTGAGAAAAGAAAATGTTTATTTGGAGTAAAGTCCTTTATCTGTTTTCTATAATATGAAGACAGTATTATTACCTAAGTAAGGTTTTTATAAGCTTGTAATGGAATACAAAAGTGATTATTGAAAATACATGTGTATTTTATCCTTTCCTTGGTAAGATGAAGTATGCCTACAGTCTTGATTAGGGTTACTATTGCTTTGATAAGACACCATGACCAAATGCAACTTGAAGAAATGATTTATTTGAATTATGCCTGCTCATCACTGAAGGAAGTCAGGACAGGAACTTAAGCTGGGCAGGAACCTGGAGGCAGGAGCTAATGCAGAGGCCATTGAAGGGTGCTGCTTACTGGCTTGCTCGATATGACTTGCTCAACCTGCTTTCTTAAAGAGCCTAATACTGCCAGCCCAGTGTAAAGCCACCCACAATGGGCTGGGCCATCCCACATTATTCAGTAATTAAGAAAATGCCCTACAGCTGGATCTTATAGAAGCATTTTCTCAATTGAGGTTTCTTCCTTTCAGATGAGACTTTAGTTTGGGTCACGTTGGCATAAAACTAGCCAGGCACCTACTTTGTGTTATTTAACATACTGTTAATAACTAGAATCAGTAACTAGCTGTTTTGTTTTGTTTTTCTCTTTTTAGTCCACCACGAATTAAAGATGAACCCGAAGATGATAGCTATTTTGCTCCTCCAAAAGAGGATATAAAGCCACTGAAGAGACCTCGAGACGAGGATGAGTATGTATTTCTTCCTAGTTTGACTAAAGAGAAACATTTAATGAAATTTCAGTTTCAAAAGGATGCTGTAGCAAAAAAAAAAAAGAATCAATCTTCTTTATCAACAGATGAATGGATAATGAAAATGTCATATGTGTGTGGATAATAGAAAATATACTACTTATCTCTAAGAAAAATGAAGTAAAATTCATGCAGGAATATAGATGATTAATATGTATAATATTAAGCATGGTTACATAATTTTAGAAAGAAAAACCACTCTCTCATGAGATCTGTGTGTGTGTGTGTGTGTGTGTGTGTGTGTATATATAAACACAAATGTATACGTGAATACTATATACCACGAAGAAAGAGAATAGGAAAGGCTAATGACAAAGGACTAAATGTAGGTGATGGAAATTAGTTATGAAAGTGTATAAAGCTAATTGTTTTTCTAGTTCTGATTTGTCAAGGATTTTTGTTGGGTTTTTTTTTTGGTGCTGGGTAAGTGCATAAAGTATATTCAGTACTGAAATGTAAAATTGAATGTGAAACTCCAGAATTTCTATTCTGAATGCCTATTCTAAGTATAGACATTCATTGAGGTTTGGGTCTGGTTAATTTTGGTGTGTGGTATTTCTTTTACTTGCAAGTGTGTGTATGTATATATGCACATATATATGTTGTATATATATTATAAAATGTTAAAAATGAATTAGAAGAGGAGAGATACTTCCAAAATATTTTTAAATGATACATGTGTATTGCTAATGAATAAAAACTATATTCATTGACATTTTGTGTAATAGACTCTAATTTTTGAGAATTGGGTTTGCTAAGCAAATTAATTTATGGGAGTTATGTGTAACGTGTTTTTTCATATTAAAATGATAGGCATATGTAGTATAGAAATTTCAAGTAATACAAAATTAATGAAGGATATTTAAATTATTTAGTCACTTAGAATTCATCATTAATTTTACATTACAGGTAAATTAAGAAAATTGGGTTAGGGATGTAGCTCAATTGATCGCGGAGTGCTTGCCTACCACACAGAAAGCAATAGGTTGATTCCAGCACCACATTAAACTGGATATGGTAGTACATGCCTATAATATCAGCATTTGGGAGGTAGAGGCAAGAGGATTAGAAACTCAGTCATTCTTGAATACATAGTGATTTGAGGCAAGCTTGGGCTACCTGAGACTCGGCCCCAATTTTTCTTTTCTTCTTTTCTAGGATCTATGCCATTTGATACATAGGGAACCTTCAGTACAGAGAGAATAAAATTGCTCTTGTTATTTATTTAAGGCTCTTACCTAGATTCACCCAGTGACAATACATTTTATTTATTAGTTTGAGTCCATGTATCTTATATATACTCTATGAATGCCTGGGGCTGTAGCACGGTTGGTGTTTACCTTGTGAGCTTGAGGATCTAAATTTGATTCAGAGCCCACATATAAATTCCAGGTGTTGTGGCACATGCTTATAATCCTAGGACCAGGAAGGCAGAGACATGAGAATTCCTGGGACTCCCTGACTAGTTAGTCTAGCTTAATTAGTGAACCCCAGACCCCTACAAAACCTTGTCTCAAGGGAGATGGAGCATGCATGTTCCTCAGGAGGACAGCTGAGGGTATCCATTGGCCTCCATATGAATATGAACACTCAGATAGATGCATCGAATAATTTAAAATCAAATATATTGACTACAGCAATGGCTTAGTGGTTGTGAGTGCTTGTTTTTCTGGAGGATCCAAGTTTGGTTCCCAGATCCCACATCAGGCATCAGGAAGCTCTTTATAGGGTTATATCTATTGCTTTCTAATCTGTTTCTTTCTTTTAGTTACACACACACACAATGTGTATACATATTTCTTTATTTTGTCTGAGTTGAACATTTGTGTATCACATACATTCCTGGTACCCACAGGCCTAAAGAAGAAGGTATTAGATCCTCTGAAACTGGAATTACAGACATTGTGAGCTGTCCCTTGTGGGTGCTGGGAACTAAGCCTTGGTCCTCTGCAAGAGCATCCAGTGCTCTTAGCAGCTGAGCATCTCTCCAGTCCTGTCTGATCTTCACTTGTTCCGCTCTAGTTAGTATAGAATGCCCAGTCAAGAATAACAGCAGTCACATCTGCCATGGACACTTCAAGAGTTGGGAGAGTCTAATCCTGTAGGTGAGAACTCTTTAGTCATAGTTGCATTAACTGCATATTCGTATTCCCCTTTCTAGTGCTGATTATAAACCTAAGAAAATTAAGACAGAAGATATCAAGAAGGAGAAGAAAAGAAAATTAGAAGAAGAGGAGGTTAGTAAAGGTTTTTGAGGCTTAAGTTTTAATAAAACAACCTTAAAAACAACTTTTTTTTGTTTTGTTTTGTGTGTGTTTATGCATGTCATGGTGCACATGTAGAAATCAAGGGACAGCTTTGAGAAGTTGGTTCTCCTGGAAATCAAACTCAGGTTATCGGGTTTGACATCAAGTGCCTTTAACTTCTGAGCCATCTCATTGTTCCTAAAACAACTCTAGAGGCCAAATGAGTTTTGGGGATTTATTTATTGGTTTGTTGTAGTAGTAACAGTGGAGAAAAGTTGTACAGGCAAGTTGTGGCTGTGGTACTGAGTGTGCCAACATCTTGAAGTGACCCCAGAGTATCTTTATGTTATCCTTAGCTACCGTCGAGTCTACTCTGTCTATTCATAGCTTGCATTGTTAACTGATACTTGAATTTATACCATCTGCAGGTTTGCAGAAAAATGTTCTAGATGACGACTATAAAAATGATCTAGAGATGACTATAACACCATCCTTCCTGATGGATGCGTAAACTTAAGGTTTAGAGAGGTTGATTGTTAGAGGTTGTGTACCACTGAATTGTACAACCAGGATTTGTTCTCATACATTGTGAGTCTAGAGCCAACACACTAGCTGTCATGTTATCTTGCCTCATGTGTGAGAGTGTGATGGTCCTTTCACTTCACAAGAAGAAAGGTCTTCAGTGAAATGTTTAAAATATTCAGGGTATAGTGAGCTAAAGAGATAGATAATCAGATTCTACAGTTAGAAGGTTGTAGTTTTTCAGATCTGTAGTATCTGTTTAGCAGAAGTTCTAGTTAATGAGAACCAGTGTATGGAATTGATAGTGAAGTGCTGAGTAGCTGTTACTGTGGCCAGCCACTCTACTCTCATTTAGATAATCAGTATAGACCGATTAAAGAAGTGTAAAAGTCAAGTTCTTCTTGCAATCTATTGCTTTGCCTTTTTGTAAAATGGCTCTTTTATTAAACAGTTTGGAAAAGAAAACTTCTGACTTTATTTTTATGTTTTGGTTAGTACTCCCCTCCCTGTGGGAAAATACAGACTGAAAGACTGAATTTTGATTCACAGTCCTCTTATGGCAGGGACCCCAGATGTCAGAATTATTAAACCTCATTGACATTCAATTTTTATTTTTAATTTGTTTCTGGGATTGTTCTGATATCTCTTGATTATTGATTATCCCAGTTTGAAGCCCGAAAACCTACAGTGTGCTGGGCAGTGGTGGCACATATCTTTAATTCCAGCACTTGGAAGGCAGAGGCAGGCAGATCTCTGAGTTTGAGGCCAGCCTGGTCTACATAGGGAGTTCCAGGACAGCCAGAGCCAATCAGAGAATTCCATTCTCAAAAACCAAGAAGAGAAAACCTACAATGTAGGCAGTAGATTCCCGATGGGATCATATACATGCCTGTTTAAAAGCTTTTAGGAGGCTATCTTAACTGAACAGCATTTCCCTATCCTGTGTTGTGTTTCAGCCTAAGTAGTGAATATCACTTGAATTAATGTAGTTCTCCCACACCTTCTCCCAGAAGTACAGAAGTATTTTTTCCATTTAAATTTATTTTTAAATGATAAAATTAGGAACATTTTACCTATTAGTGTGGTAATATTTTTAAAAAACATTTATTAATCTGTTGCTGTGACATAAGGTCATTTATTTTGGCATAATGCTTGAGGAAATATTTTCTGTTAGGCGATAAGAGTGAAGTGTTGTTTGGTCATGTACACTCAGCCAGGAAGCAATTGATTAATCCTGGGTCTTCAGTATTTGGGATGCTGCTGCCCACAGTTAATAAATGGGTCTTCTCCCCTCAGTTAACCTTCTGGAAATTTTCTCACAGATATGACATGGTATCTTCTTAGATACTAGATTTTAGCCAACTTAGCAGTAAAGACTAACTCACAAGTTTACCCCTTGGTTTGTTAACAGAAGCACAGAACTCCCATTTCATCTGTTTTCATGGGCTTATGACTATCTCATTTTGCAAGATACATTGACTCTTCATAGTCCTGTTTATCTCAACACTTAAAATCCAGTCTCTTCTGAGTTTCAATCTCCTAATTTTGAGTTCCTATGAAATCAAATATAAATGATATGCTTTCAATATACAGGGCAGAATAAACATTACCATTTCAAGACAGGAATGGTACAGTGTTGCGTCCGCCTCGACCAGCAAGGATGACGCAACACCGGAGCTCTTCTTGCAAGCA
>LOEQ01000958.1:152136-164018 GCA_001685075.1 Bramus lutescens | reverse complement strand
TGGCCTTAGCCATATATGGAGTTGTTTATCACAGAGCGCACTCGCTTTTGGGATGGGGGGGGCAGCGCCATCTTTAAGGTGCGGCTCCACGCAGCTCTCTACAGAACAGAGCAAGGGAAGATCAAAGCAAGACAAGATTAAAATCTGGCAAAGCAAACACTAAAGCATTTTTGTTTACTTTTTTATTATTACAGATCCATTTTTATTTTCTGTGTTTTTCTTTTTATTATTAAAATTTTCCACTTCCCATTTCCCTCCCCCTCTCCCCCTCCCCCTCTCTCCCTCTTCCTTTTCCAGTCCAAAGAGCAGTCAGGGTTCCCTGGCCTGTGAATATTTATGTTCACTGGATGCATGTGCCCACAGAAAACAGTAGGGGGCATCGGATCCCTTAGAATTGGAAATGGTTGTTAGCTACCATTTAGGTCATGGGAACCAAACCCAGTCCTCGGCAAGAACAGCGAGTGCTTTTACCATCTTGAGTTATCACTCTATCTCCCCCCCCGTTTTTGTTCCTTTTTTTTTTAATTTTTATATGTATTGAGAGTTTGCCTGCATGTATGTTTGTGTACCACCTTTATGTTGGATACCTGCAAAGGTTAGAAAAGGGCATCATATACGTGGAACTGGAGTTTCAGATGATTGTGAACTATTATGTGTGCTGTGAACCAAATCCAGTATCCTCTGCCAGTGTTCTTAAATTCTGAGCTACCTCTCCAAGCCCCTATTTTTGTTTGTGCTTTTGAGACAGGGTCTCACTTGGTATTTCTGGCTGTTCTGGAACTTCTGTGTAGATCAGGTTGACCTCAAACTCAAGGATCCCCTCTGCCTCTTGTGTCCTGAATACTGAGATTAAAATTGTATGCTGTAGCCCCAGCCTATTGTGTATTTTTTAAATGGAGTCTTACTCCAAGACCCAGACTGGTCTTGAATTCCTGGCAGTCTTTCTACCTCAGCCTTTTGACTACAGGAATTTTTAGACATGATGGGATATTTTGATGCTGTCCTTCTACTTCTACACACTTGTGTTTCTCATACGTACTTACAGTGTAATACTATAGCATTTGTGTTTTTGTCTTCAAAAATCATCTGCTTAGAGACCTAAGTTTATCCCTTCTTTGATTGATATCATTTTATGGAGTTATAGAATGTTCTCCAGCCATTTCCATTAGTCATTCTGTGTTTGTTTATTTTGATTTTTTTTGTTGTTTGGTTTTTAAGGTAAACTTATGGTCTCATGCTCAGCAACAGCTACATAACCTTAATAGCAAACCCATTTCAGAACTACCTCGATTATGATTGGGAGAGAACAAACCAAATGGTTTCTAGCTGGGCCATCCTATAATCAGCTTTCATTGCTTTATAAAACTTACCAAGTAAAGTCTTAGATGATGTTAAAAATGTAGATTAAACTTAGAAGAAGTCAGATTCTGCTGAGTATATCTGTTGCATGTCATACCTTAGTTGTGATGTGTACTTGTTTTTAGATGTCTTTAATGGTGAATATTACTCTTAGGTTTGAAGCTTCTTTTTTTTTAATTGCTTGAGACTCTCATGCATACATAGATACACTCAAGAGCATGCACACACAGTTGGTCTCAAACTCAAAAACATCCCTCCGCCTCTG
This sequence comes from Bramus lutescens, assembly GCA_001685075.1. Classification (NCBI taxonomy): domain Eukaryota; kingdom Metazoa; phylum Chordata; class Mammalia; order Rodentia; family Cricetidae; genus Bramus; species Bramus lutescens. The sequence continues at coordinate 162,394 of LOEQ01000958.1, read as the reverse complement.
TCTCCCAAATATTAAGATTAAAGGTGTATGCTGTCCCACCTCCTGCACCCCCAGCACATTTTGTGTTTAAGATGGAGTCTCTCTTTCTGCGCCCAGGCTGACCTTGAACTCTTGTAACTTAGTTACTGCTACTCCTACACACAGAGTACTTTTAACTGATAACTACTATTACTGGTAACTGATGTACTACCACTACTACTACCATGCCTGATGATGTTCTTTTATTGTGCCACTCTGAGCAGTTCACAGTTGAGAGTACTCGTGTTTGTGTGTCTAAGCAGCAGCAACCGTGTCACAGAATTCCCTTTCAGAAAGAGTCTTGCATAGCTTTTTTATACTTCGTTAGATTTGAAGAGATTCAAGATGAGTAGATTTTTAAAGTAAATTTGGAAATTACCCTGAGATTACTGTTGGAGTAGTTTACTAGGCTTTCGTCATTTGCTAGTCCTGGCTAATCATTTGTCAGAGGGATTAGGGGAAATACTGACTCCATTGTAAGTTATCAGTAAATTTTTATCTGTGGTGATGGGGGGTTAGATATAAGGTCTTTTAGTTCCAGTATTTTTTTTTCCTGAAACAGGTTTTTATCTGTAGCTCTGATTGTCCTAGAATTCACTCTGTATAGCAGGCTAGTTTAAGACACAAATCCATATGCCTCTGCCTCTCAAATGAGTGCTGGGTTCAAACCAACACCACCAGCCGGTTCCAGCAGTTTTTGTTTATAATTTTTCTTTTCGATAGCTCACCAAAATAGCTTCCTTGTGTGTAATTAGTCCTGACTTAAGTGCTTTCTCTTCCTTTGTAGGATGGCAAATTGAAAAAACCCAAGAATAAAGATAAAGATAAAAAAGTTGCTGAGTCAGATAACAAGAAAAAGAAGCCGAAAAAGGAAGAGGAGCAGAAGTGGAAATGGTAACATTTCAGCACTGGGTTAAGCTGTCAGCTCTCGCTTTGATTGTGCAGCATAATTAAACAAGAGTTGAATTATTAAGGTTAATTTCTTGACATTTAAGAGGGAGATACTTAATCTCTATAAGAATAGCTGAAATAAGTTTTGGGGTATTAATGAAATAATTTCCTAGCTCTAAACCTAGTGGGTCTCAAAACTAGGTTCTTCTCATTGAATAGAATGGGTTTTTGAAGTAGCCTATGCATAGAAAGGTATTCAGCACAGGATGAAGGCACAAATGCATTCATTCTTTCCTTACAAATTATCCCTATTAGTGATGTAATATTTCAGTGCATATGTACCCTCTATAATGTTAACTTAGGCTAAGCCTGCCTATCTATGTTTATGCTGAGAATTATCATACTTTCTTGTGTCCTTATTGCTATTAGAAATGTGTTTACTATAAATCATATTTGGAATGCTGCCTCTTAGGAAACCGCCACAAGAATATCTTGATGGAGGTTTGTGTAATTGTAGAAAAGTGAAGATCATTTGGAGCAAAATACAACCAGAACCATAATGAAATTATTAATTTAAAACATCAGAAATGAAAATGTTCATGCTGGGGCAATATAGATCAGTTGATAAATTAATTGCTTGTGGCATAAGCATGAGAACCTGAGTTTAGATCCCCAGCACCTTTGTAAAAAGCTGAGCATGGAAGGACACATCTGTAATCCCAGTACTGAGGATGCAAAGATGGGCAAATTCCTGGTGTTTGCGGGCCATGTTTAGTTAGACAACCTGTTTAAAAAATAAGATGCACAGTAATGAGGAAGATATTTGACATTTACCCCTTGTATACACACAAGTACCTGCAGTCCCACGGATGAACACACATGTGATCACATCTCCCCACATGCATACCTGCAACAGCTTTTAAAAAACAGATTTTAAAAAATGGATACATAGATAAATTAATTACTAAGTAGATTTTAAAAACTGATGTATGTGGCTTGAGTATGTGTCACAGAGTGGGTGTGAAGGTTAGAGAGCGACTTTTGGAATTGGTATTCTCCTTTCCCCTTTGTGTAGCTGCTGGAGATCAAACTCAAATTGCTAGGCTTATGTACACCTTTACTTTCTGAGCCATCGTATTGTCCCCTAAACTTTTTAACTGAAATTTTTAGGCTGGTGAGAGTGCTCATTGGTTAAAGGCGCTTGCTTGTAGCCAAGTCTGATCAGCTGAGTTTGATTCCCGGAACTCGTATGGTAGAAGGAGAGAACTAGTTCCTTTTGGTTTGTTAATGTGGTGGATTACATTGATAGATTTTTGATGTTGAACCATCCCTATGTCTCTGTGATGAAGTCTACTTGGTCATGGTGGATGATCTTTTTAATGTGTTCTTGGATTCACATTGCCAGTATTTTCTTGAGTACTTTTCCACCTGTGTCCATAAGGGAAATTGATCTGTAATTCTCTTTCTATGTTGATCTTTGAGTGGTTTGGCTATTGGTGATTGTGACCTCATAAATTGAATTTTGCAGTGTTCCTTCTGTTTCTATTTTGTAGAATAGTTTGAGGAGTATTGGTATTACTTCTTCTTGGAAAATCTGGTAGAATTCTGCACTAAAATCATCTGGCCCTGAGCTTTTTTGTTTGTTTGTTTTTTTGATTGGGAGACTTGTAATGACTGCTTCTATTTTCTTAGGTCTATTTAAATTGTTTATCTGATCTTGATTAAATTTTGTCAGGTGGTATCAATCAAGAAAATTGTCTGTTTCTTTTACATTTTCCAATTTTGTGAAGTACAGTTTTTCATGACCTAATGATTCTCTGGATTTCCTTTGAGTCTGTTGTTATATCTCTCTTTTCATTTCTGATTTTGTTGATTTGGATATTCTCTCTCTCCCTTTTAGTTAGTTCGGATATGAGTTTATTTTTTTTTTTGAAATTTCTCAAAGAACCAACACTTTGTTTCATTGATTCTTTGTATTATAGAGAATTCTTTGTTAACTTTGTATTATAGAGTTTCTATTTTATTGATTTCAGTCCTCAGTTTATTTCCTGTTGTCTGCTCCTCTTAGGTGTGTCTGCTTCTTTTCTGTTCTAGAGCTTTCAGGTGTGCTGCTAAATCGCTTTTATGAGATCTCTCCAAATTCTTCATGAAGGTACTTAGTGCTATGAACTTTTCTCTCTTAGCACCTCTTTCATTGTGTCCTATAAGTTTGGGTATGTTGTGTGTTCATTTTCATTGAAGTCTAGGAAGTCTTTAGCTCTATTCCTTGTCCCAGTGGTAACTTAGGAGAGTGTTATTCAGTTTCCACGAGTTTGCAGGCTTTCTGTTATTGTTGAAATCCAGTTTTAATTCATGGGGGTCTGATAAGGAAATTATTTGAATTTTTTTGTATCTGTTGAGACTTGCTTTATGGCCTAGTATATGGGTCAGTTTTGAAGAAGTTCCATGTGGTGCTGAGAAGATGGTTTTCTCTGTGTGTGTGTGTGTGTGTGTGTGTGTGTGTGTATGAAATGTTCTGTATAGATAACTGTTAGGTCCATTTGAGTGATAACATCTGTTAGTTCCATTGTTTCTCTGTTTTGTTTCTGTCTGGACGATCTGTCCATTGGTGAGAGTGGGGTGTTAAAAATCTCCCATTATTAATTGCATGGGGTTCTGTGTGTGATTTAAGCTTTAGCAGTGTTTCTTTTACAAATGTGGGTGCCCTTACATTTGTGACATAGATGTTCAAAATTGAGACATCATCTTGCTGGATATTTCCTTTGAATATGAAATGACCTTCTTCACCTCTTTTGATTAATTTTGGTTAGAAGTCTTTTTTTTTTTTTTTAAGATGTTAGGATAGCTGCACCAGCTTGCTTCTTAGGTCTATTTGATTGGAAAATCTTTCCCCAATCCTTTACTCTGAGGTAATACCTGTATTTAATGTTGAGGTGTGTAGAATGATGGATCCTATTTTTTTATCCATTAATTAGCCTGTGTCTTTTTTATTGGCAAATTGAGTTCATTGATATTGAGGAATATTAATGACCAATATTATTAATTCCTGTTATTTTGTTGGTAATGGGGGGGAGAGTTTCCCTTCTTTGGGCTTTGCTGGTATAAGATTATCTACTGCCTGTGTTTTTTGGGTGTAGTTAACATTTATTTTCTACTTTTGAGAATTTTGAAATAGCTGTATATTGTTATGTTTATTTACTTAACTATTATACCAATAATGTTTAATTTGTATTTTTGTTGAAAATTTTCAAGTGATCCAGTCAGGGGAAAAAAAATGCTTCTTTTCCCCATTATTTTTTTATCTGGAATAACCTTTACTCACAGTTTGACTTGTAGCTTCCAGACTCAATTATATTTACTCTCTGACTTTGATTCTTTAGAAAAGTAATGTCCCCATCACCTCTGAGGAATAGGCAATAACAGTGCCCAAGTGGTAGAGAACAGTAGAGCAGAAAAGTGTTCCCATACTCAATGATGGTGTGTTGATGTGATCTTAGGAATTAAAAGGGGAGTATATAAAAGGAAGATGACAGAGTTTGGGAACTCTAGCCTTTCTAGGGACCTGAATTAGGAAACAAAAGAATATATATGTCTTTTTTTGTTTTTTGTTTGTTTTTTTCAGACTTTTATTTCATTTTTTTATTGATCTTTCCTAGAGTTTGTTCTCAGAATAGTGATACACTTTTATGCTCGAACTCCTTTTTGGTTTTGAGACAGAGTATATATTGCAGGCTGCTTCTGCCTCCCAGTGCTGGGATTAAAAGTAAGTGTGTGCCATTTATGGCTTTTGGTAAAACAATCTTTAAAATAAGTGATTATGTAAATTAGTTATTATGTATCATGAGGATGGTTAAGTGAGTAATCACCAGTCTGTTGGATTTCTCTGGTGGGTACTCAGGAAATGTAGACTGGATTTCCTTATTATTAGGAACTCCCTGTGGCCTCATTGCTTCTTTTGTGGGTTCCAATGTAGATAGAATCTTACCCTGTGTGTATATAATTAGGGGCCATTTGTAGGCTTTACTGTTCCAGTTTTGCTTTTAGAAATTGAAGTCCTTATCAAGTGTTGCCATACATCGTAACTGCAAAGTCCAGAGGATATACCACTGGCTTCAGGCATAGTTGGATCCAGGGGGGCATGAATATTGTCATCAGAACTCAAGTCTTTCGCTCTTGGCTCTGTTCCTCTGCACTGGCTTCATTTTCTGTCTGGCTCATTTAACATAGTAGGCCCTGTTGGTTTGAGTTTTTCTTCCACATAACTTAAGCATCTAAGTAAAGAGAACTTTTCCACAACTGAGTAAACCACCTAGGACAAACTTGAATCATACATCCATTCCTGAACCATTCACTAGAGTCAAGAAGGACTTTGCTTATTGATGAGGTTGATATAACATGTCCAGCATAAGATTTAACAAGTGTCTAAACCACATGGACTACTGAAAACTGGAAGAGATGGTTCCAAAAAATATCAGGAAGTTGTTAGAGTAAGATAGAATAAGCAATAAAAAACAACATCCAGGGATAAGGCCAGGTACAGAGCTTAATCTTTGCCCATAAAGTTTGTTTATAGTAGTTGGTGTTTCTTCCTTGGTAATCAGATTATAAAAATCACCAGGAGCAATGTCAGTCCTGTCCTTAGGAAACCTACAAATCACTTGAATGAACTATAATTTCCATTAACATCATACCCGAGGATTCACCATAGAGTTTCCATTCAAGTCAGATTTATCATTGGTGATGTGAAGCAGGAAAACCATTCTACTACATGGCAAACAGATTTGTGAAACTATTTGAGTTAGCTGCAAATTAAGTTCAGTGATGAAGTTCTGTTGTTGCTTTATGTCTCAAGGTGAACTTAAAATTTCTTAGTCCTGGTCAATCATATTCATTTCTTAGTTATCACAGAATAACAAACAATGCACTCTGCCTTCAACCTGATATACTTCTGTTAATCAAACAGATGATTCAGGTGTTGATAATAAGCAGGGTTATTTTCTACTTAAAGTTGTTGGTCAAGGAATATGCAGCATGGTCCTCCCTGCTGTGAATATTAAGTTCTGGTAGGGTATGGTACAGGTTCCTTCTATTCAAAATTTGTTGATGAAACTGGACAAAAGCCTGAAACTGATGCTATTATTCTCAAGGCCAGTTAGTCTAATTGCAGTAGCATGTCAAAATAGGCAGGTTAAGGGCTTAAAGACAGGTGAACAGACTGAATAACTTCAGCAGGAGCAGTCATACCAATAGTTAAACTATAATCTGGAAGAACAGGCAGATTAATAGTGAAATCCTGTAAATTAGTTTTTGTCCTGGGTACTCTAGAGTTAATCCATAGGGTTTACTCCATACAAAATATTTTTGTATCTTAAAGGACCAGTTGGGTATAGCAGCTTTCATTTTCCTGCTCATCTGTGCAAGAACTGTCAGCTTAGAAGGCTATATCCTCAATGCAGACTTGAGGTTCTAGTTAGGAGTCTGTGCCTACATCTGAGAGCAACAGGATTATTGTAGAGCCAGGTTTGTTGTAGTTGGCTCTACTTTCTTTTTTAATCAAGTCTTCCCCTTCTGGCCATACATTAATTCTAAGAGAGCAAAACTTGTTTTATTTTTTTTATTTTGGTTCAGAGGGGAACTAGCTAGCCTTTTAAGATAGTTGGTTTGGAAATGGACAGTTTTTGCTCTAGATTATGCATGCTTTTATCAAATCTAATTTTTCCATTTGTGTGTGATTGTCTCAAACACTGTCCAGTGGTATAGTGTAAGCTGCTAGAACTGCATAGGATTCTGCTCTGTGTTGGCTTAAGTTCACTTTTTGTCTCTGGACTGACCTCGTAGAACCAAGTTCCACTCAGATTTAAGAAAACTTTGCAAAGGCCTATCTAGATGGCTCAGTGCTCCCAAACACCTGCTTCTCTTCCAAAGGACCCAATTAGCTTTTTACATGGTAGCTCATTACACTCTGTAACTGCCCTCTGTGCACTGCCTGTATATTGTATATAATATACATACATACATATATGCAATCACTTACATACATAAAACAAAAGTAAATCTTTAAAGAAAAAGAAAAGCATGCATAAATCCATAGAGTTAAAAAAAAATTCTTGTCAAATCAACCGGCCATCTTTAAAGACAAAACCAAAACAAGGGCCAAATTAATTCTAAACAACTGATTCTTTACCAAAAGACTTGAAACTGGCCAGTTCATCACTAGTGCTAGCTTGGAATTTAAATGGTGTTTCAAGGAAAGTGCTAAAAGAAGTTAGGAATATAATATTGTAAAGGAATTAGTATTAAAAGACCAGGACTCGTGGGTCATGTCAGTGATAATGATGAAATAAAAAAGAAAAAAAAACTTAATGAATATGGGTTGTTGATATTCTTGTCACATCTAATCTTCCCTTCATTCTTGTAGGTAGCTTATAGAAATCTATAGTGTTGGGTTTTAATCTCTAAATTTTTATAGGTCATAAATTTTTGTTGTGAGATACTTGTTCACATCTGGAGACCTTGACTTGATAAAGCATGTGCGCCTACTTTTCTACTTTATATTCATTTTGTACTGCTGCACTTTTTTTTTCCAGGCAAACTTTTTTCTTTTAATAAAATTGCTACTTAACTTGAAGCCAACCCTCAATTGAGGAGACATTTTGAATACATACATATCTTAGTTGCAATGTGTGTGGGATGTTGTTCAAAGGCAAACAAAGTAATTTTATTTGAACAATAATATATGTTGCTCTAATAATGCTAATATATTGGAGGATATGTTCCATTTTTCTGGCTAAACTGAAGTTTTTTCTTCAGGGAATCATTGAATCTTTCTCTGTCTACCCTCCGCGCCCCCCCCCTTTTTCTTTTTTTGAAAACATGGTCTATCTGTGTAACAGTTTGGTTGTCCTAAAACTGGCTCTGTAGACCAGGTGCCCTCAAACTCAGACCCTGCCTTTCGAGTGCTGGGATTAAAGGTGTGCACCACCACCACCTGGCTTTCATTGAATCTCTTAATTTGCTTAAATGATAAGTTGTCATAGGTCCAGAAGAAAAACCATATTGAATTGGGAGGAATTGTAAGAAATGATTTGGAGTCTTAATTTTGAAACAATAGAGTTGGTGACAGGAATATAAGGGAAACATGATGTTCTGAACCCCTCCACAATTAGACTGTGAGTGTTAAAACAGATTTAAGCCACTTTAAGAAGCTTTCACATGCTCGCAGACCTTTTCTTTGAATTGGAGAGCAGTCGTTTTGGGGATTAGATATTTTCCTGCATCCAGGCTTTTGTCATCAGCTAGTAGAGTATTTTCTTGTCTGTAAAGTTGGTTATCGGAGGACTTTATTGTTCCTTTCAGATCTTAGACTTTATAAGAATCTTCACTTTAAAAAAGTGTTATTTAAATACTTGGTATTTTCATACAATATATTTTTTATTGATTTTATTGAGTTAAGACATTTTTCTCTGCTCCCCTCCCTTTCTCCCCTCTTCCCCTTCAACCCTCTTCCATGATCCCCATGCTCCCAATTTTTGCTCAAGAGATCTTGTCTTTTTCTACTTCCCATATAGATTAGATCCATGTATGTCTCTTTTAGGGTCCTCTTTGTTGTCTAGGTTCTCTGAGATTGTGATTTGTAGGTTGGTTTTCTTTGCTTTATGTTTAAAAACCACTTATGAGTGAATACATATGATAATTATCTTTCTGGGTCTGGGTTGCCTTACTCAAAATGGTGTTTTCTAGCTCCATTCTTAAATACTTACTTGTAATGTCATGTGAATATATATATAAAATGCACATAAAATTTGTCATCTTAACTTAAATCAAAGTTGTAATGAGATACTACTTTACACTATTACAAAGCTGCAATGAGACATACTAAGATGGGAACCAAAAATTGTTGGTGGGACAGAAATAGAAGTTAGAATCCTTGTATACTCTGGAGGCGTTTTTTACTACTACTACTCAGCATTTGTTTCTTTGTTTAAGAATTGGCCTCCTAGGGGCTGGAGAGAAGGCTCAGTGGTAAAGAGCACTTGTTACTGTTTCAAAGGACCCGGGTTTGATTCCTAGCACTCACATAATGATGTCTGTAACCCCATTTTCAGGGAATCCAACAGGCACACATGGTGCACATACATGCATGTAAGCAAAATATTCATAGACACAAATAAATGCAAATTTGATTGTGGGGGAGAGAGAAAAATCAGCGCCCCTTGTGGTTGCCCCCAGCTGACCTTGGATTCCTGGCTCAAATTTTCATTTTCCCTCAGCCTTTCAAGTTACTGGGACTGTAGACCCATGCCATTAGACCCAACAAGGAATTCTTTGTGTATTCATATTAACCCTTTATTGCATTTCCAGCTTTCAGATATTTTCTTTCATTGTGGGTTGCCTTTTACTTGAACATGCCATTTGATCCACAGGTATTTTTACTTTTGATGTCACCCAACTTATGTATGGTTTTATAGTTGTTACTTTTGGTATTATGTCCAAGAAATCACCGCTAAACCCAATGTTGTGAAGCTATTTTTCTTTATTTTCTCCTAGATGTCCAAATGCTTTTTAATTCTTATATTTAGAATTTTAATTTATTGGTTCATTTTGTGTTAACTTTTGTTATTTTGTCCTTTTTGCAAGCTCTAGTGTTTAGAATCTGTCATCTAACCATTGGATGGTTATAAGTCTTGTTGAAAATTACTTGACAATATATGTTGACTGCAGTTTTATATAACAGTATTATTAAAACTTGATGGGATTTGTGTTTCTTATAAAAATGTTGGACTTGGAATTAAATAGTAGCAGAACAAACCAGGCAGTGGTGGCACACAGCACACGCCTTTAATCCCAGCTCCTGAGAGACAGAAGCAGGCAGATCTCTGAGTTTGAAGCCATCCTGGTCTACAGAGCAAGTTCTAGGATAGCCAGGGCTATGCAGAGAAACCTTGTCTCAGGAAAACTAAAACAAAGCCCTCAAACCAGAATAGGTGTCCATGAAATTCTTCATGTTTGGAGGTAGCAGTAAAGATGGAATATGAGTTTTAAAGTAATCTTTATGTCAGATGCATTCTATCTAGCTGATTTCTTTTCAAACTGTGATGATGGTAAGATAAATCTGTGTAAAGGAGGTATTAGAAACATCTGCCAAATGCAGTGCGTATTCTTCCAGTAGATCTTGACCTGTAAAATACGTTGGATCTATTGAATTTATAATCATACTAAATACAAGATTGACACTAGAAAATTATTGACTTCATTAGATCTGATATTATATGTTGTGACTATGTATTAGAAGATCACTTTTAGGGCTGGAGAGATGGCTCAGAGGTTAAGAGCATTGCCTGCTCTTCCA
>LOEQ01000958.1:130040-142544 GCA_001685075.1 Bramus lutescens | reverse complement strand
CATACACACAGACAGAATATTGTATACATAATAAATAAATATTTTTAAAAAAGACTGCAAACTGAGTCAGACTTTCCTCTTCCCAGAATTCTCAAATTCTCATTGCCCTGCCTATACTTCTGCCTGGCTACTGGCCAATCAACATTTTATTAAAACAATACAAGTGACAGTATACAAGATTTATTTATTTACTATGTATACATTATTCTGCCGGCATGTCAGAAGAGGGCATCAGATCTCATCATGGATTGGTTGTGAGCCACCATGTGGTTGCTGGGAATTGAGCTCAGGACTTCTGGAAGAATAGCCAGTGCTCTCAACCTCTGAGCCATCTCTCTAACCCCCACAGTATTAATTTTTAAGGTTAACATTTAAAAATATCTAGGTAGAACTGGGATTGCAGCAGCTCATTTGGTATAGGTTTTGCCTGAAGGCTTGCATGAAGCCCTGGCTCTGCTCCCAGAACTGCATAAAACCATGCAATGGTGGTGGTACATTTCTGTAATAGCAGTCAATCCTTGGGAAGTAGAGATTAGAAAATCAGAAATTTAAGATCATTTTAAATTGTCAAGAGTTTGAAGATATCCTGGGATACATGATGCATGAGACCATGGTTTTAAAACTAAGTTGAATTGAAAATAAGTAACATTCATAGATCTATACCCTTTACAATAGAAGACCAAGGGTTGATGCTGTAGCTCAGTGATAAGAGTACTTATCTGGTATACATTAGATTTAGTTCAGCAGTACTACAAAAGACACAAGTAAGGATCTGTGTAAAGTCATTCATTCTCAGTAGATCTTTTGGCAATTTATTAAGTAGAAGTTTAAGATCCAGTAGACATTTTCCTTTATTTGAGTTTATTTCTGAGCAAATTTTGGTCTTTACCTCTTGGTCTTTCTCTCACAAGAGATAAAGTTAGATAAGTCGTAGCAGACAGGAGTTTGAATCTATTTTAAGTACTTCCTTGCTCTTATTTCAGAAAATCAAAGAAGAAAATGAAAAATTATTGAAAGAATATGGCTTTTGTGTTATGGATAATCATAGAGAACGGATTGCCAACTTCAAGATAGAGCCTCCAGGGCTTTTCCGTGGCCGGGGTAACCATCCCAAGATGGGCATGCTGAAGAGAAGGATCATGCCTGAGGACATCATTATCAACTGTAGCAAGTGAGCACAAAGGTTCATCTTTAGGGGCAGAATTGAGGTGCATAGCTTTTTCCTCAAAGCTAGTGGTTGGGACTATGAAAAGAGCTTTATGTTTCCATGGGTAGATTTCCAAGTTTTTGTTCAGAATTGCGATGGGTGGGAGGTGGTTGGAAATACATACTTAGCAGATAGGTCCACTTCTGGTTGTGAAAAGGGACATGGTTTGTCACTTTTCGTTTTATTTAACTTCTACATGGTTATTTTCACAGAGATGCCAAGGTTCCTTCTCCTCCTCCAGGACATAAATGGAAAGAAGTCCGACATGATAACAAGGTTACTTGGCTGGTCTCCTGGACAGAGAATATCCAGGGTTCTATTAAATACATCATGCTGAATCCCAGTTCACGAATCAAGGTAAGCATAACTATAGGTACACCTCTTGGTGGGGCTGATAATTTCTTTCTTTTTTGATTGCCTTGCAGTGTGCTTTTACAAGTTTAAAACTTTAACAAGTTCAAAACTTAGACCTTCTGCCTGGCAGTGGTGGCACATGCCTTTAATCCCAGCACTTGAGAGGCAGAGACAGGCGGGTCTCTGTGAGTTCAAGGCCAGCCTGGCATACCATGCAAGTTTCAGGATAACCAGTTACACAGAGAAACCCTGTCTTGAAATACCCCTCTCCCCTGCCCCCCCCAATTAAAAACAAACAAAAACAAACTGCCTCATCTCATTCCTTCAAAGGAGGCAAGTGCTTTCATGGTTATCATTACCTGCTAACCTCCCAAAGATGTTTCCATTTGTGTCCTATTGTAATTTAACCTATGGAAATTTTCTGAAATCCTACTATGTTCCAACCATAATGTATTTATGGTAATAGCAATTGTGCAGATGCGCATCTCTTGCATTCACAGTTACTGCTTACTATCTGGTAGTCAGGATGTGAGAAGTGTGGGAATTTTCTATGACTGTAGATACAAGCTATAAAACCTAGAGTTTTATATATTGGCTTTCTAAGGTCTCACATGAGTAAGTTCCTTTAGGAACAGATGTGATTTCATGTATTGAAAGCCCACCATATACTGTCTTACACACTCGTGTTGTTTTTAATTATTAGACTTATTGAAAGGGACTGTCTTGCTATCTTGTTAGCTAGCTAGCTAGCTATATGCTCTAAAGAGTTCTACAAGCTTCCTCCATCAGACTTTGTGGAAATGTGAATTACAACTGAAAGAGCAAAAACAGCCAAAGGATTAGTTCTGTGCAATCTAGAACTGTTTTCCATTTAAGAGTCTGAAGCTAAAGACTTTTGAAACACTTGTTATTTGGATTTAGTTTGTTAATAATCTGAGAGTTACAGGTGGATAAAGCTATGTATACTTTCTAGCTTACACTCTGTGGTCTGACATATGTCTCTACTTTCTTATTGAAAAATACCACCTGGGTACCCTTTTCCGGTTCTGAGTAAGTATAGAATCAAGGAGAGTAGAGAAAGAAAGTTAAAAATCATGCTATTCTCCCTCATGTAATTAGCTTACAGAGCTATAGAAGTGGATAAGCTATAGTTTTACTCCTTGACACACTTGTAGGTTGTTGGGCAAATTGTGTAAGGATTCAGTTGTGTTAGAAGAAAGGTAACTGTTATTATAGAGTAGTTTTTAAATTAAATTTATAGTTTATTTTTATTTCGTATGCACTCATTTGTGTGCATATATGTCTGTGTGAAGGTGTAGATCACCTGAAACTGAAGTTACAGGCAGTTATGAGCTACCATGTGGGTGCTTGGCAATGAATTGGGGTCCTCTGGAAGAAAGAATAGCCAGTGCTTCTATCTGCTGAGCCATCTCTCGACCCCCTAGTTGTTTTTCTTAACATCCTAATACTCTTTTTTTTTTTTTTTAAAGAGGAAGTCAGATTAAAGTTAGGTGTTTAAAGAGGTCTTTTAAACAGATTGGGGTGCCTATGGACAAAAGAGGGTACATAGGGAATATGTTAATCAGAAACTGTCAAATACGGTTGGGGGAAATGGCACAGTGGGTAAAACCTGACCTGAGTTTATGTCTCCAGCACCCACATAAAGCTGGGCAAAGCCATGCATGCTTGATGATAGGAACTCACTCATCAGCCAGCTTAGCTGAGATTGTGAGTTTCAGGTTCAGTAAGAAATCCTGTCTTAATCAGGTTGAGGGTCTAAAAGGGATGGCTCAGTGGCTAAGAGCACTGAGTGTTTTTCCAGATGACTGGAGTTAAATTCCCAGCACCCACACAGCAGCTCACAACCAGTTCAGTTCCAGGGCATCTGATGCCTTCTTCCAGCCTCTGTGGGTACTACATGTATGTGGTACACAGGCAAAATACCCATAGCACACTTAAAAATAAATAAATAAATCTTTTAAAAATAAGGTGGAGGGTCTCTTTATGCTTGCACAGGGATTTGTGCCTACATGCACATGTGCGTATATCACACACCACAATGTGTATGTACTACCTACACTACAACTACTAAGTAGTGGTGGACCCATGACATCATGAATATACTAAATGTCACACACTAATAGTAAATTCTATGTATATCACCACAGGCAAAAACTATGATGAATATTATTTTAGTGTTGAAAGGCTTTTTCATATAAGTTGATATTTAATAACCATAACAGGGTCCACTTTGTAGATGAATAAATTTAGTCTTTAACTGTATACTTTGGGGCTTGATCTCATCTCAGTTTCAGGGAAAGCTTCCCAAAAAGATAATATTTAAGATTTGATTTATAAGATGAATAGGAATTTTATTTGTCTGTGGAAAGAGAAACAAAAGGAATTAGCATTCCAGAGAGAGAGTGAGACCTTCTGAAATCTCTGCCATGAGAAAGAAGAGCTCAGATATTTGGACAGTAGTAAAAATACCAACCAGCATTGTTGGCCTAATTTGTGTAGAAAAGACATGAAGAAGGCCCTACAGAGGGATACAGGCTGGGACTTTAGCTCTAAGTCTTTTTTTTTTCCCTTTTTTATTCCTTCCTTTCTTTCCTTCCTTCCTTCTTTCTTTCCTTTTATTTTTTCCTTTCTTTTTTAAAAACAGTATCCTAAGTCCAAAAGGAAACTACTAAACTAGATCTTAAAGAGAAAAATAGGCTTGACTTGTGGCATAATTGATAGTTGTGACTACTCGGTGAAGCCTAGATTTCACACAAACAGGAAATTAGGCCACAAGACGACTGTTGTTCTTCAGGCAAGAAACTGTAGAGACCAAGGCAGATAATGGCAATGGGAGTGGAGAAAGGGAAATAGATTTCAAATATATGGTTGTTGTATTCTCTTATAGGCAAAGATTATAATGGATTGTAATTCTCACAAGAGTGAGTTCCTTGTTAGGTGAACTAGAGCACCACCTTAATTAGAGAGGAAAGCCAGCCAGTTTTACTCAGACAATAACCGGATAACTGCATAGCAAGTATTTTTCCAGGTTTCTTAGACAATGGCTAAGATAGTAAATTTGAGAATCATCCAGAGATTGTCCCTGTCTAGATGCATGTACCCAAGATACACTTGACTTGAGTGAACTAGGATGAGATTCCCAAAAAAAGTCATTACACAGGTCTGGAAAGAGGTGATGTTGTTGGCCTAGGGTTGAGGTAGTGCCTCTGGCTTCTTTTTGTTTTTTGTTTTGTTTTGTTTTGTTTAATTTTTATTTATTTATTTATTTTCTTTTCAGGACAGGGTTTCTCTGTAGCTTTGGAGCCTGTCCTGGAACTAGCTCTTGTATCCCAGGCTGGTCTTGAACTCACAGAGATCTGCCTGCCTCTGCCTCCCGAGTGCTGGGATTAAAGGCATATGCCACCACCGCCTGGCTGCCTCCGGCTTCTTGAACTTGTTCTCAGTCCTGTCTTAGGCTGTCATCCCTTTAACAAAACAGCAATGTCTTCAGAGGTTGGGGTTTGATAATACTTTGAATAGTTTTTAATTTTGTGTTGCTACCCAGAGAAGCATTTTTTTCTTAAATAATTTTTTTCTTCTCTTAAACAAAGGTTCAAGCTTTAGGAGTTTTGGGGGGTTGTTCTTTTAATTTATTTTTATTTTATGCATGAGTGTTTTGCCTGCATGATTGTATGTGCGCTGTGTTGTATGCCTCATGGCCATGAAGTCCAGATAAAGGCCTGAACAGTAGGAACAGGTTTGAGTTACTGGAAACCAAGCATAGTTCCTCTGTAAGAGCAACAAGTGCTCTTAACCTCTAGCCACTTGAGTTTTATTTTTTAATAAATTATTTCAACTGTGTAAGAATAGATATATAATAAATTCTTGACCCTAACATCTGACATTGTCATGGCACCATATTCAGTATATTCAATCACTTAATAACAAAAGGTATTCTGATATGCTGGACATTGTGGCATAAACTTTTAATCCTAGTATTTGGAAAGTCTTGGTTTTGTTGTTGTTGTTTTTCCTTTTAAATTCTGTTAGATTTCACATGGTACAGTGGATGCTACCGTGCCAGTGCACCTATGAATCTATGGGTGGCACTAACTGTACTTACTGAGTTATCATAAAACCAAAAATTTGAAGTTGTTGGGTATGGAGGGCTTGAGGAAAAATGAGAGATAGATAAGAGCATATTTCATTGTATACATGTATGACATTTTTAAGAATACAGATGTGGCAATTCATAATAATAATAATAATAAAGTCGGGCATGGTAATGCTTGTAAACCCAGCTCTGGGGAGGTAGAGCCAGGATTCCTGGGCCTGGCTTGTCCAACAATCTGGCCTAAGTGGTGAGTTCCAGGTCAGTGAGAGACCCTATCTCAGAAACAAGTGTCTGAGTAATCATGCTGAGTTTGTCTTACATGTTCAAAGTGTAGTGGCAAATGGCATCTTTCTCAATACGGATTCCTAAGAAGGGCTCAAAGATGAATTCAACTCACTTCCTGCTCTGCAGCCTTGACTCATCTGCCTGTTTTCCTGAGTGGATAAGTATCTACATTTATAAGAGAAAATATGGTAATCACTGGTTTATAACTGACACTAACTAGTTTTCTCTCTATTATGGAGAGGTTGCCAACTAGGGAAAGAGGAGAGGGAGTCAAGGCTCCTACAGTAGCTGTGTTGTTTTACCAAACTGCTATCTATTCCACATCAGTAATGTGTAGATGTGGTAGCAGGGTTTGAGGGAGCACATGTGTGCCAATGTCAGGAGACAACCTTCCACAATGTTTTTTGTGTGACTCTCCTTTTAAGACGTAGGTGGATATTTTCTACAAGCAGCCCAAAAAGATTTTAAGTCTATTATCATTTTATAGACTTTTCAGCAGCACTGAAAGCAATCAGAACAAGTATATTTGGAGGCCTGCCCTTTGCAGGGTAGCTTCTGTCCCTGTTTCCCATCCCAGTGTGAAGGGAAAGCTGCTCTGGAGGTGTCTTATATAAATTATTTATTTGACTTTCTCAAAGCAATCACTGAGGTAGGCTGATGCCTATGTGAGTTGGAGTGATGAGGAAGCCTCCACTCCTGGTTAGATACTATATTTTGGGAAGCCTTTTCAGGTGTCTTGTTGGTGGCAGTTTATATAACATATTGTGGTAGAGATACATCACTGCCCTATACAGGAGGACAGCTTGTATTGTACTTTTCCTAATTCACTCTCTTAAACATCAAGTGAGAAATTTTCAGCTCCCCAGGAAATGAGACAACTATTAGTTATTGAACCTTTGTTTTAAATCCGAGCAGCACATACAAATGGTACACACAATTGTGATGAATTGTTAACGACTGACTCCTTAGCACATCCAAATGAGCATTGCTTTCTTGAGATCTGGAAGTACGCCTTTTTGTTCCATGTACCCCCATGCCTCTGTGCACAGAGACTGGTTATCTTGACCATTGTTCTTATGTCTCAAGGATTTCACGAGGTCCAATGGATCAGGTCCTTTTGTTTCATGTGGAAACCAAGAAGAATTCACTCCCACCCAAACAAAGAATCAAGATTAGAGATTCTTGGGTTATTTCTTATTCTTTAATTCCATATGTTTATTTTACCCATGTCTGTGTGAGGACGTGTGCATTTGATTACCCACAAGGGTGGGAAGCATCAGATCCCTCTGAAGCTGGAGTCACAGACCACTTTTATATGGGTTTTGAACCCAAGTCTCTCTGAACCATCTCTCCAGCCCCAGATTCTTGTATTCTTCAGAACCTGTTTTTTTTCCTGTGTTAATGTCAAACTCTTTGCCTGTATGGAATTTTCCTAATCTTTCTTGTTTTGACATTATTAGTCCTTGCTTGTGAGTCTGTTTTCACTCAGGATGGTAGCAGAAATCTGTTGTTTAATGACGATTTTTTAAATCTTTTAATGATATTATTTAAGAATTTCATGCATGCATGCAGTTTATTTGGATCACTCCCAACTTCCCACCTCCAACTATTCCATGTTACACACACACACCTTCCTCTGAATTTCATGGCAACTCTTTTTAGTAACCCACTCAGTTGAATTAGTGGTGCCCGCATATGCATGGGAGTGGCCTTCCACCGGGGCATGGGGAAGCTACCAGGTACCACACCTCTAAAGAAAACTAAGCACAACACCAACAGTCACCAAATGTCAGGAACTCCTCAGCTACAAGTTGGGGCTTGTGTACACTTCCCTCCCCACTCCATACAGGAATGCTGACTGGCTTGATCCTGTGCAGGCAACCACAGCTGCTGTGAGTTCTTATAGAATGGCACTACCATGTCCAGAAGACACTTTGGGCCTAGTCCTCCCTAACCTGTGCCTCAAATAGTCTTTCCATCACCTTTTCCAAAGCTACCTGAACCTTGAGGTCAGAGGGTGTGATATAGAGGTCCCATTCATGGCTGAGCATTCCACAGTCAGTGGCTCTCTGTACTTAAGATCATTTGCAGCCTTGGTATTAACCACATCCATATCTTGCACAAATTTTGCTGATGAGGACCAAGAGCTGCGCTGGTCTGTGGGTATAGAAATAAGTATTTAGAAGACAGCTTTTTAACCTCCATATCTGTTTATCAAAATCATGGTAGTACCTTCACGCCTCAGACATATGAGCTCCCCAGCCACAGGTTCTCGGTTAGGTTTCCAGTATCAGGCATGTGTAACATTTTTATAACATTTCATGGGCTTTCAGATCAGACCTCAAGCTTTATGCCAAAAGCTACAAAGAAGTAGGGAAGGTGTCCCCAGAAACATTGTTTTTCTCAGTCTCACCAGACCCTGCTTTTCAATATAGAAGTTAGAATCTATAACTGTTCATGGAAGTCATTGTGTTCCTTGCTAATTACATGTAGTCTTAGGCTTTGTTGTTTTGATAGCTCCGTGAAACTCAATGGCTGTCTTAAATTTATTAGAAGTCAGTGCTAGCAGAAAACTGGTATTGAATCTGAGATTCGGGAGCAAGACTGTGGTGCATGTGAGGGACTGGGAATGCGTCTGTTTTTTATGTTGACAGAAGTCAGTTTGGGGGGCTAGAGAGATGGCTCGGTGATTAAGAGCACTGGCTGTTCTTCCAGAGGTCTTGGAGTTCAATTCCCATCAAACAAATGGTGGCTCACAAGATCTGATGTCCTCTTCTGGCCTGCAGGCATACATGTAGACAGAACACTATATACAAAATAAATGAACTCTTAAGTCAGTTTGGGGGCATGGCTTGTGGGCTTCTAACAAGAGTGTGAACATTTTATAGACTCAGAAGCTTTTTTAGCAATTATACACGGGTCAGTTGTGCTTAGTGGAAGTATAACAGGTTAAATAAATGCTCCAGACTTTCTCTTCAGTTCTGTGCTTTTCAGCATTGCTTAAGCTCTGGTTATATTCTTATATTCAGAGCTCTGAATATTCAGTATATTATTCTACGCTCTGTAAATAATCCACCTTTGGGATGTGGTCTCCACAGGGTGAGAAAGACTGGCAGAAATATGAGACTGCTCGGCGGCTGAAGAAATGTGTGGACAAGATCAGAAATCAGTATCGGGAAGACTGGAAGTCCAAAGAGATGAAAGTTCGGCAGAGAGCTGTAGCACTGTACTTCATTGATAAGGTGGGAGCAGGTTCCTTTATCTGCTTTGGACAATTCTGTTTACAGGTATAGGGAGTGTCAGCTATGTAAGTATAGGGTCAGGAGTGTTTGCCTGCTGTGTGACTTATCACCAAGTCTATCCTAGTAGGAAAAGTAGATGTGGCTACAAAGAGGCATCCACAATACGTTTGCTGTTGAGTACTACTCATCTTTGTAACAGAAAGTTCTACATCAATTGAATTTTTCTTTTATGGGGTGGTGAAGATAACTGTGATACTTTAAAACTTTTTTTACTACCCTAACCTATAATGCAAAAGTACTTATTTTATGTCAAAGTCCAACACACATATTTTTTTCTATGCAGTCAGTTCAGAAATTGCACAAACCACTGCTTAACTATTAGACCTGAATTCTGATATTTCTTCTCCATTTCATTCTTTTAGAAAAAGATGATTATAACATAAAATTGGTAAAACAAAGTGTGATTTATTACAAATACATTTTCAAAGATAGTACTATAGAGTTCAATTTCTTAGTACTTTTATGCTTTTCTTTTCATTTTGCAATGCTTATATTTTAGCCCATATTCTGAACTCCCACAAAACTGATAACAGTTTTAATGTGCCCAGTGGAAAAAAAATTTCTCATTTGTTGCCTTGTTAATTTTTTTTTTCACTCTATCTCCATTCTAAGGATACAGTAGAGAAACTTAGTCTTTGACTATCCATGTGTCTTTCATATGAGTCATAACATTGTAGAATCTGAGTTTCCAGGCTGTGCAGACTGATGCTTCATCCACAGAAGAATTGAGGGCTCTGGTTTAGGGTTTCCTAGATAGAGATCATATACAGTCCATGTCTCTTCACTGATGCTTATCTCTTTCTTAACAACCCCAACCCCCTTTCCTGTGCAGCTTGCTCTGAGAGCAGGCAATGAGAAGGAGGAAGGAGAAACAGCAGACACTGTGGGTTGCTGTTCACTTAGAGTGGAACACATCAATCTACACCCAGAATTGGATGGTCAGGAATATGTGGTGGAATTTGACTTTCCTGGAAAGGACTCAATCAGATACTATAACAAAGTCCCAGTTGAGAAAAGAGTAAGTTCATATGGTCTGTGCTCTCTGGCTTGCTTTTTAACTTATTTGTTCATTAAACAAATATTTATTGAGTGCTTTTTGTATGCTCCACATTTTGCTGGGCTGTAGCGAAAATATTCTCAAAGAAAGATACTGCTTTGCTTGGTGTGTTCTCTGCCTCATTTTAGCCCCATCCTGCAACCTCTGCTACTTTGCTAGGAATATGCAGCCATCTCTGGAAGCAGTTTGTAACAGTCTGCAGAGAGTTAGCCCTTACAGCAAACTTAGCATAAATTGGACCCAACAACCACTTTAGCAATTTAAGCGCATGAGCATCATGTAGTCTTGCCGCACACTTGACACTTTGTTCCTTTGCTTAGCCCCAGGCCAATTCCCAACTGAATAAAGTGATAATTTTTCAGTTTTCCGTTCTCTGAGCCTATCACAGTAGATCATGCTGCAGTTTCATCAACCCATGAGATAGGCATACATGCACTTAGTACTCTGGTCTACTAGATAACAGTGCATACCAGCTAAGTCATGCAACTGGGGGAAGCATATAGTTTGAATCTAAGGGAGAGTTTCTGTGTTTAGGAAGTAGACACTGGGATATTTAGAGCTAGTGTGCTATAATACATACCCACAAATGACTCAGAACAGATACTTAGATAATTATGTAAATTTACACATACAAAGCAAGAATTTCGATATAGTATATATGAGTGGTCACTGTGCCTTTTTCTGTTTTGCAAGTTTTTGTGACTTTAACGTTATTTCTGAAGATTTTAAGAATAATAATAATGGGGCTTACTTCTTTTAGGTTTTTAAGAACTTACAACTATTTATGGAGAACAAGCAGCCCGAGGATGATCTTTTTGATCGACTTAATGTGAGTAGACCCTGGTCTAGAGTCCCAGGCAGTCTCATGCTCCTGAAGACAAAAGTTGCCAAAGGATGCTTGGGCTATCCATTCAGGCTAGCTTGTCAATGACATTCTATATGCCCTTCCTCCCTGGGAGCACACAATGCATCTGTAACCAGGAGCAGACACCCTCTGCTTTGCATTACTACCAGAGCCCTCTTTCTTGCATTCTTTCATGAGATGCCCAGCTGCCTGTGCAGAGAACTAAGACTCTCACTTGACTTCTGTACCGGGAAAGACTTTTATAGCAAAGAACAAATTTGTTGTTTTGAACTGCTCAAGATTGAAGTACTTTTGTAGGAAGGTATCGTGCAATCTTGTATTCTGAAATTGTTTTCCTTCTTTGGCTAACTTCCTTCTTAGAGGACAGGGCAATAACTTAATCAGGATGATGACAGCATGGCACAGTGACTACTAGTGCTTACTGCAAGAAAAGTGTAGTTTGGCTTTTACCCCAATTTTAATATCCTCTGTGTTTTGTCTTCTGCAGACTGGCATTCTAAATAAGCACCTTCAGGATCTCATGGAAGGTTTGACCGCTAAGGTGTTCCGTACATACAATGCATCCATCACGCTACAACAGCAGCTTAAAGAGCTCACAGCCCGTAAGTAGTTCTGTTGGGCTGCCCCTCGGATGGTACCAGAGCTTCACTCTTCCCCTCTGACCTCTAGAAGAGGCTTAGCTACCTAAACAAAACCAGTGCCTTTCTTCCCACTCCTACCCCAAATTCTAGATTAACCTCATGGAATGATACAAGAACCTTGCTCTAAGAATTTTTGTGTTTTCTCTGTGTTACTTAAAAGCTTACAGAGTACACACAATGCTATTAAATTAGGGAGGGGTAAAGTTGTCATAGTTTCCAGAAAAAAATGAGAGTAAATTTTTTTTTCTGGTATTTTTGTTGTTGTTTTGTTTTGTTTTCTTAATAGTATAGTACATAATAATTACTCTTAGGACCTTAGTACTTTCTTTTTTCCCTTCTTCATTTAAGATAAGTTCTCACACTGTACCTGAAGGCTGGCCATAACTCATTATGTGCTCCAAACTAGCCTTAAATAGTAAACCTATTGCCTAAAGCCTCCCCACAGTTGGAACTGTCGGCATGAGCCACCACCATTCCTGGGGCCTGGATTTATTTTATGGTCATTGGTATTTTGTCTGCATGTATGTCTGTGAGAATGCAGGATCCTCTGGAATTGTAGTTATGGACAGTTGCGAGCTGTCGTGTGAGTTTTTGGTCCTTTGGAAGAGCAGCCAGTGCTCTTAACCAGTGAGCAATCTCCCAAGTCCTAGGGTGTGATTTTTAAAAATTGCTTTTTTTT
>LOEQ01000958.1:72650-97588 GCA_001685075.1 Bramus lutescens | reverse complement strand
CCTGGAACTCACTCTGTAGACCAGGCTGGCCTCAAACTCACAGAGATTCACCTACCTCTGCCTCTCGAGTGCTTGGATTAAAGGTGTATACCACTACCACCTGGCTCAGCCTGCTTTCTTATTGAACCCAGGACCACCAGCCCAGAGTTGCCCCCCCTACCCACCCATAAGGGACTGGGCCTAATTCTCACAAGTATCACTAATTAATAAAATGACCCACAGGCTTGCCTACAGCTGCATTTTATGAAGGCATTTTCTCAGCTGAGGACCCCTGCTCTCCCTATGGCTCTAGCTTATGACAAGTTGACAGAAAACTAGCCAGCACACTCAAGATCCTACTGCTGAGTACAGGGTTAAGGCGCTGTCCCACCCTTCTGGGTAGAGCACGAGAGGGCTCAGGTTGGGGTGATAATGGTAGGAATTAGTTGGATTTCAACTATATTGTTTAAAATTATATTAAAGTGAATTTCCTAATCCTTTGATTTTCGGATGCAGAGAGAAGAGTCAGAGATTGAGATTTCGAGTTGAACGATTGGAAAGTGAAGTTGCCATTGGCTGAGACAGGAAGACAGTGGGAGGAACACATTGTTGGAGCTTAGGGTTCAGTGTGGGTGAATAAGTTCTATGATGCATAGTAGACGTCCAGGTAGAGATAAGGCATCACCAAACAGGTAGGGTGAGTCCAGATGAGGGGCTGGGAGTAGTAACATGTGTGTACAGGTGGAGTGGAAAGTCTTGGGGTAGAGACAGTCTCCCAAGGGACTCACTTAGCAAGAAACGTGGAGAGGCCCAGTGGCTGACTCCAGACTAGTACCACATGAGAAGCTAAGGAGCAGGAGTATGTTTACCCTCCTGATTGATAACATTGTAGGAATAACAGCTTCAGCCCAGTGGTGAGAGCTCAGGCATAATGGGAGTGAGTGCTGGTGAGTCTTGTAAGAGTGTCATCATGGAAGAGGAGGCAGCAATAGTTAGGGAAGCAGAGGGGAAGGCAAAAAGAACAGCTTGTTTGTATGCAGATAGGAAAAGGGAAGAACCAAGGCTTCTATCTCATTGGTGGGAAATGGGACCTCTTGACAGCACCTACTTGGCTGACTTAGGTTCAAGTGCCCCATGCAGAACAAACACTGACTCTAGAGCTGGGTCATGACCCCTTTGGGGGTCAAAGGGTCCTTTCACAGGGGTTGCCTAAGACCATCTTTTTATTTCAGATTTACATTACAATTCATAACAGTAGCAAAATTATAGTTACGAAGTAGCAATGAAAATAATTTTATGGTTGGGGGTCACCACAGCCTGAGGAACTGTATTAAAGGCATTAGGAAGGTTGAGAGCCACTGCTCTAGAACATTCAACCTTATTGGTGCAGCTCTAAGCCCTAAGGGAATTTTGGTTCTTCCTGCCTAGCTCTTAGGCCAAAGGAGGAATTGTGCCCCCCACCCCTAACTCCAGTACACACTCCCAGGAGAGCATCCCTTTCCATCTTGTTGTTCATCCTATTCACAGGTCCTTGTCCTAGCCCCCATGCCTAGAAAGTAGCTCTCTCTGACATTTTTTCCTGGAGCCAGCTCACTGTCCAGCCTTAGGAGTATGCCCGGGCAGCAGCAGTTACCTGTGGCTAAGCATGTCCATACTTTCCTCTCTGCTGTTTATTCTGGGGTGTAGGTGAGCCTAGGGGCTGTGGATCCCAGGATATCCCAGTAGGTGGCAAGCATCATGAGTGGGCACTGCCCTTTTCTGGACAGGCAGGCAAGATCAGAGCTGTGGGCAGCTGCTGGAAATGGCTTATCCATCCTCTCTTGCCTGACTTGCTTTCCTGAGCTTGATCACTTCTAGAATATTGAGCTTTTCTTTATTCACATGCAGAAATTGAGACCCAGAGAAAGGAAGACTTCCATCTGTCACACCATGAACTTTGACCCAGCGTTACCCTTAGGACTGCAGGTTCCCAGAGTATGGCTGTTTACTTGTCCAGCCTCAGGTGTGCTCAGCCTACAGGTCAAAAGGATACTCTTTTTTTCCTCAGTATATCAGCCAAGGACTTGAAGAACATGCTGTCACAGGTCAACTACCGGGTCCCCAACATGCGTTTCCTACGAGAACGGCTGACGGTAATGGACACTTGGGGCTACCTACTGGTGGGGCAGGGGAAGCCAGCAGCTCCTCATAAGGGGCCTGACTGGCAGTTCTGCTCTGTACCATGCAGGACCTAGAACAGCGCAGCGGGGACATCACCTACGGGCAGTTTGCTCAGCTGTACCGCAGCCTCATGTACAGCGCCCAGAAGACGGTGCATGAGCCTCTTGCCCTCCCCTGCCCTTGCCCCAATTCCTCCTTCTACCTCCTAGTCCTGCTGCCCTGCTTTGGGGATTTTGGGTGCCATGCCATTACTCCAGCATCCCCCTTCCCCTGGACACTTGCTTCCTTAGCCTTTTCTAAGAGCCCCTTTCTTACATGGTCTCCCAGGGCTCTCTCCCTGACCAGATTCTGTTTCCTGCAGATGGACCTCCCCTTCTTGGAAACCAGCACTTTGAGGTTTGGTTTGGAACAGCCAGTTGGGGTTCTTCTCTGGGTGGTTCCGGATCCAGGTGGGAAGCATTTGGGGTGGGGGTGAGGCATGGTAAACCATCTGGTGTCTCCATTAGCTGGGAGTTGCAAGGGGCCCCTTGTGGACTGATACGTCAGCCAGTTGCCAGGCACTTCTGTTCTTTCCCTGCAGGACTGGAGAGCGGCCGGAGCTCTGCCGGGTGTCCCTTTCTGAGTTCCAGCAGTTCCTCCTTGAGTACCAGGGGGTATGGCTGGGCCAGGGAGTGAGGCTGAAGGGTGGGTTCATCATTGGAGGCTTCTTCCATGACTCCCTCTACCTGGCAGGAGCTGTGGGCTGTCGACCGGCTCCAGGTACAGGAATTCATGCTCAGCTTCCTTCGAGACCCCTTGCGAGAGATTGAGGAGCCATACTTCTTCTTGGATGAGGTGAGTTTCACATTTCCCACCACTCTTTTAGAGAAACAGGTGGGGTGATCAGAACCCTCCTATGCCCTAGAAGCTGTTGCTGCAACCCTACTGCCCATTTTGCCAGCGCAGCTGAGAATGCATGCACTCTTGTGTACCCACTTCCATCCCAAGTGGCAGCCAGGACATACTCTCTTTTTCCTCCACATCCATTCCTGTAGTTTGTCACCTTTCTGTTCTCCAAAGAGAACAGTGTGTGGAACTCCCAGCTGGATGCTGTGTGCTCAGACACCATGAATAACCCTCTCTCTCACTACTGGATCTCTTCCTCACATAACACGTGAGTATACCTCTCTCTGTTCATCCAGTCTCTTCTAGGGAAGAAGGCGCACCAGACCATACATGTCTCTTCTTTCTTATCCAGATACCTGACTGGGGACCAGTTCTCTAGTGAATCCTCCCTAGAAGCCTATGCTCGCTGCCTGAGGATGGGCTGTCGCTGCATTGAGTGTGCGTTGGGGCTAGGGGTTGGAGAGGGAAGGTAGAAGGCCTGCCTGCCTGTTTGACCATGATGGTGTTCCCTAGTGGACTGCTGGGACGGCCCAGATGGGATGCCAGTCATTTACCATGGGCATACTCTCACCACCAAGATCAAGTTCTCAGATGTCCTGAACACCATCAAGGAGCATGCTTTCGTAGCCTCAGAGTAAGTAGGTGTGGAGGATGTGAGCAACCTTCGGAAGGCCCTCTCACTCCTGGGACCCCTCACATGGCTTGCCCCCACTCCTGTCTCTATTATTCTTGCTCAAGCCAATTTCCTAAGTTCTTGCCTCTGTTTCCTGCATCTCTGGCTAGCATTCAAGTTCATCTCATCCTCAAAAACATTTCTGTAACTGGTCTCAGGTCAGCTCCTTTCCCTTAATTGCCCAGAAAAGAATGTGTTCCTTATGAGCTGTTCTCAGTTGCTAGCAACCACCAAGCCTGCAGTCCCCAATCTCTCAAAGCACAGAAAGGCTCCTCACGCCACATCTGGAGGCTGCTTCTCATCTTCCCTGACCTGCCTGGTGTGGAATGTCTTTTGACAGGGCAGCCTCATAATTAGACCTAGTGCTCCCTTCTGCAGCACTTGCCACTTGAATCCCACTGCCTCCTCGCTGCTTCCGGATGTGCCCCTCCACGTGGTTGCCCCCCTTCCGAGGGGTCCTTGGCTCTTATCATCCACTCTGTGAGGAACTATTTGGACTGAGGTCTGGCCCGGCATGACTTAGCGTCAGTGTCACTGTACATACCCCTTGTCCTTCAGATACCCGGTCATCCTGTCCATTGAGGACCACTGCAGCATTGCCCAGCAGAGAAACATGGCTCAGCACTTCAAAAAGGTGCTTGGCGACATCCTCCTTACCAAACCTGTGGACATTGCTGCTGATGGACTTCCTTCGCCCAACCAGCTCAAAAGGAAGATCCTTATTAAGGTGTGGCAAAATTGGTAGGGGAAGCCCTGAAGTAAGAGATGGGACTAGGTGTGGATTGGTTTTCTATGACCTGGTCTGCTTCCACAGCACAAGAAGCTGGCTGAGGGCAGTGCCTATGAAGAGGTGCCTACTTCTGTGATGTACTCTGAGAATGACATCAGTAACTCCATCAAGAATGGTATCCTCTACTTGGAGGACCCTGTGAATCATGTGAGGTCTAGCTGAGCCTGGACATGGTGGGGCCATGTGTTGGACTCTGGCTCACAGGTCTTTTTTTTAATCTGTCCCAGGAATGGTATCCCCACTACTTTGTTCTGACTAGCAGCAAAATCTACTACTCTGAGGAGACCAGCAATGACCAGGGCAATGAGGATGAAGAGGAGCCTAAGGAGGTAGAATTGTTCAGGGGTATGGGTTCAGTCTGATGAGAACTGGGTAGTCATTGGGTATCTCTGCTCTTGTCCTGTCTAGGCCAGCAGCAGCACAGAGCTACACTCCAGTGAGAAGTGGTTCCACGGGAAGCTTGGGGCTGGGCGCGATGGGCGGCACATTGCCGAGCGCCTGCTCACTGAGTACTGCATCGAGACTGGGGCTCCTGACGGTTCCTTCTTAGTCCGAGAAAGTGAGACCTTCGTGGGGGACTACACGCTGTCTTTCTGGTAACCCACATCTAGCACCGTTCCTGTGTTTAGTCCATGCCTGTAATAGACAGAGTACCATAGATAACTGGTTAACATTTCAGCCTCGGGTCTAGGTTTTCCTTGGAACATAATTCTTTCATACGCAGGCATTGTGTACTTAAATATGTGTGTTTGATCTCTATGTCCTATAGGGCTGCCCATTATCCAAGGTTCTTTGGAGAATGACCTCCATTTTTGAAACTTAATGTCTTGCCTAGTTACGTAATACTTGGAGCTCTGACTTGTTTTTCACGCCTTTCTCACCCTGTCTTCCCTCAGGCGGAATGGGAAAGTCCAGCACTGCCGCATCCACTCCCGGCAGGATGCTGGGGCTCCCAAGTTCTTCTTGACAGATAACCTTGTCTTCGACTCTCTCTATGACCTCATTACACACTATCAGCAAGTACCACTGCGCTGCAATGAGTTTGAGATGCGCCTTTCAGAGCCTGTCCCACAGACGAATGCCCATGAGAGCAAAGAGTAAGGAAAGGGACAGGGAGGTGAGTGGGGACTGGGTCGTTCTAGTCAGGGCCTGACTCTGCTGGTTTTCAGGTGGTACCATGCTAGCCTGACCAGAGCTCAGGCTGAACATATGCTGATGCGCGTGCCCCGTGATGGGGCCTTCCTGGTGCGGAAACGCAATGAACCCAACTCATATGCCATCTCTTTCCGGTGAGGTCTGCTGGATGGGTGTGGGTTCTTGCTGGGGTCGGGGCTGTCTGCCATGCTGACTGTCCTGTCACTGTGAAGGGCTGAGGGAAAGATCAAGCACTGCCGAGTACAGCAGGAAGGCCAGACTGTGATGCTGGGGAACTCCGAGTTTGACAGCCTGGTTGACCTCATCAGTTACTATGAGAAGCACCCCCTGTACCGCAAAATGAAGCTGCGCTACCCCATCAATGAGGAAGCACTGGAGAAGATTGGGACAGCTGTGAGGATGTCACGGGGGGGGCGGGGGGCATAACAGTGTAGAGGACACCTATGATTTAACAGTCCTCTGCATGTGCTGAAAATGAGTCCTGGGTGTTTTGGAGTTCACATGGAGGCTCTGGGAGTAGCTGGGAGCCATGATGTATAGCTAGAGTGAGTGGAACCTGAGCTGTGCCTGGGCATTAAACAAGATTTTCTTGAGCCAAGGGGTCAATACCAAGGTCTGGGAGCTTACATGAGGAGAGGTGTGCATACATGGACTTGGTCTGGGTGTGCTGGGCAGAGGGCAGGCTAGGTATAATTGTATAGATGCCTCAGACCTGCAGGAGACTCTGGAGGGAAGACCCAGGTTTTCCAAGAAAGAGGGTTTGCTGAACCTCTTCCCAACCTTGGGCTCAGCCATTGAACAACTCACGGAGGATGTGGTGCTAGTGGCATGGCAGCTCAGCAGCAGGCAACTCAGGAGTAGTTGGCATTTGAGCCTTCAGGGGCCAAGGTGATGGATCTCGGGTAAAGAATACAGATCTTGGGTGGCCAAGTCCCTACAGCCACCCTTACTCCCTTGGAGTCAGGGGGTTCCAGTAGGCCAAGTGCCAGTAAACTGGGGTAGACAGCCCAGAAGGGGGCCCGCTGTGCTTCAGAAACCAGGCAAGTGGGAGCTAGCAGCTGCTTTTATCTCAGTTCTGGGGCATTAACAGATCTCAATATGTCCTGTTTCCAGGAACCCGATTATGGGGCACTGTATGAGGGTCGCAACCCTGGCTTCTATGTGGAGGCAAACCCTATGCCAACTTTCAAGGTAAATATCTGTCCTTAACACAGGAAGCCAGGAGGAAGGAGGGGTCCCCTTCTGCTTGGGGCTTATCTTTCTGTATTCTGGCCTTCTGTGGTTTGGAGAAGTAAGTAGTGGTTGTGGTTTTCTGAGACTTAAGAGGTTGTATGAGATGTGTGGCTGACAAATGACCATAGCTCCTCCAAGGCTGAACCACTCTCTAGTCCCTGGGTTCTGGGCTAACGCTGGCCTTTCGTCACTGTTCCCGCAGAGTGACCTCTGTCTTTCATGGTAGTAGAATGGGACTAGACGGCACACTGGCCAGTCTTTCCCTTCATCACGAAGATCTGTTGCCCTTTTCTTTAATGTGGTAGATTGCCTTGTCCCTTATTCTCTCTCTTCAAAAGACAAAGTGCCATCAGAGGTGAGTGAGGGTCCTGACTATGTAGGAAGGTACACAGGACTGCACTTACTCTCCTATTGGTTCCCCCCCCACTCCTAGGAGCAGGCCCAGGGCAGAACTCCAAAGGCTCCACCTCCGTGGCCAGGAGGTTACATGGAGAAAGCACTCTGTCTTTCTGTCCTGCTTGTCCTGGAACTTCCCCTCAGGCCGCATTGAGAACTGGGTCTAGGAATACTTCCTCACAGTGATAGATACCTCCCACTAGCATAAGCCCGGGCACGTGTATGTACATTGCTGCACTGGGTTAAGTGATGGAGAGTGCCCGTCTGCTTTACTCCACACAATCCTATTGTCTCACCTCTGCAGTGTGCAGTGAAAGCCCTCTTTGATTACAAGGCCCAGAGAGAGGATGAGCTGACATTTACCAAGAGTGCCATCATACAGAATGTGGAAAAGCAAGATGGTGGATGGTAAGCCAGGCCCTCCAGGCTGGAGAGCCTGCGGCATGGTGGGATGGGAGTCCAGGGCCTATGGAGCTGGCACTGAGAGTACTGTGACAGAATGCTTTGAGAGTATCCGTCTTGTCTGACCTATCTGTGGGAACCCCCAAGAAGATTATGTGGGAGTTTGGGGTGGTTGCTAGAGTCCGTACCCTATGGCTCCCATAGGTGGCGAGGGGACTATGGTGGGAAGAAGCAGCTGTGGTTCCCTTCAAACTATGTGGAAGAGATGATCAACCCAGCAATTCTGGAGCCAGAGAGGGAGGTATGTCTGGAACCAGTGTCATAGATTTTCCTGTCCCCAGGATCTCTTTCATGTGTCTATCACACCCAGACCTTCCTGTCACATATGAGCCAGTCACACATCCCGTGTGGCCACAATCCTAGTCTCCATTGTACCTATGTCACACTTGGCTGGTCATGAGCATATCCAAAAGACATTTGTACCCACACAAAAATTCCCTCACTTGTGCATGCAGTAGCCATGCTGACTAGCCTGTGGCTTTGCTTCCTACAGCACCTGGATGAGAACAGCCCACTGGGGGACTTGCTGCGGGGGGTCTTAGATGTGCCAGCCTGTCAGATTGGTGAGCTCCCATTTTTACCTCTTGATTCCTCTGGTGTTGGGGTGTCCTTGCGGTTCCCCCTGCTCCTGAGGAGGAAGCCAGTGGCTGAGTCCCTAGAGACTACTCGACTCTTACATTCTGGAAACCCCAGGCTCCTTTGTCATCTCCAGCTTTTACCCTGCATGCTTACCCTGTGCCAGATACAGTAGAATCGGAAGTTGGCAGAGCTCCTGAGTACAAGCTGACATCAGTTCTAATGGTTTAGGCCATAGGGTTGTGACAGAGGCTTGAAGACGGGGTAGAGCAGGGGTTAAAAGGCCTGGCCCCAAGCAAGAGCTATGAGTCACAGCTGCAGTGGAGCCTTGGTTCCACCACAGCTACAGTCATCTCTGTCAATTGTATCTCTATACCAGGTGTGCCTGCTTAAAGTGTGGCCAGGAATAAATGGAATGAATTCCTTTGAGCCAGTGTCTAAGGCAGTGTCTCAACTGTGGTCATGACCCCTTCGGGAGGTGCATACCAGATATTCACATTTCAGTTCATAACAGCAAAAGTAGTTTTGAAGTAACAATGCCAATATTTTTATGGTTGGGGTCACCAGAGCATGAGGAACTGTAGTAGAGGGTGGCAGCATTAGGAAGGTTGAGAACCACTGCCCTAAGATACGGAGTGAAGGATAAAGAGAACATTCCTAGCCCTGTATTATTTACCTTCAACAGCCATTCGTCCTGAAGGCAAGAACAACCGGCTCTTCGTCTTCTCCATTAGCATGCCATCGGTGGCTCACTGGTCCCTAGATGTTGCAGCTGACTCGCAGGAGGAGCTGCAAGACTGGGTGAAAAAGATCCGGGAAGTGGCCCAGACTGCAGATGCCAGGGTGAGAACTGCCACAGCTTGGAAGGTGGTGCTGGGGCCTGGGAGGGCGGAGTGTGGGCCTGTCAGGGAGCGAAGGCGGCCATTTCCTCTGGAAGAGACAGCTGCTGCTGGTTTCTGATGTGGCCTGGCCTTAGATAAGGGACCCAGAAGAATAGACTCAAGACAGAAGTATGGTGTACATAGGAATCGTTGAACAGGAGATACTCTGGATCACCTAAATGAGAGTCTTCATAAGCTCCTGGGCTGGCAGCAGGAATAGAATCAGGCTAGAAGAGATGAAGTGGTGACGATAGGAAGAGGGCTGAGGTAAACGTCTGTGACAGAGAATGTGCCTGGAACAGCAGACAGAGAAGTTGCAGTTCCCCACGGTTGTGGCTTGTACCGTGCTGAGGGCTGCATAGGTGCAGTAACAATCTGTAGGTATCCATCGGCGTTAGCAACAGCATGTATTCCTAGTGACACTATTGAGGTGTGCTAGTATCATGACTAGGTTGGCAGTGGGTGGCAGCGAGTCTGGAGTGGCTAACCATGAAAAGCTGGGAGTTGGAGTTTGTGGATAGTGAGTAGTCTACATTTACTTGGAAAGACCAGCCTTCTAGAGGAAGCCTGGCCTCTGCCATTGAGCCTGGTAAAGCACCTGCAGATGTACAGGAACTTCTGCTTTGAGGCTGTTCCTCTAGTGTGTTTGGTGAGCACATCTGTGCCTGATTTAGAGAACAAATACCTTGAGCCAAGCAGGGAAGGGTTGAGATGCGGAGGATTTTATCAGTGTGTCCTGGAGGGCAAGGCACTGAAAGAACCAGTGGTTGAAGCGCTAGATCCTGGGTCTAGGCTAGACAGAGAAGGTAGAGCATAAACAGAGGAGCCACTGATTGAGGAAGGTGGACACAGCAGAGTCAGGGCGTCTCAGCAGGCTGCTGCTGAGTTAGGTCTGGAAGGAGGAAGATGGTGTTGCTGTGGAGGAACTGAGGTAGTAAAGATCATCTTAGGCACAGACATTGCCAAGTGGGCTTAAGGCCTAAGTGCTTCAGGGAATCAGAAAGCAGTGTTTTTGCTGAAGGATGAAACTGGGTAAAGAATGATCAGAAAGCATTCCTGGGAAGGCCTTGCCCACCTTGAGCTTCCTGTGAGGTCATCTGGAACATAAGTTATGGTGAGGATTCTATCCCAAGAGGGTGGGGAACAAGTGTGTCCTTGGAGACAAAGGAAAAGAACAATTTTGGGCTGAAACTGGGAACCAGTAGTTTTGTTTACTCTTTGATGATATTTGAAAGGTACAAGGGGAGGGGAGGGCTGCCCCAGAACACCTAAAGTGTGGGTGTACACAAGGCTGGCAGGAGCTTTCTTCTCCTGGGCAGAGCTCTAGCCTGGGCCTTATATGTCTTACCAGCTCACTGAGGGGAAGATGATGGAAAGGAGGAAGAAGATTGCCTTGGAGCTTTCTGAGCTTGTGGTCTACTGCCGGCCTGTTCCCTTTGATGAAGAGAGTAAGGCGGGGTTAGGTGTGGTGTGCATGTGTACAAAGGGCTAGTGGTATGCGAGCAGTGTCTAATACCCTCTCATACACACACTGCCCAAGGAGCCTGCTCTGTACATGTTCTCACTGTTTGCCTTAGAGATTGGCACAGAACGTGCTTGTTACCGGGACATGTCCTCCTTTCCGGAAACCAAGGCTGAGAAGTATGTGAACAAGGCCAAAGGCAAGAAGTTCCTTCAGTATAATCGGCTGCAACTCTCTCGAATCTACCCCAAGGGACAGAGGCTGGACTCCTCCAATTATGATCCTTTGCCCATGTGGATCTGTGGCAGCCAGCTTGTAGCACTCAATTTTCAGACTCCAGGTGAGAGGGGCCTCAGTGGGTGGGGAGAGACACTAGGCAGGTTCACTGGAACATTGTAATCCCACTCTTCCAGACAAGCCTATGCAGATGAACCAGGCCCTCTTCATGGCCGGTGGGCATTGTGGCTATGTGCTGCAGCCAAGCACGATGAGAGACGAAGCCTTTGACCCCTTTGACAAGAGCAGCCTACGAGGCCTGGAACCCCGTGTCATCTGCATTGAGGTGGGTGTATTCATCTGGTTACTTCAGGGTAGGGAAAGGTTTATGAGGGATATTGATACTAAACTTGCTAAGAAGTTGGGGACCAGATGGTTCCATCTAAGTAGGGAAGGGTACCAGAGCCAGAAGTAAGCAGCATTCTCTGCCTAGAGTGGGGAAGGGAACTATTACACTATTCTTGAGCTTGGAGCAGAACTGTCTTAAATGGAAAGCCAGCCATAGATCCTCTGTGAGGGTTGGGATCCCAGAAGTAGTCAGGCTGACCATGGCCAGCTTTTGTACAAAAGAGTCAGGCTGTCCATTTGAAGCTAACTATGAAAAGTCACTACCTGGCTGGAAGAATCTGGTCAGAGTAGCAAAAATCAGGCTGGAGGGGACATGCGATGAGCTAGGCTCCTGTCTGCAGGAGCAAGCAAAACCTGGTTTTTCTAGAGCATGACCAGCTGCCTATCTGCCTTTCCTGGTCCCTAGAATAGAGCTCCCTAGTGCATGTCTGATAAAAAGCCATAACAAGGGTCAGGCCAACCCTTGTTGTGGGAATCAGCAGGGTGGCCTGAACAGTGGAAAGAATAAGGACAGTGTGTGGCCAGCTGGACCCGCCTGGGAGTACAGAACCATAGTTACCTATGGCCATGACTGCTACTTTCCAGCCTTTTTCTCCTAAAGGAGTTTAGAAGAGTCCCACATCGGAACAGACATGGATTTAACATGAAATGGACTGCAAAGTGCATACAACACTTGGCTTAAAGCTCAAATATTTACACCCAACAGCTTGCTCTGGATTAAAACAGTGAGGGGCCTAATAGGCAGCACTGTCAGAGCCCAGCAGGGGGCATACTGCCTCCATGGCATAATTGCTCCCCATGCTTCTGCTATGAGGATGTTGGGAGCAGGAAGACAGTCATTACCCCATCTTTACTGCCTACCTTACAGGTGCTGGGGGCCAGGCATCTGCCGAAGAATGGCCGAGGTATTGTATGTCCTTTTGTGGAAATTGAGGTGGCTGGAGCAGAATACGACAGCATCAAGCAAAAGACAGAGTTTGTAGGTCAGTCAGCCTTCCTCCATTACCAGTCATTCTCCTGGGGTGACAAAGACCTTTCTCTATCGATGTGGCCTGAGCTTTTGCCCTTGCTTCCACAGTGGACAATGGACTGAACCCTGTGTGGCCGGCTAAGCCCTTCCACTTCCAGATCAGTAACCCTGAGTTTGCCTTTCTACGCTTTGTGGTATATGAGGAAGACATGTTTAGTGACCAGAACTTCTTGGCTCAGGCTACTTTCCCAGTAAAAGGCCTGAAGACAGGTAAGGGATCTTCCTTGACATGCTGTTCTTTGGTCTTACTGTCAGGGTGGAACTGATCCACTTGCCTGACACGGTTGGGCTGAGAGCCAGGTGTTTCTCCTAGGATACAGAGCAGTGCCTTTGAAGAACAACTACAGTGAAGACCTGGAGTTGGCCTCCCTGCTCATCAAGATCGAAGTTTTCCCTGCTAAGGTAACTACAGGAGAGTGAGCAGAGAAACCCACCCCACCCCCAGGTGCAGAAGAGACCTCAACTTCTGTGCACTTCCCCTTGCTGAGCAGGAGAATGGTGACCTCGGTCCCTTCAGTGGTACATCACTACGGGAACGAGTCTCAGATGCCTCCAGCCAACTGTTCCATGTCCGAGCCCGGGAAGGCTCCTTTGAAGCCCGATACCAGCAGCCATTTGAAGACTTCCGCATCTCCCAGGAGCATCTCGCAGACCATTTTGACAATCGGGAACGAAGGTGAGGGAGGTGAAGGGAAGTTGGCCAGTGTGGGAACTTGGAGGAAAGGTGCTGGAGCCAGAAAGAACAGCACTATGTGTTAGGTCAATCCTTTGGCAGCTTTCTCCTGTGTGGAAAGCGATAACTGTGTGTCTTTGGGTTGTCCTATCTGGCTACAAGGCCAGTAAGGATGCTTCATTTCTGTTCAGGGCCCCAAGAAGGACTCGGGTCAATGGAGACAACCGCCTCTAGTCGTGCCCCCACCTTGTTGGAGAGCAGCTGGTGCTGCCATCTTGTGGAATGCCATGAACTAGGTTCTCTGGGAGCGGCCCACTGTAAAGCCTTCCTGGTCTCGCAGCCTGGAACCCCGGATTCCAGCGGTGAAGGCTAGACAAAACCAAGCCATTAATGAAATGTATTGTTTTGGGCCTCCAAGCCCGGTTTTGGATGAAGGCAAAAAACTGTACTGTGTCTAGCATTAAGCACACATATCTGGCCCTCAATGTGGAGGTGGGTCCTTCCATCTTGGGCCAGGATCAGGGCTGAAGCCCCTTGGAGAGAGAAGTTGCCACAGTTGGTGGCATGAGGCTTCAAGGAGCTGCTGACATTCCTGAGAGTGGAGGAGGAAGAAGAGCCTTGCTGGGCTAGGGAAACAAAGTTTACATTGTCCTGTAGCTTTAAACCCACAGCAGGTCAGGGTGAAAGAGTAGATGCCCTGCAGTTTGGCCCTGGATGGAGCCAGGACAGAAGAATGCAGGGCCTAAGGAGAAGGCTCTGTCCTGCCTGAGGAGGAAGACACAGCACAAGGGCACACTGCCCATGGCTGGGGGTGCCACCCAGCCTGAAAGATACAGGGGATCATGATAAAAAAATAGCAGTATTATTTTTTCCTCTTCTTGGTGGTATTGTAACTAAGTTATTCAGTCCTGCCCCTCACCCTGGAAGGGGAGCCCCAGCATAGAGCCTTTGGAAACAGCTGTTCTATGGGGTGCAGGAAGAGAGAGAAGAGCAACGCCTACTCTGGCGAGCTTTTTTGTTTTATGGCAAGGAAGACTCAGTATGCTTTCCCTTAATAATGAAATGGAGAATAGGGAGGTGGAGTAAGGCAGTAGGTAGCGAATGAAGCTGCTGCTAGGCACAGCTTCTGTGTCGCTGGTAAAAAGATGCAGAAGAGATGGGAAGGCTGGGAAGGCAGCCTCACCTCTGAAAACAGGCTTGGCGTCCAGGCCCGTGGGCATAAAGGTGCCTCAGCATAGCCAGCATTCAGCACACGTAACCCACTTGCCCACATTTGGGCTCAGGGTTGGCCATTTGCTAGTTCTGCTGTCCTCTTAAGATCTGACTGCCAAATAAATCATCCTCATGTCCTTTTTAACTTGTTTGTTTCTTGGGGGCTCAGGAAAGCATGGTGATTGATTGAGAATAGAAGCAGGTATGGTATGGCATTCCTGGAGACTTCTGAAACACGAAGCTCTTCCATGAGTCTCTGAAATGTGAGGTCACCTCTGCCACTTCATCTTCTAATGGTATAGCTGAAGTTCACCCCACCTAGGAGCAAGTTCAGTCTCTATTGCACAGAAACCCATTTTTAAAAAGTAATGTTTGGATATGTGCTGCCAGTTGCTACTCTATTTGCCTCTCTACCTGCCAGCCTCTGTGCTTACAACATGCTGCTCAAAAGGCCTGACTATTCCCAAGGCTCTCCTACAGCATTTTCCTGGAGCGAGACAAAAACTATGGCCCAGTGAGCAGTGTGCACCCTGTGCTGAACTAGCTGCTCAGGTCACACAGCACTAAGCACCTAAGTGCTGGCTGGTCTGTAGTGGTCATCTAAAGCAGTAGTCTGAACCTGTGGGTTGTGACCCCTTTAGGGTTACATATCATACATTACGTAACAGTAAAAAAATTAGTTTAGAAATAGCAAAGGAATTATTTTATGGTTGGGGATCCCACATGAGGTACTGTAAAGTTTTCCTACACTAGCATAGAAGGGAAGAATCCTCCCCCACAAAAACAGTGGGTGGCATGTATCAGGAGCTTTGAGCTCACACTTGAGTCTGTCTGTGGCCGAGGAGAACATAGGAGCCGCGTCTGCTGGTTCTCAGTGTTGATGTGTGGCAGTCTTTGCTTGCTGCTAAGCACTTTAATTTCTCAGAAGATACCTCTATTTCTTGAACAAGTCT
The DNA here is from genome assembly GCA_001685075.1 of Bramus lutescens. Classification (NCBI taxonomy): domain Eukaryota; kingdom Metazoa; phylum Chordata; class Mammalia; order Rodentia; family Cricetidae; genus Bramus; species Bramus lutescens. The sequence continues at coordinate 82,444 of LOEQ01000958.1, read as the reverse complement.
TCCGGGAGAGGCTCAGCTCTGCCTTCCTTGAGCAGCTTCATAGACTGTGGTTCACTCACTTTGGCGCATTATCGCATTTCCTTTCCAGCTGTGTTTTGAGCCTTCCCACAGTGGAACAGACTTAAGGATCAGTTTCATCTCTTAAATTCTTCAGGTTAACCTGACTACTGTTGACCAACACAGAAGACCCAGCAAAGGGGAAAAATGTTAGTGAGAGAGAAATGATATGGGCCTTAATGTCTTGGCACTTCGTGGCTATCTTGCCTGATGCATGTAGTGTGTCCCTACATGTGACAGCTTGTGTGACACTGCCTTCCATCCAGTGGGTTGTGACCTGTAGAGTCTTGGCTATGTGGTGCTTAATCACACCCTCGGGTGCATCTGAGAAATACTGAACTGGGGCCTTGTATGGATATTCACAGACTCCTTGGGGCATGAAAATGAGTGCTCAGGTTAAAAACCACTGGCTTTGGCAGAAGAAACTAAAAGAGTGGGGCTGGAAAGGAAGTCAGTGGTACTAGGAACACAAGCCAAGAGAAGCGTCCTTGTTTTGGGCTAGCAGGCCAGGGACAAGTAAAGAGGGGTCACTAGTGAACACTTACCAAGAGAGCACTGACTACAATGTCAGGGACATTCTGCCTCCTGCCATAGACTGAAAACATGGGTTAGAAGGCAGAAACAGTCTGCAGCCTTTACTAAGAAAATTCATATACAGGTAGCTGTGCCCTTAGCAAAAAGAGCTGGGGCTCACTTCTGGTCAGACTCACCTTGAACTTCAGCTGAGGACTGAAACTGGACAACCACTTCTCGTTCAACTTATCCATTATCAGATCTATTGAAAAGTGGGGAATGAATGTGAGGTTACTTTACCAAACTAACTTAGTGACCAAAACAAGCCCAGCCTGCTTTATATTTTAATGAAATGGATCTGGCCCTTAGAGGCTTCTCCAGAGGACGTATGCCAGCCTATTACTAGGAATCAGGTGGCTTCCATCACCATCTCCACCCAGTGTGTTCTGGATCTGCCCACCAAGACCTCAGGAGACAGCTCCATGGTTTTACATTACCTTAGTCCAGTCACCTGGTCCTTTACATCCAACACAAAGCAGTTCCTTGAGGACCCAAACTGGCCTTGGGAAGGAGCAGGCCCTGATGCTGTTTAACTGCTACCCCTTGTTCTTTCCCAGGTGGGCTTCTTTTAGGAGCCCTTTTTCTTTATGTGATAGATAGGACAGTATGGTCATCCCAACAAAATTTCAGTTGCTTTGAGTCTTGGAGGTGTGGGTTCGACCCTGGTCCTCTAGAAGCCTCCAGATCTTCCTGTCTAGTGACATGCCTTCCTTAGCAAATGGCATGTTCTGCTGATAAACAACTCTTCTCACCAGAAAAAGGAACACAAGAAAACTTGCCCATGCCCTGTGACTCTAAGATCAGACTTGGTTGACTCAGCAGGGTTTTAATCTCCATAGTTGTTTCACATGGGGCCGCCACAGTGAGCTCAGCAAGGCAGGAGACAAGTGAATGAAATGTCTTCCCAGGGCACTGAAGGAAGCCCCAACATCTATCGATTTTAAAGTTGGATTTGCAAAAACAAGTAAATCAATAGAAGGGTTTTGACCTTTTTATTAATTCCCCCCACCACACACACATACACAGTCAGCAGATAAGAAATGTCTGTACATTTTTATTTAGGAAGAGTCAAAAGATTGGAAGTACCACTGAGGCCCATTTCAAACTACATAAGCAGTTTTATCCCTCATCCCATCCCTTATCCCCCTTATCCAAATTTGCAGATACAAAATCTAGGAAATGTGCAATTTGCATCTTAGAAATAGCAGCATCCCCATGGGGGACCTTACGTGGAGGTCAGCCCCACACCAAAGGCCAAGGCCATCTTTCTATTCAGATGTTTCTTGGGGTAAAGGATTCCCACATTCCAGCAAGGTGTGTGGCCCATGCCTGCCTATAACTCAGTGCTTGGGAGGCAGAGGCAGGAAGAGTGTCGTCTGGTCTACAAAGTGAGTTTCAGACCAGCCAGGGCCACACAGAAAATTCCCATTCCACAAAGGCCTATGTGACAGACAAGCTATTTCTCAATTTCCTCTCATAGCTGGTCACAGTAGCAGGTGACTCTCATTTAGCACCAGGGTAATCACTTCAGCTGTTTCTGGGAGACAGGAAGCACACCAAAGGCAGACTGTTCAAGTCATCCCCCAGTCACAGTTCTCAGCAGTATGGCCCCCGAGGACAAAGCTATCCACACTGAGATCAGAACATAAAGCAGGTGCGGGAGGACCAGGAACCAGGACATTGTCAGCAAGGAGTCTGCAAGTCCTTGGCAGCCTCCCCAACTTCCCCAAGGGCTGTGTTAGGACAACTCAAAGAACAATAGTCAGCAGGGGCCAGAGAAAAGGTTGGCCAGTTTTCTCTGTTTAATAACATTATGACACAGTCTGACCTTCCTGGCAAAACGGAACAAAGCAGGCTACTCAGAAGCATGGGCGAGAGATCACTGCCCTAGTGACCACTGCTGCCCTCAGCCCACCCAATTTCACAAGGAGCAACCCAATTCATGCTGGAACCCTGCTAGCTCTCACTGCGGCCAACCTCCTCACATGGGGCCCTGACCCTGAGCTAACAAAGCTACATGAACAAGACTAAGCTGTGTGGGCAGGAGCTAGGGACAAGATCTCTAAGCACAAACTGCGGGTTAACAGGGACCACTTTATAATAGACTTTAACTGGATGGACAACGTCTCTTCGGGGACTTGCTTGGGAAGGATCAAGCACTGGCAACCCTTTCTATATTCAGTGTCTGAGCAGGCTTTATCATAGACATTTTACCTTCAACTCCACTTGTATAGAGTAATTCTAAATCACCCACCTTCCATAGAAGGGAATACGTGTCAAAAGACATTGGCCAAGAAAAGCTATTAACACACAGGTGCCCATCTATGTGCACAGTACACCACTCTCTTGACAGAAGAGGCACTGAGCAGGTAAATGTGCAGGTCCCTGTTGGGTGTCCTGACTTGCCATCTGCCCACCCTTATAAACAGCAGGAAGACATCATGCAGCCAACAGTCCCTGGCAAATAGCTGTTATCTCCCTGCTCTGCCTGGTTCCTGCCAGAGTAAGAGCAAGGTCTAGCTCAAGAAGGGCAGAGACAACAGAGCAATAACTACACTGAATCCATTCAGCCCTGCAAATCATCACAAGAGACCAAAAACCAAAGGAAGCAGGTACTTATTTCTGTCATTTGGCAACCGGGGTCTGCCTTAGTCTCATTTCCACCCTTGCTCCAGACTTCAGAGGGCTTGAGAAGAGATGTTCCTACTAGACCTGAGCTAGAAAAACCTGTATTTTTCAAGTCTAGAGGACCATGTCCATAGGATTGCTGGCTAGTGTTGACAAGCATTCAGACCCCAAAGCCGGTTCTCAGTGAGCTTCATGGCCAAGTGCAGGTTCTGGACTCTGAGTGCACGTAGGTTTGTCTCTCCACACAGCCACCCTTAGTGGCCAGGCACTAGGAACACAGACTGCAGCAAAAATGGATTCTGAGGACTCAGTTCCATTTGTATTTCTTCTGATAACCCAGGTAGCGATCCAAACAGTGAGCAGTCTGATCAGGTCTGTCAGACCACTCAATCAATGCCAAACCCAGCTGTTCCACTGAAGGCCCAGCAGCCTCATGAGCCCTGGAGTATACTGTGCAGTCATTTGCCTGCTCCACTGAACCAAGGCAGAACAAACTTCAGTGTGGCTAATTCAGGCTAAAGTCTAGGGAAGGGCAATGCTAAGAGAAAACCTATGGGCTCCAGTGCTAGAACACATGGAAATCACCCCCTAAAGGTCTGGGAAGGATGGTGGTGAGCAGTGTTCTCTTGAGAAAAAGAACAGGGAGCTAAGTTAAGGATGCTGAAGAGGGGATTCCAGTTTGGAGTAAGGAAAACCAGGCACCCTGCTAAACCTTGGCCAGGCTGAGCTAACCAAAGACCTTCAGACAGATGAGCCTTGCGAATGAATGTGATACAAATTCATCTGCAAAGGTGGATGGAACCAACAGTCTTCTCTGGGAAACAGCCAGTAAAGGTGGGGGCTTTAGGAAAAACACTGATTCTAAGTTTTGTTTTAGGATTTTCTTCTTTGCTCATTTTTGAACTGACTGAGCTGCTCCAATCTGAAGATTCTGGTCTATACAGAGACTAAGAAGATGAAAGGCAATGGCTCAAGACAGGGATAACGTAACAGTCACCTGGGGGACAATACAAGAGACTCTAACCAGAAAGGCTGCCTCCTATGCTCCACACAAGGTAGCTGTGTGACAGGTGTCCTAGGGCCAACAAGGAGGAAGGGGCACAGGTGTGGCATAGCTACTGACAGAGTAAGAAAACTCTGGGCCTGGAGAGTGCTAAGCTTCCTGGTAGGAGATATTCAAGGTCAGATGGGGACAGACTGGAGGATACAGGCAGATATCTACCAGGTCTCACTCAATTACTCTGCTTCCAGAGGGAAGGATGCCTCAGGCTAAGGTATTCTGTTCACCTGAAAGCTGCTGCCACTCAGCCAAGAGAAAAGTAGAAGAGCAGTCACTAGTGACCTCAAAGTGCTGGCAAGCCATCCAGGGAAAGGACTTCCCACACTGACACACCCAATTCCCAAAAGAAAAATCTCTGATCAAAAAAACATTTTGATCAAATAATATGCAAAACCTATAGTTCAGATTTCTGTTAGAATGGGATCTGGTTTAAAACTGAACTTGCAACCCTGTGTAAGTAGAAAAAAAACCCATAATACAGACAACAGAGAACACTTAGCGTTTACTGCCTCTGGTAAGTCCAAGTGAGTAGCGAGTGCAAAGGATGGGGCAAGATTCACCTGACAGTGCAAGCTTTGTCAGGAGAAGCACACTCCATCCCACCTCTGCAGCCAACAGCCAGCCTTCTGACAGCACAGAGAACTTGACCCTCTGACTGTACAAGGCCACTGTGATCTGTCACAGCAGCCACAGACCTGGTAGCTGCCAACTTACACCCTACTTCTCTGCCAGTGCACTCCTGCTTGGTGCCCAGAGCTCTTCTCTGAAGCACCTGCTCCATGACCACCTCCCTCATCATTACCTACCAATGTAAGGTCCAAGCCACAACTTCACTCCTCCATCCCAAAGCAAAGGAAGAAACAAGGTCCATTTCATCTGTTGGGTTTCTTACCTGGGCAGTCTTGCCATCACCAGCTCTGAGAAAGGTGTGCTGGGCCAGTGTTACTGCAACTTCCCATCCAGAAGACTGCTTGGTGCCCGAGCCCAGGATGCTATGTGTGTCCAGCATAGTGTCCATCAAGTAATTTAGTTTTTCTATTCCTTGTCAATTGTTCAGACCTTTTTATAGACTCTACCATTCAGCTAGTGCAGCAGGGCTGTATAGGTGAAGCCAGCAGGCATCTGGGCTCAGGTGAGACACAGGTGCTTTCTTAGCCAAGATGGCTTCCTTGGCTGCTCCAGCTGCCCAGTGTATTGTCATCTCTTCACATACAGGCTACTTCCCCCTTGGGTATCCACATGAAGCTCATGTGTATATGAGCTGTGTTTGTGTATCAAATAAGTATGTGTACTGTATATGTGGATATGCCGATCTGCACGTAAACAAACACTGAAGGAAAACTTTCAGATGTCTGTTCTCTGAAGGAAAGCAGTCACTCACCATTCTTTCCAATTCCTCGAGGTTTGAGGCCAAATAATTTCTCTCCCCAAACAGAAAGGATACAAAAATAGACTGCAAAACTTGCAAAGTAGTCAAAAAACCCCAATTTGAGACAAATGTGAGATCATCCCTATGGGGACAGGAAAGGCAAGAGAAACATCTTATAATTAATGGTTCCAGGGCTCTGTGTTCCAGAGAAAGCCCTCTTTCCTAGAAGGCTGAAGGCTGCCATGCTCATCCTCAGACTATGCAAAGCCTATAGCTCCCTGTGAGGGGAGCCAAGACAACACCTAGAAGTTAACTGCTGTTTCTTGGTAAAAATTCTTGCCCTGCCTGTGGCTCTACTGGTGGAGTTTCCAAGATGGATAACACATCCTGTTTGTCATCTTTGTCTCTCCCCTGCCCTGCTTTATCCACTGCTCTTGGAGAAGCCAGCCTTGGAGACACTGAGGCTTTAATATTTAGTACAGCTCCATAAGCAACTTTTCCATTGTTTCAAAGGCACCTTTTCTTGGGATTTTAATCTAAAGGACACAAGGCTTAGGCAAAAGTTAAGTTCTTATTTCCCAGGTTGGGAATATAAATTTCAAACTTTAAAAACACCTCACAGGAACCTATCCAGTGATGTCCAGCACCTCTGGATCATGAAACCAGTAGTTGGTCAGGCCCTTGGTGTGTGGCAGGTCTTTGTTTTCAAGACCACTCCAGCTCTGGTCATTTAAAAACTCCCACGCCCTTCAGCCTCACTCTTCCTACCAGCCACAGTGTACTTCCTTCTGACCCGCAGGAGGCATTGAGAGCACTATGGTGGCCAAAGCCACAGAAACTGGCTCTACCCTGCCCACTTTTCTTTTTCTCTAAAGGAGTCTGAATTGAAGCTGAAGGAAGCATATAGGTCAGTACATTAGGCTTTACAAAAATGGCTTCTTTAGCTGATCTGATAATGGAGAAGTTGGTCCATGATTCACGCTCCATGAAAAATCAGAATTACAGTTAACTAACGAGAGTGATAAGCATCCAGTAGTAATCTCTCATAGCTGGGCTGTGTTCAGAACAGAGGATAACAGCAGGCTCTATCAACCAGAACACAGGCAAGCCTTGCACAGAATGTGGCTTGCCTCCACTCAATGTTGCGGGTCTCTTCAACAGTTCTGTTCCCTTGAGAAGGCAAGAAGGACTGGGCCTCAAGCAGTTCTGAGCACACACGTAACTCCTGCTGCTGCAGAAGATGTGGGCCCCTATAGTCTCAGCTTCCCAGAGAACAGACATGGCATTGTCAGAGCTGTACTGCTTTGCTAACCCGAGTTCCTGTGGATTGAGAGTGTCTGTAGTTGGATGCTTTATTAAATGTATACAGGCAGCTATATATGCTAAAAACTTGATTCTGGGTCTAGGTCTATGTAATCTGAACTGCTTTGTCCCCAGGAGGCAAAGGAGCGGTCCTGCACAGTGGGAGGATGGGCTGATGAGAACCCCTTGCTACTTGCTTAGAAATATCAGGGAGAGGGTGGTAAGGGCGGTGGCAGGTTCCAGGCTCAGTGAGGCCTCCAGAGTCTCTCTTGGGTGCCTGGCAGCTGGCCATCAAAATGATGCATGGCAGGTTTGGCCCTTCCACATGGTAGACAGCATCCCAGACTGGCCGGTTCTTCACAGTAATCATATCAAATTCAGTCTGTTTCTGAGGAAAAAAACACATACCTGTCACTCTATGGCAGCTACAACTTGTACAGTTTCCAGGGGTGCCCAGTCTGTCCTCACTCTCCTGGATAGAATCACTGGTCTTAGGGATTCCTTAGTTCCATAAGTAATGTCATGTCCTCTCTTTCACCAGTCTGAGGACAGGGTGCTGGCTGAATCTGACAAGGCCTTTCGACTTCCTGGACTCCTATTAATCACCTAGCCCATCCCATCACAACCACAGACCCCTGATGCCTGCTACCCCTGTATTCTGTTAATCCTGCATCCTGGCCCCTAAGAGCCCTGAGCTCTGGCATCTTGGTAGCTCATATCTTCGTTTATAAAGGTCAGGGCAGCTGATCACAAGAATCTCATCCCTTATGTACAGATCGGGCCTTTCCACTGAGGCTGGTGGGGGAGCACAAGAAGCCGGGTACAGAAGCCTTGGAGGCAGTGCTGCCACAAGAGTATGGCTACCCTTATCGTGTCTGCTCTGTTCTGCCATGCCTGTTATTTCCACCCTCTCACCCCATCTCCAGCTTAAAAAAAATCTTGGTACAAAATACCTAACACTAAATTTCTCATTACAGCCATATGGCTCAGTAATATTATGTACATTTCAGTTATGAACCCTCACCATTTTCAGAAAGTTTTCAGCACCATAAATGGAAGTTATGTATCCACTATTTAATAACTACCAATTCTTCTCTGAGAAGTAACCTGCATTCTACCTTCAATTTTCATAAATTTGGCTATTATAAAAAACTGCATATAATAGAACTATACAATATTTGTCTATTGTGAATGGCTTATTTCACTTGATGTAAAGTTCCATCCATGTTGTGCAATGTATGAACATCTTGTTTTTTCTTTTGGACACACTCAATGCTACAACATCTTTTATAGTTGAATAATATTCCATTGTATGTATATAGCACATTTGTTTATCCATTCCTATGGCAGTGGACACAGGTTGTTCCCTTTTAGAAATTGTGAATGCTGTTGCTGCTTTGAACATCGTGCACAATGTCATTTTAGGCCCTTTTCAGTGCTAGGAGTGAGACTTCTGGGTTGGATGAGAAGTCTTGGCTCAGCTTCTTGAGAATTGCTGAAGATTTCCAAGGTTTAATCACTTTTCATTCACATCCACACATCCTCACCAATGCCTGTGACTTTGTTTATGTACATGTTAGCAATAGCAGATTTAAGTGTGAGCTGGAATCTCACTGTAATTTTCATATGCATTTCCCTAGAAATCATTTTAAAAAATTGTCTTTTAAAAATTACGTTTATGTCTATGAGTATTTTGCCTGCATCTAAGTCTGTGTACTACCTGTGGTGCTTGGTCCCCATGGGGGCCAGAAGAGAACACTGGATCTCCTGAGACTGGAATTAAAAATGGTTGTGAGCTCCCATGTGGGTACTGGAAACTGAACCCAGTTCTCTTGCAAGAGTAGCCAGTGCTCTTAATCACTGAGCCATCTCTCCAGCACAAAATGCTGGCCATCTTCTTGAGTTTGTAACTCTCTCCTTAGGAGAAGTGTCTATTTAACCAAATTTACCCATTTTAATGGTTTGTTGTTGAACTGTACTTCTATGTATTAATATTCTTTATTAGATGCATGATCTTCAGGTATCCTCACTCATCTGCCAGTTGTCTTTTCACTCTCTAGCTCAGTGGTCCTTAACCTTCATAATGCTGTGACCCTTTAATACAGTTCATGGTGTTAAGACTCCCAACCATAAAATTATTTTGTTGCTACTTCATAATTGTAACTTTGTTACTGTTATAAATCATAGTGTAAATATCTGGTATGCAGGATATCTGATATTTGACTCTCTAAGGGGTCAGGACCGACAAGTTGAGAAATGCTGCTCTAGAGAATGCCATTTAATGTACAAAAGCTATTGACTGATTGATTGAGACAGGGCATCATCGTATAGACCAGGGCTTGCTTCAAACTTTCAGTTCTCCTACTTCAGCCTCCAGAATGGTGATATTATAGGAATGTGCCACCACACCTTTAAAAAGATTTTAAAATCTTAAAAAAAAACTTTGAGATAGGGTCTTGCTATGTATCCCAGGCTGGCCTGGAATTCATAATCTTGTCTCTGCTTCCTAAATACTGATTTAGAGGTATGAGCCATCATGCACGCCCAGCTCAACATCTTCAAATGTTGATGTAGTCCAATTTATTTTTTGTTGCCAGTGCTTTTGCTGTCATAATTAAGAAACCTCTGCCTGCTGGGCAGTGGTAGCACACACTTTTAAGCCCAGCACTCAAGGGGCAGAGGTAGGCAGATCTCTGTGAATTTGAGGCCAGCCTGGTTTACAAAGCAAGTTCCAGAACAGCCAGAGCTGTTACACAGAGAAACTCTGTCTCAAAAGAGAGGGAGAGGGAGAGAGAGAGACAGAGA
>LOEQ01000958.1:44272-72620 GCA_001685075.1 Bramus lutescens | reverse complement strand
GAAAAGAAGAAACCTCTGCCTAATCCGAGGTCTAGAAGGTTTTCATCTGTTTTTAAGTGTTTTATCACTTTTGCTTGGCAGATCCATTGATCCATTTATATCTATTATTTCTATAATATTTTCCTTTTCCCTAAGCTAACCAGGACCTGACTATAGCTTAGCCTAGCCTCAAATTTGCAGTAGGCCTCCTGCCTCCATCTCCCAAGTGCTAGGATTACAGGCATGAGTTACCATACCTGGTTAAGTTTCTATTGATTTTAAAGTCTTCCATTTCCTTGCTGATTTTCTGTTTGATTTGTGCTTCTTTGTGTGTGGTTGTGTTGAGAATTTCTCACTATATTGTCATGTCTGGTCATAAACTCAGTGAACTCAAGGGGATCTTCCTGCCTTGGGCCTATGCTATCTTATCTGGCTTCTTTGTGGGTTTTATGTCCACTACTGAAAATTCAGTATGAAAGTCTACAAGTATTTTTGCTTATTTCCATTTAATTCTGTCCATTTTTTCTTTATATACTTTTGGACTAGTGTGCATATTAATAACTGCTAAAACTTGTATCAGACATTTTAACAACATATAATATCCTTATCTGGCATAAATGTTTCATTCAAAGTATTTGCTCTCACCATAATAAAGCTATATTGGCTTTCTCTGTACTTACTCTTTGACTGTCTGAGGTAGGAAAGCACTGGAGACAGTTTGGTTTGGGACCCCATTTGGTTTTGATTATGCACACATACATACCCCTGTTGCAGTAATGCACTTGGCAGCCTAGTTCCTTCATCTGCATGTGCTATACACACATAACTCTTCTCTGAACTGCACCTTACAACCTAAGAAACTTCAATACCCCACCTACATTAGGCTACATTTGCTCCCATTTGAACCTTGGTATGCTCCCCGATGTTGATAGTTTCTATTCAGTCTATTCACAACTTATCTGTGTTTGAGAGTAGAAGGGCCAGTCTGGCTTGAATTGGTTGCAGGTGCATGCGCAGGAAGATAAAACTATGTCTCCTAGTAATGTTATGGAGAATCCTCTACCATCTCTTGTCTCTGCATAATTGGGTGGGCATATGTCTAGAAACAGGTGCATTATGGGAAGGGACATGCAAAGCAGAGAATGGTTATATAGTCTAATTAATAGAGAACCACCTCCTAGTAAGCAGCTCCTCCTTCTCTTGAATCCCATAAAGGAAGCCTGGGACAACAATCAGGGCTCTTGAGTGTTCTCACTTGTGTAGCCCGCTGTCAATCACGACAATGTCTCCCTGGAGAACCTGCAGTATTGCTTTGCTTCTAATGAAGTTATCTTGCTGCTTCTGCACATCTGTGTGGTCCTTGATTATCAGTTCTTTGNGGAGAATCCTCTACCATCTCTTGTCTCTGCATAATTGGGTGGGCATATGTCTAGAAACAGGTGCATTATGGGAAGGGACATGCAAAGCAGAGAATGGTTATATAGTCTAATTAATAGAGAACCACCTCCTAGTAAGCAGCTCCTCCTTCTCTTGAATCCCATAAAGGAAGCCTGGGACAACAATCAGGGCTCTTGAGTGTTCTCACTTGTGTAGCCCGCTGTCAATCACGACAATGTCTCCCTGGAGAACCTGCAGTATTGCTTTGCTTCTAATGAAGTTATCTTGCTGCTTCTGCACATCTGTGTGGTCCTTGATTATCAGTTCTTTGAATAAAAGACCAAGAGCCTGGAAACATCTTGACAAGGATCCCAACCACTGGTAATTTTTCCCATCCTTTACCTTCCACTTCTTTTGTGTCCTTGTATTTTAAGTGAATCTCTTATAGATAGTATATAGAAGATTCTGGTTTGGTTTGATCCAATCTACCAATCTTCATCTTTAGAACAATTTAATCCATTGATGTTGTACATGATTACTGATAAAGAAGGATTATTCCTGACATTCAGCTACTTGTTTCTTTCTTAATGTTTATTTTTCAAACCTCCTTTATTGTCTTTTAGGATAGTTACTTATTTTTCTCAGTGTGCTCAGATTGACTCCTTTCTTTATATTTTTGTTATTTTCTTGCTTAACTTGGGGATTGTAACTAACACTTAAGACTTGAAGGAATCTAACCTGATACCACTCGGTTTCCATGTTTCTCCCCACTTGCTATTTACTGCATTGTTATTAGTGACTCAGGCTTCAACTTCATGTTACTAACACAAATTCATACTTTATATGAAGTATGCATTTTAAATTATATGGGGAAAATATAAAAATGCAAACCAACTTAAAAGTACAATGGTATTGGCATTATATTTACCTATAAAACTACTTTTATTATGGTTATTTTTTTTCTTGTGGCTTCAAATTACTATTCAATGTTATTCCATTTCAGCCTTAAGGACTCTTGGTAGCATCTCCAGTAGGACAATCTATCAGTAATGAACTTTAGCTTTTGTTCATCTGGAAATGACTCAACTTCCTTCCTCTTTCAGGACTTCAGATGCATCCTTCCTCAACCATTAACCTTATCGAGGATCCCTTATGTGATGAGTTATTTTTCACTAAGTTTACCCTGTTTGGGACTCACTAAATTTCTTGGGTATTTATGTTCGTATCTTTCATCTTATTTGCAAAGTTTTCTGCCATTACTTCTTTAGATAGTCTTTCTGCCTGTTTCTCTCTCCTAGAATCCTACAACACATAGGTTCATGTCCCACAGGCCCCTTTAGTCTCTATTGTCCTTTTTGCTTTCTGTGCTTCTGAGTAATTTCATCATCTCTTCAAATCCTCTGACCCCTTCCTTCTTGCTCAAATCCGTTGGACAGCCTCTCTAGTCAACTTCTTATCTCAGTGATTATACTGTTTTGCTTTGAAATGTGGTGTGTTTTTATAGTTTGTACCTCTTTCGCTAAGAGTGACATTCTATTCCTCTCTGCTTTTTCCCATGGATTCCTGTATTTCACTGAACAGACAGAGGGTAGTTGAGCTGACATCTTTAACCAGTAATTCCATTGCCTAGACTTCCTCAGGGGCAGTTATCTGTCAAACTTTTCTTGTTAAAATAAAGACATACTTTCCTTTTTCTTTTCATATTTTGTAATTTTCTACTGCAAACTGGATCTTCTAAGTACAGTGTGTGGTAACTCAAAATGTAATTCAGCCTCCAGAATTGCTGATTTTTGATCACTGAGGGCTGGAACCATCTGAGATTTTTCCAAACTTCCAGTCAAGTGGGTAATCCTCATGCTGTAGGGTCATTGGAGTTTCTGCTGTTGCCTTTGTGCGAACCTAAGATTCTTTAAATGTCTGGATTACTAAACGGGGGAAGGGCTCTTTTTAAATACCCCAATGGCTAGGAACCTGCTTCAGCCTACTGGGTTGGGAACAATGACTGGCCTCTATAATGGCAAACATGCAAAATAAGCTCCATGTTTTGGAGGACAAAAGTCATTACTGCCCACTGTCAAAAACAAGTGTTATCAGCAACCTGGGCCACAGTTCCCATAACTGCCTGTTGCAGTGGTGTGGAAAGAGGACCACTGCACAGGAAACAGAAACTTACCTAACTAGGCAAGCCTCTCCACACTCAGTCCTGGATGTTATGAATGTCCAGCAAAACTCAAGAGTTCCAAAGCAAGTTTTAAGCATACTTTTCTAGGGTTTTCTTTTTGTTGTTGTCGTTTGTTTGTGAAGGGATGGACCCTGTGTCCTGCTCTACCATCTTTACACCGTCATTCTCTGCTCATTGTCATCTCTTTGGATACGACTTCCTGGCCTATCTGTCACCACACAAGCACAGAAGTGGGAACTGTGTATGGACACTTAGACCAATATATTCAAAGCCTTACAGGTGAAGGGGAGAGACAATCTATTAAAGCTGTGTCTTACACTGTTGTCACTCCAGGATGTCACTAGTCACCCCAAGAAGCACCGTGAGGACTGAGGAAATGGCTCACTTGGTTAAATACCTGCCATATCAGCTGAGGACCCTAGTTCAGATCCCCAGAAACCATGTAAAAAGCCAGGCATTATGTCATACTCTTACAACCTCATCTCCGAGACAATTATAAGGGAAATATAATGCGTGTCTGGATAATGCTACTCCTGAAAGCCTATTAAACAAAACCCCCAGTGCCAAATGTGAGATATCACCTTATGAGTTGTTCATGGAGCCAGAGGTACCTCAAATAATACAAGCCATTGCCATTTCTCTTGGTTGCTTGGAACTTAGCTGGAAGCTTCCCCCATGCTGGCTAGCTTCCATAGTGTTGGAAGAATATAAGACCCTGGTTTGATTCCCAGAACCTACATGGCAAGTCAGAATCACCTGTAACCCCAGTTCCAGGGGATCCAGTGTCCTCTTCTGACTTTTTTGGGCACTACGTACACATGCATATAAATGAGACCATTAAAGATTCTCTTCTGTCTGTCAATTTAAGTTAAATTTCCTCTGAACTCCTAACCCTGTCTTCCACATAGTGACCAGGATCTTTGTGACTCAGATGACATCTTAATCAATGCTAATAAATGGCTAAAACAGTGTGAGTCCTTTTAAGTTCATTATGTCTCTCCCCTGCACTAATTTAAAACAAAAACACCACCACAAATAAACAAAGGAACCAAAACAAAAGTTCAGTTCTCAGACTTTTACTTCTATGGCTTCTATTGCCAGCTGATCCCTGGAATTCACTCTTCAGGAATTAGTCTGGTTGCCGGTAGCCTTAGAGGCAACAGTACCTGCCACCCATACCCACTCTGTGACTACACCCTCCTTCAGATTCAGAGGAAGGTCATGCATGGATCCCACAAGCCCCTTACCAAGCTGACGTCCAGTCTGAGGACTCGAAGTGTCAAAGAGCTCTGAGCTGGCCTCAGGAGCACTTGGCTCCCATGATTCACTGTTCTCAGACATCTCTGAATAGGCATCACCCAGCACTCTATGAACTGCCACAGGCTCTCCCGTTCCTGGGCCCTTGTCCTCACTGCTTGTATCTGCCACAGCCCGGGTCTCTTCACCCATTTTCTCAGCAAACCATTGCTTGACCTGCTGGGCACTCATCTGGGTCTTGTCACAGAGGGTCTGCAAGTCTTCCTCACACAGCATCTTGTGTGTCATGTAATAATCTTGCAGCAGCTCTCGGTTGCCAGGGGCAACGATGAGCAGACCTGGTGGGAAGTTGCCCCTCTTATAGTCTTCGTACCACTTGAGCTGGCCATTCTTCAGGGCATACCTGCTATCTCCGAACCAGCGTACCACCTCTGGCCGGGGCAGCCCCGTTTGGGCCATGATAGAGTCATAGTCCTGGTTGCTTGGCCACTGTGTCTGGACAAAGAGCTGCCGTAGCAAGTGGCGTTGCTGTGCAGTCTTTTTGTAGCTCACTTTGCCTGGTGGTTGTTCTACTAGCTTGTTCAAGCCATCTTCCTCGGGCTCACAGACACCCAGCCCTGGAAGCTCATTCTTGCCACTGGCTTCAGTGACCCTCAGGTTCTTGAGGTTGATTTTGATGGGACTGACCTTCCGCTCTGCCAAGGTATGGCTAAGAAACATTTCAGGAGAGCCATTTTCACCAGAAACCCTCAGCTCACTGGCCAACTCTTCATCTCCACCCTCATCCTCAGCACCCTCCTCCTCCTGAGGTACCTGCCCATCAGCCTTCTTGGTCTCCTCAGCATTTACTTTTTTCCGTCTCTCTGAGAACCAGCCGTCAATTTCCCTTCGGGTCATTTTGGTTTCACTTCTCAGGCGGTCCAGCTCCTCCTCAGGGGGAAGCGGGTTTTGTGCAAAGCTACTCTCCAGGACTCGCAGCTGCTCTGGGGCTCTCTCTTTGTATTTGGTTGGCGTGAAGTCTGGGGTCTGGTGCCAAGATTGTCGTTTGGTGGCAGGGTGGCTTGCTAGTGAGGTTGCTGTTGGGATACAGGTCACTTCCGGAACTTTGGATGACAGGGAAAAGGGCACCTCTGGCACAGAGTCAATGAGAACAGGGCCATGCTCTCCAGGCATCATGGCCCTGGAGCCCTTCAGGTTCCGGCAGTGGTATCTCCGGTCACTGAACCACTTCCGTACCTCTCTGGTACTGAGGCCTGTCACTTTGGTCAGGTGCTCTACTTCACTCTGCCCAGGGAACTGGTTCCGACAGAAGCTTCCTTTCAGAGCTGACAGCTGTTCATGAGACTTCTTGTTTTTGTAGATGCTTGCATCAAGGAAGGCTTGGGAAGTTATGCTGGGGCATGCTGTGAGGAGTGACTGGGCTGCATTGACTACCTTTACAGCTGATGCTGTATTTGAACACACAGTGTTGATGGGTGCCACAGTTGGCTTGGGAACAGATGCAGTTGTCAGAGGGAGAGACGAGCTTGATGCTTGTAACCCATTGGCCATCAATGGCTGAGTGACCAGGAGGCCCCCTGCTGTGCCCTCTGGCTGTCCCACAACATGGCCTGGGAGAGTGGCCTGGATGAGATGCTGTACATTGCCGGTACTGGCAACAAGGGGGGTGTTTAGCACTGTGATAGTGGGTTGAGGCACAGACTGGATGACTGTATTGAACATCTTTTTCCGGGCATCTTCAATCTCCTCAGGAGACCAGCTGATTCCCTGCTTCAGCCTCTGGGCTGTGAACCAAATCTTAAGCTGTTCTTCTGGATACTTGGTCACTACAGTCAAGTAGCAGAGCTCAGCTTTGGTTGGGTAGGGGAATTTGTGGAAGGAGTTCTTCAGAAAGCTATTGGAGTCCATAGCTGCATTGTATGTTGGGATGCTGCTCAGAGGGATCATGACTTTCGGAAGGGCCTTCGATGTGGGCAGGGGCTGGTGGGTATGGTGCTGGGCATGCACTGGGGGCTGCTGCTGGAGGGAGAGGAATTGTGCTATACCAGCTGGCAGTACTGGCACTGTTCCTATCAGGGGCCCATTGGCAGCATGAGTGGGCTTTGAGGAGCTAGCAGGTGCCTGACTGACTGGAGCTGCCCCATTGGTGAAAGTGTGGTCCCCCTCTTTAACCTCTGCCTCCCCAGCCAGTGGCTTTGGCAAGGCCTCACCCACAGGCTGATTGGGAGCGTTTTCTTTAAGCATATGAATTTTCTTGGCTTCAGCTTTGCCTTTCATTATCTTCATGATTGGTGTCTTGGTAATAATGATTTCAGCCTGTCCGTCAGTCCCATCAGTAGTAGACTCACCTGCTAGGTCAGATGTGCTAGTGTTCTCAGGGACACTCTGCTCCACCACTACATGATTGTCTGGCCTGGTCACATTCCACAAAAAGCTGGCTTCCCCTGAGTGACACTTGGCATTGTGTAAGGAAAGCCCCTCAGGAGTTTTTGCCAGGAAACTGCACCCTGTACATATAAAATGTGGGTCTTTATTAAAGTCTGTGTGCTCTGAGTTCATATGCCCTACAAACTGAGTCATGTCCTGGGACCTGAAGTCACAGTCTTTACAGAAATACACATAGCCATCCAAAGTGCTCCGGTGCCCATTTGCCAGGGTAGAGCCATCAGTGATGCTGGAGTTTGGGGCTGCCTCGCTGCTGGCATCAGGGGCCTCTGAGGGAAGATCCTTCTGGGGACCTTCAGGCAAAGTTTCCACAGGCTGGGCCTCTGTGCTGGCACCTTGCAGCACCACGGTCTTAACTGGGATCATGCATGGGGTGGTGGACTTCCTCTTACTGGCCATGGTGACAATCACTCTGGGTGATCAGCAGGCAAGCAGCGCCTTGCTGTACAAATTTCAGCTACTTCATGAGGGCCTGAGAAGTGTTTTTAAAGGTGGCTTTATCGGTTATTTGCAGAAAGCTTCTTTTCCTTGTTAAGCCTGAGGAGAAAGAAAAACCATGATAAAGATCTTGCAGTCTGTGAATCTGTCTGTTTCTCAGGTCACCACTCATATACTCACTGCTTGCTTACTATCTTATGGGGTCTTTTCACAAGAAGCTCATGCATGTGCTTCTTAGCTGTGAGTTCTAAGGCAGGAGTTCCTTGATGTGAGATTCTCCTCTGTATGCTGTGATTACTGTTATTGAATAAAGAAACTGCTTTGGACCTATAGCAGGGCAGAACTTAGGTAGGTGGGGAAAACTAAACTGAATGCAGGGAGAAAGAAAGGTGGAGTTAGAGAGAAGCCATATAGCCCTGCAGGAGATAGATGCAGAAACTTTTCTTGGTAAGCCACAGTCACGTGGAGATATACAGATTAACAGAAATGGGTTAAATTAATATGTAAGAGTTAGCTAATAAGAAGCTACAGCAAATGGGCCAAGTAGTGATTTAAATAATACAGTTTCTGTGTGATTATTTCGGGGCTGAGCTGCCAGGAACCAACAAGCAGCCTCACTCCTCACCAACATTCATTGGAAGCTGTTCTGAGAATGAGCTGGGATGTTCTGTATCATTTGATAAGCTTACATTATATAATTTTTGTTTCTTTTGTTCCCTTTTGCATTCAGTAACTCAGTTTATTAAAAAGGGGGGGAGGGAAGGAAAACCACCCTCTTTGTATCTAAAAATTAATTCTGACCATTTTGGACTGAGAACAAAAGACCCAGTGTAATTCCTGTTTAAAGATTTAAGCCAACAAGGGTTTTTCTTTTCATAGTCTTCCCACATACAAGAACATGAAAATGCTTCTGTGTTCTTCAAACCAGGCCCAGAGACCAAGTCAGTTTCATCCAGGCCTTGCCTTTCCTACCACCTGGATTCCCAACCAAAGCTGTGGTTCCTCCATGTACCTAGGACATTGTCACTTAGGTGAATTCAAGGATCAGAGGGTCAGGATACCCACATACTTAGTTTGGGTGCAGCAAATAAAAGGGAGGCCTCCTCTTAGATTCATGTAGTTACTCACAAGAATGTGCTTCCTTGTTTTGTATTTTTCATTTTTATTTCTTTTGTTCTTTGTTTGTTTGGTTGGTTTTTTTTTTTTTGAGACAGGAATTATCTGTGTAGCCTTGAATGTCCTTGATGGAACTCAAACTTTGTAGACCAGGCCTTTTTTCTTGTTATAAAAAAAAAAAACCAACTACTATCTTTGATGTGCTTAAAGTTAAACAGAGGGCTTACTTACATGTAAGATAACTATAGTGCTATTTCAGGAGATACCCTGAGAAGGTGTCCCTGTCACCCTGCCCTGTTTGTTAACAGAGTCTGCCATCAAGGCCTCCTCTTGAGGAGCCACATCCTGTCTCTGGTGTGCACTCTCTTGTTCCCAAGTGCTTTCTCTTCCTACTGATTCCTAGCTTACATCTATATTACATTTTCTTTCTAAAAGTCTGGCCTTTAAAAAACATATATCCTTCACTATCATTAACTTTCTTTTTAGCAAATGTTTAAGTTATAATAATTATAAGTATAGTGATTCTTATATTAAATCAAAATTAGTATCACTGGATTTGATATAAAATGTAGTTAAAATTTAAACATCTTGATTCAAATTCTTATTAAACAAAAACATTAAACTATTTTTTGGCTGCTAAATCTAGCCTGATGATCATGATGATAAAAGTAATGAAAATTAAAAAGGCTATGATAAAATAAACACACACCTAGGTCTAACCCTTGTCACTGTTTCCACTACCAACCTACCAATGTCAGGAACAAAGTTACTGAATTTAATTACAATTATATCAATAGTACATGGAGTTTAAGAAATAATACTACCTAATAATAATTCAATATTTGTCTGTGTCTAAATATACACATTTTCAATCATAACAAATATATGTATTTCCTTTTCCTCATACTATCACACATATTTTCACTGTATGGCTTTCATAATTAAAATGTTTACTAGCAGTCTGTAATGTACTACAATGGACTTAATTGAATCCTGTTCAGTTTCACATGAACTTCAACTGCCAATTTCTAAGGGTCACTGTACAAGAAGATCTCAGCTCATACAGAGTATTTTTCCTTCCATAAGTTATTTCCTGAATGTAAGGGTCCATAAATAGGTTTATTAGCTTATTTATATAGTACATGATTTCTAAGTTCCTTTAAATATAATTATCAAATACTTTAAAGAGCTTTAACTAAGTGCCAAAAATAATAATGACACACAATTATGCTTCTCTAATGAGCACATCAGCTTTTTGGATAAGTCATGAAAGGCCTCAGACAGAATCAAAGTACAAGTAAAAGAAGAAAATGACAGATCAACTGAGACTCATCAAAAGTAAAAATAGACTTTAACGGTCACTGTCAGTAAAGTTACAAGGTGTGGCTGGAGATGAAGGTAGTGTTAGAACACTTTCTGACATTCGTGAGGAGCTGAGCTTAAACTTCAGCACAAAAAGGGGCTTTGAAAATAATATATCTGATAAGATATACCTGGAATATATATGAAGATATTTTACAACTTAAGGAAAAGACAATCTAATTAAAAATGAATAAAGGATTTGGTCAGATTTTTCCCCAAAGACAAACAAATGAAGAGTACATACATTTAAAAAAGCTCAATGTTGTCAGAGGCTGTTCGTTCATTTCCCGACCACCCTGACTCGAAATAATCACACAGAAACTATATTATTTGTAATACTCTCTCGCCAATAGCTTAAGCATATTTTTAGCTACTTCTTATATCCCAAACTAACCCATTTTTATTAATCTGTGTATTGTCATGAGGTC
Organism: Bramus lutescens; assembly: GCA_001685075.1. Lineage (NCBI taxonomy): Eukaryota > Metazoa > Chordata > Mammalia > Rodentia > Cricetidae > Bramus > Bramus lutescens. Next base: position 62,036 of record LOEQ01000958.1, on the reverse strand, counting down.
ATGCCCTATCGGCAAAGTTTTGGCAGGCTCCAGGGGAGGAGTCCTCTGGCGGGAGCTACATGGCTTCTCGCTCACTCCACCGTTTTTCCACAGTATTTAGTTTAGTTTTCCCACCTAGCTCTGCTCTGCTAAGCCACTGACTGAAACAGCTTTATTCATTAATCAATAAAAGCAAAACATAGACAGAAAGACTTTCCACACCACTCAGCATTGGCAAACATGATGGTGCACATCTTTAATCCCAGCAGTTGGGAAGCAAAGGCAGGTAGGTCTCTATGAGTTCAAAGTCTGTCTGGTCTACAAAGTGAGTTTAAGGACAACCAGAGCTACAGAGTGAGACCCTGTCTCAAAAAACAAAAACAAAACTAATAATAAAATAAAAGTGCTCATCATCATTGGGAACTGAGGAAAATAAATGAAAGCTCCAGTGAGATCCCCTGTACTGGGCCAGGACAGCTACAGCCACACTGCAGAGAACAATACTGGTGATAATGGGAAGAAACTGGAACATTCCCTGTTACTAACAGGAATGTAAAATGGTATCGTTACTTAGAACAAAAGATTTTGGCAATTCTTCAAAAAGCTACATATATAGTTGCTAAATTTATCCAGCAGTTACACTCCTGGACATAAGAGAATGGACTGCCCACACAAAAGCACACACAACTTTACTATCCGCTCACTATGGCATCCTTCCTAATGGTAACCAATAAATGGGTCAGTGGGTGAAACCTCCAGCTAGTAGAATATTTTTATGCCATAAAAGTGATTGGCATTTTTACGGATTTTGTTTTACTCTTTTGAAGCATGATTTTGCTATATAGTTGGGCTGGAATCAAACTCACGATTCTGTCTCATCCTCTTATGTATTTGCCATAATATCTGGCAGGGGAGAGGTTTAATACATACTGAAACATAATAAACCTGAAAACATTATACTAAGTGAAAGAGAGATGGAGATCCATCAACTGGAAGATGCACCACCAGCCCAGACAGCCAGCAGAATTCAGTAGCACGACCTTGTCTTCATGACACAAATGCAAAAGCACAGGGCCAGTGCTGCTCTTTGTGATGGGGGACTACTGGGTTTCATTGAGTAGCAGGTAAATAATGTCTCCAGTGTTTGATTTAAAAAAATCAGAGCAATAGTACAAGTAGGGACAGGTGCGTAAGCATGTGTGTGTGTGTGTGTGTGCACGTGTGTGTGAACTCCCAGATTGGCATCACATGTCTTCACTGTTAACATTCTATCTTTATATACTGAGGCAGGGTTCCTTGCTGAACCTGGAGATTGTTGTTTTGGCTAGTCTGGCTAGCCAGCTTACTCTAGGAATACCATCTCTACCTCCTGTATGATGTGATCACAAGCTGCTACCACAGCCACCTAGCTTTCATGTGGATTTTGGGAATCTGAACTCTGGTCTTCATGCTTCCATGGCTGTGCATACCCAGAGCCCAGTTATAGGAGGTTGTGAGCCATCTGATGTAAATGCTGAGAACCAACGTTGGGTCCTCTTGAAGAGTAACAAGCACTCTGAGCCATCTCTTCAGGCCCTAGGTTACAGGGAGAATAAGCATGATTGTTGGTGGTCATTGGTAGCAGTGGCTAGCATTGTAAACTACAGCTATAAACACTGGACAAAATTCAAGGGTCTATCTCAAGACACTTGTAAAACATAAGATAAAGTAAAAGAAAAAGAAGTCCAATTGTTCATGATAAGAAACAATCCTATGTCTTAAATCAAGATCCTTCATTGCCTTCTAGTCTATCATGGGCCTGCGTTTACCTGCCTTGCAAAGAGAAACAGCAGCTGCAGGTGTCTGTGGGAGCTGTAAACACCAGAGGGCTTGCTCTAGAGTCCTGCTTCCTGCACTTTCATCTGTAGAAACTTCTATAGAGCATATATTTTCCCTTTTCTTAGACAAGATGGCTCGCTCATGATAGATGATCCTTCCTTCTTAACCAAACAAAAATTAGCTCATCAAAATGATACTGCTGGCTGGGCGTGGTGATACATACCTTTAATCCCAGCACTTAGGAGGAGGAAGCAGGTGATTTTTCTGAGTTTGAGGCCACTCTGGTCTCTACATAGGGAGTTCCAAGACAGCCAGGTCTCAACACAAATTCAAGTCAGACAAAACTCCCACCACAGAAAAGGGGAAGTGAACACAAAATCCCACCCTTGACCAAGAAGTTGGTTGCAATTGATATCTGCTGGAAGAAGGAAAATTAAGCATTCTCTAATGGAGTGACACTGGATCTATCAACCACACTATAGAAAGGCCCCACACTCAAGAATAGTTGGTCAACACAAAATGGATCCATGACTTTGTATGCTCTTTATGTTATGCTTTGCTGGGGTTTTTTTTTGTCCTTTAAATATTTTGATTTTTTTTTAAGAGAGTGTGAGAAAGCATGAAACTGGGAGGATAGGGAGAGGTTCTGGGAGGAACTGAGGGAAGGAAAGAATATGATCAAAATATATTATATGAAAAGTTAAAAAGAATAAAAAAATTTTTAAAAAGAAAATCATAATGCTTTAAAATGTCCTTATGTGGCCACTCTGATGGTTCAGTGAGTAAAAGCATTTGTAACTAAAGCCTGACAACCTGAGTCCAATTCTCAAGGCTCAGGTGGTGGAAAAGATACCGACTCCTGCAAATTGTCCTTTGATCTCTACATGCAAGCCATAACATATAAATACACACACACGCAAGCATGTGCATGCATGTGTACAATAAAATAAAATATATTCAATTTTGGGTTTTTTTTAGATTTATTTACTTTTTGTAAATCAATGTTTTGCCTGCTTGTCTGTATGTGCACCATGTGCATGCCTGGTGCCCAAGCAGGTCAAAAGAGGGCATCATATCCTCAAAGACAGGATCTAGGTATGTGAGCCACTGTGTGGATGCTGGGGCTCAAACCTGGACATCTGCAAGAGCAACCAGTGCTCTTAATCTATGAGTCATCCCTCCAGCCGCAATCCAAATGTTATTTTTTGTTTTTTAATAGTAATCAAGAGAACACTAACAAAAAGGCACAGAATAGGCTTTTAGAATAAGTGTTATGTTCAAAATAAATAAAAATTTCATTTGCAAATGAGCTACATATTATTTGGACCCTGATTCTAAAAAACTAAGAACAAAAAGCATTTTTTAAAGATGATTTATTTTTATTTTATGTGCATTGATTGGTGTTCTGCCTACATATGTGTCTATATGAGGGTGCTGGATCCCCTGGAACTGGAGCTACAGACAGCTGTAAGCTGCCATGTAGGTGCTGGGAATTGAACCCAGGTCCTATAGAAGAGCAGTCAGTACACTTAAATGCTGAGCTACCGCTCCAGCACCCCCAAGCCATTTTTAAAAAAAAAATCAGAACAATATATGTTGGCACTTTAGTTTATTATCCCATTTAAAAAAAAACACTCAAAAACCCAGTGGTTTAAAGAAAACAATGTCTTTTTCATGATGCTGAGCAGGGTTTAGCTGGGAGACTCTTATGTTCATGGAAGGGAAGCTGGAGACCAGGACACAGCGTCCTCTCTCACGTGAGTCACTCCCTGGCTGAGATAGTTAGGACAGGACTCACTCTTTTTATATGGTAGCTTGGGCCTTTTCACAACATAGTAGTTAACAGTAGTCAGAGTTTTTGTATCTTAGATGACTTCCAAGACAAGAAGAGGCCAGTCATCTTAAGAGCTAGATCTGGAACTGCCAGTGTCACCTTTGATACACTCCACTGGTCAAAAATAAGTTATAAGGCCAGTTCTAATTAAAGGGGTGGGGAAACATATTCCACCTTCTCGTTTGAGGTGAGGAGCAAAATTTTTATATAGCAAGCAAAGGTAGTATTTTTTCAGCCTCTCTACCAAAATTGGACATTATATGGCATTAAGAAACTATTTCTAATGTCTCTGTATATAACATTGGCATTTTAGTTATGTCAAAACAAAAGTTCCAAATTGGTTAGTATGACACATAAAAATGTAAGCAAAATAATTCATGTCACAGTGTTTACTGAAGGGGGAAAGAAGCACAAGAAAAAATGGGGACTGGGTAGAAACAAAAAGTCTGGCCATTCTACTTCTGCATATATCTCATATTTTCAAATAAAAATAAAAATTGAGCCGGGCAATGATGGCACATGCCTTTAATCCCAGCACTCAGGAGGCAGAGACAGGAGTGAGTTCGAGGCCAGCCTGTTCTGCAGAGTGAGTTCCAGGACAGTCAGGGCTATTACACAGAGAAACCCTGTCTCAAAAAACAAAACAAAAAATAAATAAATAAAATTAAAAAAAACTGACATAAAAATTTGTATGATTAAGCAAATCCTTTATATTAACTTCTAAAAACAGTTTTGTTTTAAATGTTTATCTTTCCTTTCCTGGAAATTACTAACTTTAGCCATGACAACCAGATACCACTACTCACCTTCCCACTGCCCAAGCCAACCTCAAGTGGCTCTGTATATAACATTGGCATTTTAGTTATGTCAAAACAAAAGTTTCAACCCCAAGAAAACCAAGTTAATGACAATTCCACGATTTAAAAAACATGATATTCTCTCTCCTCCTCTCTCTCTCTCTCTCTCTGAGAGAGAGAGAGAGAGAGAGACATCTCTCCTATTCTATCCTCATTGCCTCCAGGGGATTATTACTGCTCCAACCCTCTTTTAACACTGAGAGGCTACTAAGCAAGAAGGGGGATAGGATATGCCTGCCCATCACAGCAGATCTTCATTCTAAGTCCATTTTCCTTTTAAGCTACATTTACCCCGAATCTCTACTAAACAGCAAATATAGTTCCTTTATTTTTACATTTTCTTCCAGGTGGCTCAAAGATTTTACAAACTGAATTAAATATTCCAGTGGTTTTGGTGGGTAACAGTCATTCTTTTTTTTTCTTTTTGTCATTTTTCACTTTTTCTCTCTTCTACTTTTCTTTTTTTTTAAAGCATTAAAGGGTACCTTGGTGTTATTATTGTTGAAACACCATGACCAAATGCTACTTGAGGAGGGAAGGGTTTGTTTGGTTCACACTTGCACATCATAGTCCATCACTGAAGAAAGACATGACAGGAACTCAAACTGGGCAGGAACCTGGAAGCAGGAGCTAATGCAAAGGCTATGGAGAGTGCTGCTCACTGGCTTGCTCCTCACGGCTTGCTCAGCCTGCTTTCTTATAGAACCCAGGACCATCAGCCCAGGAATAGTACCACCCACAATAGTACCACCCTCCCCATCAATCACTTATTAAGAAAGTGCACTACGGGCTTTGCTGTAACCCATTCTTACAGAGGCAAGTTCTTGATTGAGGCTCTCTTTTCTCTGATGACTCTAGCTTATGACAAATTCACACAAAACTAGCCAGTACAGTACCTATGTAGTCAATCTTACTTTTGTGGGTTTTGACTGGTTTTATTGCTTTGTAGCCTAAAAGAGGCTTAGGTGCTGAGGCTTCTTTCTCCTCCTCCCCTTAAGCCACTTCAGTGCTCTAAGGTTCCTCAAAGACAGAACCAAGTGCACACAGAAGCCCCAAAATGCCTTATTTGACTCTCAGTGTCTCCTTGTTCTGCCTCCCAGGCCAGTAAACTCAACATAACTGTGATCCTGAAGAGTTCTGCGAAATGTGGAACTTTATCGATAAGGTATAGTTGGTCCCAATAGTTTGGCATAAGATCAGAGTGGATTTTGTAGACTTCTCCTGGCTCTTAAGTCATAAGGGTGATCAACCCATTGAGTGGCATTTAATATTGGCTATCAAGAGACAACAGTAACTTCCTGATAAGATACTAACAGCATTCAAAGTACCACTCAAGAAGTAAACATTTATTTAAGTGTCTTAGGCCTTCATATCCAGGCTGAACCCTGGGCTCTTACAACTTTTCCCCATGCTCAAGCCTGGGGCAGTGCCCTCTTTTGGATAATGGACCTGGAGCTTTTTCAATAGAGAAGACATTAAAAGGCTCAATAGCTTCCTTTCCTTTTTGACAAGTAGAATAAATTTAAATTTTGGCCTGTTGAGTTCACTTAAAAAGAAAAGAACCCAAATGACATTAGGAAGGACTTGGAAGCAAGCTTGAGTGGGAGCTAGTTTAATGACAAGAACTAAAAGACAAGGCTAGCTGACAACACCTGCAGGTGCTGACCCACTAGGGTCACGGGACTAGGGAAAGAGGACTAAGGAGAAGCATAGGTTTGCTCCCTGATGATCTCTCACAGGCACCAAGAGGCAGATACAACCTAATGTCCACTGACAAAGGAATAAAATAAAATAAAAACAAAAGTGATGGATATAGAAAGTGAAATATTATTTACTCTTTAAAAGGAATGGCACTGCGATACAGTAATGCAACACAGAGGAACCTTGAGATAGCTGAGTGAAATGATTCAGACACAAGAAGGTCAGTAGTTTTTGTACCTAAGTAAATTCCTTGTTAGTAGTATTGGTAAGATGATCAAGGTGCAGATTGCATGTAATTTTCATCTGCTAAAACTACATTCTGAAATAGGACTTTAACTCATAAGAGTTATATTATGAGCCAATACAGATAGCACTGTAATTATTAGAATTCCTAACCCTATTCCTAGATCCAATTTATCCATGTATTTAATAACCAAAGACTATTGCTATATTCAGGCATTGAGAACATGGTAGAATTCAAAGAGAGAAAAGGGCAGAAAGTCCAGAAGTGTTAGAAATGGATGCCTGAATACCCAAATGGCCTTATGATAAGATAATCCCAGTCTGCTCAGTCCAGCAGGGGTTCCTTAGCTTACTGGGTCACTTTACCCCATATTTCTCCTCTGGGAGGGGAAAAATGAAACAGAAATTTGACACAGATATGGGGAGTAGTCACAGGAATTGCAAAATGGCAAACACAATTCCCATTAAATTCTCTTCTGGTTGGGTTGCATCTTGAGCGCTTTTTTCATTTCTAATTGCCACATTCTGAAAAGATGTGCACAAATTTGAATGTGCTCAAAGGACTGAGGATACTGCTTGGTGATAGGATGTGCTCAAAGAACTGGTCTCCTGAGAGACTGCAAAATGAACTGAGGTGCTTACACTATAAAGACAGTTACTAAAGGGTGAGATGATGACCTTCAACCATGAGACAAGTCAAATATAGAAAGAGCTTGTTGGCCATGTAGTAAACAGATAACTTATTCTGCACCTACTAAGACAGCAAACATCACAGTTGGAATAAGCTCTGAGCCCTGGTGACACAAGAGACTGCAGAGAAGGTCATGTGGAAATATAGCTCTGAAGGCAGTCAGGCTTTGCACATTGATACCTTCTTCCACACTGGGTGCTCCCGAGTCTCCTTAGAGCTATGGCTTTAACTTGGAGGCAAAGGTTATGTTTGGGTATTGCATCCTAAGGGGCAGTGCCCATGCACAGCACTATAGAGGCTATCCCAAAAGTTTGACAGAGTTGATATTTGGGATGTAAAGGAGCCCCACCTAGTTTCCCATTTCTGTCACATATCTGGAATGGCCTTGGGCTTGACCCCACTACCCTATTACTTTCTTTTTAAAATTTATTTAACTTTCTTTTATGTGCATTGGTGTGACGGTTTCAGATCCCCTGGAACTGGAGTTATAGACAGTTGTGAGCTGCCATGTGGGTGCTGGGTATTGAACCTGGGGTCCTCCGGAAGAACAGTTAGAGCTCTTAACCACTGAGCCATCTCACACAAGCCCCCATTACTTTCTTATTTGTCATTTATTTTTAAATATATTTTTATATTAAATAAATATTTTTAATATATTATTATTTTCCAGAAACTAATAGTTTCCAGAAACTAATTGTTTCTGGAAAATGTGTCATTTTAGAATTTAGTTAAACTTAACTTTTTTGTTTTGAATTCAAAGAATATTCATAATGTTCAAAAGAAGGTTCATGAGGGCAAGGTTTTCTAGGTATCACTACTTTATCTTCAAACCAGGAGCAAACACTGACTTGTTTCTCAGGATTTTAAGTGTACACGCACATGCACACACACACATGCACACACAAACACAGAGTTGTATTTGTATTTTAAAACATATCAGGATAGCTCCTGAAGGTTAGTTTAAGGCAGTATAGAATGTACTCCCCTGTTATTCTTCACAAGTGTGTATTATTCCACTATCTAGATATGCTATAGTTGATTTAACTAGTGAGTGCTTAGGTTGTTTCTCATTTATTGCTGTCCCAGTGCTGATCATGTATTACATACTTAATATATGTGTGGACTTATCAATAGAATGTGTTCCTAGATGCAGAGTGGCTGAGTTGAATAAAGGAGAGAACTTCTGTTTTTGTTTGGGGGATCTTACAAAGAGTGGGTGAGAATGCCTGTTTCTGAAACCCTTTCCCACTGAACACAATATCAAATGTCTCAGGTTTTCCCAAATAAGCAAAAGAGAAGCAGATAATTCTATTTTCCTCACATGGTGACGAAATGAAGCATTATGTGTCTGATTATGTGAACTTTATAATAAGGTCAATGAAGAGAGTCATCAATGAGACTAAGCCTGGAAGTAAAAGAAGGGACACTGGATCTGCAGGGTGAGCCAAGAAAGGTTTTTATTTTTCTAAATGAATGTTCTTCAGAGGTTCTTGTAAGCATGCCAGTCTACAAGCTATTTAGCCTGTAAAATGTGGTCTACACTGGAAAAATTCAATTAAAACAAAACAAATGTAATTTCAGAAGTAAAACCACATCCAGAACCACTTATAATGCTTTTTAAAATTTTTAGTTTAAATTTGATAAAGCAACTTACTTTTGTATTTGAAACAAAATTTAGGATTCAAGTCTGTTTCCCAGTAACACATTAACTCTGAAAGCGGCTTTCTCACACCTCCACGGAACGAGTCCTGGACACTGGCCTCTTCTGCTACCCTAGACTTGCTCCCAGCCCCACCTCAACCCCGTAAGTCTTACCCCATTCCTACATTTTTTCTGTGGGTTTGAGAGGGTTTTGGCAAAGATTAGAATCTTTTCACTAGGGACATTGGCATTTCACAGCCTCCCTGCTCATTAGCAGTCTGGCCCGTTAGCTCCCTCAAACACAGTGAGGAAACCAGCTCAATCTAGTTTTCCCCTACAACAGAAGCCCATTATCAGCAGCCCAAATCTCCTTTTGCATTTTGCATTGCACTTACTAGTTCCACATATGTTTTGGTTAATAGTAATAACATCTTCCTAGTCACTAAGTTGAAGTCTCGGTTTCCATCCATGTAAATACAGCACACATACTCTGTACTTTCAAGTGTTTCCAGAACCGAGCTACCCCTCATAGTCTCCATCTCTCCCAGCCTAATGCCAGCCACTGTCATCTCCTGCCTGGACTACTTTCAAACCCTGATGGATGTCCCTGTGTTGCCTCTGACTTTTCCTAGTTTATTCTCAGTACAGCTAGTGGAGCCATGCTGAACTGAACATGGGACAGATCCTGTCAGTGCTGTATTAATTGTCCTCCTATGGCATTGCCTGTCTCAAAGAAATTTTAACATCATAGCACCCCACCCCACCCCACCAGCTCTTTCACCTGTTCACTTCCTGCTCTCCCTCTACCACTGCTACCATTTCAACATCTGAATGCCAGCTGGTACTTTTGCCTGGAATATGCTTCCCCATATACCCAGATGGTTCACTTCTGCATGTTCCAGGCTATGCCCCAGTGCTGGAGATAGAACTCTAACAAGGATGTAAGTGGAAGGCAAGTGCTTTTCCGTTGAGCTACATGCCCAATTCCCAGCTCCTCTGTTAGGACTCATGAGTAGTCACTATCTGAGACAGGGCCATCCCTGGGCTGCTGGTTCTGGGTTATATAAGAAAGCAGGTTGAGCAAGTCAGTAAGCAGCTCTGCTCCACGGCCTCTGCATCAGTTCCTGCCTTCAGTCCTGACTTCCTTCAATGATGGATTATGATGTGGAAGTGTGAGCCAAACAAACCCTTCCCTCCCCAAGTGGTATTTGGTCATAGCGCTTCATCACAGCAATAGTAGTCCTTACTAAGAAAGGAACAAAAATCTAAGACTCCAAAAACTAATGAAGCATACATACTCCCATCTCAACCATTGTCCTACATGAGTGTACACATATTGGCACATGTACAAACACATATACACACTCATTCAACAAGAATCTAGAGACAGTGTTGAGGATGAGTTCACACAGATACACACACATGCACACTCACACACACTCACCCAGTGGATGAGTCAAGTTCCACATCAAAGAAGCATGCACTTATTTCCATTCTCTGACATTGAAGGTGCCTCAATCACAAGTTTCTACTGGGCAGTGGCCCCACTTGTAACACCAGAATTTTGGAGGACAGGAAAGAGGATCAATAGTTCGAGGCTACCCTGGGCTATACAGTGATACCCTCTCTCAGAAAAAAAAATAGCTTCTAAAAAATTTCTCTTAATTGTATGTTTTAAAATTTTTTGTAAGGGGTAGGGGAAATGGCTCAGTGGTTAAGAGCACTGGCTGCTCTTGCAGGGGACCTGAGTTTGGTTCCCAGCACCCAGATGGCAGCTCATATTGCCTGTATTTTAACTCTAGTTCTCAGGGATCTGACTCCTCATTATCAGGCATGCATGTGGTGAGTATGCAGGCATTTGGGCAAACATAAAAAACATAAATAAACCTTAAAAATATTATGTGTCTGCTTTACAAATCTGGCGGAAGTTATATTTGTTTATCTGCCTTTAAGTAAAAGGCATATTGGCTTGTTACTGTTTCAATGATAACCTTAAGCAAAGCATTAACTAACTTTACTTAAAATACTACTTAACTCCAAGAAAACCCAGAAAACATTCTCTTAAATGACCCTCTTCTCTCCTTCCTCTCTCCTACAGACTCAGTCAGCTAGCTAGCCACAGTCCCATTTATTTAACTTCCCTACTCAGCCTCTGGCTCGCTGTAGGAACTGTTCCCTTTTCCCATTCTGATCAAACTACTTGCTCCTGAGTGACCAGTCAAGAGGCTCTTCCCAACAACTCTTCTGCAGCTTGAATCTGAGTATCTGAAGTCATTAAGGACCCTTAGAACCCAGGGGATGTTAAGACCCATACTTATGCAACCTCACCCATACCACAACTTGAAGTCTTTCCAGATCCAAGTGACTTAAAAAAACATTGGCTCCACCATTTCCACCTACCATTGACAGGTTCCACTCTGACCTGGGTACTTACTCCTCTAAGATACTAAACAGAAAAACATCCAGGCTTCATTTCTAGAGCCTGGATTTTTACTTCACTTTCACTATCTGTTGTAGTCAGTTTGTGTTGCTGCAACAACGATGTCATAGGGCAGGTGGCATATAAATAGAAACTAATTTCTCCCAACTTTGGAAACATCGAGATCAATTTGAAATCACACTATCTGGTGAGAACCTGCTTGCTTTCTCACAAACATCATCTCGTTGTGACTTCATGTGAGAAGAGTCAAAGGAAGAGTGTGTGGGGCCTCTTTTGAAAAGGACTAATCCTACTCACTAGGCTTCTGTCTCCATGGCCTGCTGGCCTTCCAATGGCTCCACTTCCTCATCCTACACTGGGAGTTAGGATTTCAGTGCATAGCTTTCGGGGACACAAACATTCAGACCACTGTACATTCCATCCAGATGTCCAGGAAGAGATCTCTGCATCACTTCCACATCACTTACCCTACTCCATTCTTTCCCTTATGTGCTACATTAGTCAGTTTTATCATTTCTGACAAAAATGGCTGACAAAAACAACCTCAGGAAGTGGATTATTTACTTATCTAATTGCTGTGACAAAAGCACCTTCAGGAGGTTGACCTTGGCTCACAGTGCAGGGTTCAGTCTATCACTCCGTTCACTGACTTTTCAATCGCTCAATATGTCCCTTGATAAGGAGTACTCGAGATTCAGATATAGTTCAATTTGTCTGTTTAATCACCTTTTGTTTATTCTTTTAGTATCATAAATAAGAAATCATTGCCTAATCTAATGTTATATGTATTTTCCCTGTAAACCATTTAAAGTGTCTTATAGTTTTAATTTTTCATTTTGGTGTTTGATCCACATTGCATTTATTTTTTACATATGGCCTAAGTGTCCAGCTTTATCTGCCTGCATAGGGATACCCAGTTTTTCCAGCATCATTTGTTGAAAAGATTTTCCTTGTTCCATTGAAAAGAGCTGGTTAAAGTTCATCTATGTGTGTAATAGTTAATTTCTGGGCTCTCTATTTTATTACATTAATCTATACCATTTTTGTTAACAATTTTAATATTGAACACACACTGAAATGATATTTTAAATAAATTAAATAATGCTTGAAATGAATTTTGTCTGTTTCCTTTTGCTTTTTCAGTATCACTCCTAGAACACTTAAAACCACACATATGGCTTCTATTCTATTTCTTTACAAATATATCTTTTAAAAAGACTTTTAATTATTACTTTTCATTATATGTACATGTGTGTATGGGGATGGGGTATGCACATGAGTGCAGTGCCCATGGAGACTAGAGAGGCATACTGGATCTACTGAAGCTGTAGTTATAGGTAAGTTACCCAAAATGGGTGCTAGGAACTGAACTCAGGTTCTCTTCAAGAATAGCAAGCACTCTTAACTGCTGAGCAATCTCTCTAGCTCCTCTTAAAACATTTAAAATGATATATTCATCTCATGTTATGCTTTTGTTGGATGTTCTTTGACTTGATGTGGGAAATTTTTCAGAATACCATTTTCCTGCCTCTCCAACTAGTCACTCAAATACAAACCTGTCACATTTAAGCCTCTACTTCCTGAAAGTGCTGGCCTCTTTGCCTTTACCTGAAGTGGCATCTTATTTAGTTTACTAAAATCCAATTCAAACAGGACATGTTCAATGAAGGTTTTCAAATTTCTACTGCCCTTAAAACATCTCTTACAGCATATCCAGCATAAATTTTAAGCATGTGCCACCTAACCCTACATTTTATTCACTTTTTTCCATCCTCAATCTCTAGCATAGAGTAGACCACATAGCATACCCTCACAGATGCTAAGTCAACAGTGACTAAAATAGAAGACAGGATTATCGTATAATAAGATAAAAGTCACAACAGACAGAAAAGGCTCTCAAAAGTAACAGGCTAAACTTCAAAGTTTATTAACTAACATTTCAATCCAATCAATACCTTAATCAAAAGTATTTAAAATGTGTTACAGTGAAGAGATAGAGAAAATAGACCCTAGCAGTCAGCACACTGGAACTGACCTGGAAACATGGGTACTAGCCATGGAAACAGGATGACTAAAACCACATTCGATATCCATTAAATGCTGATGGCCTTCCCTACCAGAAAGAGGCACTCAAATGAGCCTTTGATGTAGTTTCCACAGAAAGCCACCAACATGATTAAAGGGTTAGAAAATGAGATTTATGGGCCATGGCCAGAGGAACAGAGACAACTTTGCCTAGACAAGAGAAAAGGCCGAAGAGTGACTTAATAACCATTTCAATCATTGTTATTACACAGACGACAGTAACCAGATGGTCTCCATTTCAACCAAAGAAAGAATATTGAAAAGTACTTAAGCTGTAAAGACAACGACAAAAAAAGGTTTTCTAGTTTTAACAAAGAACCTGACAAGTTAACTGAAATACAGTGAAACAGACCCAGGGAGTGTGGAGTGTGGCATTTCTGAACCCCTTTATTAGGCTGGAAAGCAACAAAAGAGAAGGGTGTGTTCAGGCAGTTCTTTGTTGAGAGCAAATTCTCAACTGGCTACTCCTCAAAACATGTTAACAACCAACCATAAAAATGAAAAAGCAGCACAGCACCCTCTGGTGTACATAACTGTCCTACAATCAATTGTACTTCTCAAAATCTGAGATACAAACTATGACAAAACTTAGACAAATGTACAAAGTTACTAATAGGATCCATTTATCACTGTATCTTCCATTATCAAGCACTAACTATGTACTTCCTTGGGAAGCAGGAAGTACAACAAAGGCAACCTCAACTCCCAAACTTAGTAAAAACTGATTATCACCCCCATCATCTTCTGAATGCTGCATTAAAAGACTTTGATACATCAGTGGTACCAAAGTTGGCACATGAACATTCCAAATGTTGAGGTCTGATAATACCATCTGCCAAATAATATGACTTTGCCAGCATTTTGAAGTATATTTATCACATACAAAAGTAATGAAACCACATTCCCCTGTTTTGCTGGGTATAACCCAGCCCTTCCTTACTACTTTCTGTGTGTTACCACAATCTTCCCCAAAACATATGATAATGTCTATTACATAAGTACCCTACAACCTAAGATCATTTTCTGCCTTAGTTAGGGTTTTTATTGCTGTGATAAAATACCATGTCCAAAATCAATTTGGGAAGGAAAGGGTTTATGCCATCTTACACTTCCAGGTAACAGTCCATCACTGATGGAAGTCAGGGCAAGAACTCAAACAAGGTAGGAACCAAAGCAGAAGCTATGGAGGAGTGCTGCTTACTAGCTTGCTCAGACTGCTTTCTTAAGTCATCCAGGACCTGCCCAAGGGTGGCACTACCCACAGTGGGCTGGGCCCTCCCACACCAATCATTAAGAAAATTCTTGATTTGTGTATAGGCCAATCATATAGAAGTATTTTTCTCAACCAAGAGTCCCCCTTCCCAAATTGGTCTAGATTCTATCAAACTGTTATAAAACAAAGCAACTGACTACTTCCTGTATCACAAATACCAATAGGTTATGTTTACATCTTTCTGAGCTATATGCTCCAAAACTTTTCCCATATCTTTTTTTATTTTTAACTACAAGAGACATTCAGCCAGCTCAAATGCCCAAAAATAAGCCAAGAACCTTCTGCAAACTACGTGAAGTGGTGTATATCTGTAATGCTAGCAACTGGGAGACTGAGGCTAAAGAATCATCAGTTCAAGGTCACTCTGAGACACAGACTCTTTCTCAAGATGAATGAGAACTTATTTTTTTAAATGCTTATTTTTATTTTATGTGTTTGAGTTTTTTGTCTGCATGCATGTATGTGACCACATTCATGCCTGGTACCCATGGAAGCCAGAAGAGAGTGTTGGATCCCCTGGAATTGGAGTTACAGAGGCTATTAGGAGCCATGTCTGTATTGGGAATTGAACCCAGATCTACTGGAAGAGCAGTAAGTACTATTAACTGCTAAGCCATCTCTCCAGCTCCTAAAAAAGAATCTCTTACAGTCCTCTCCATATCTTTAGTCATCTTGGTATCAGATGGGAAGTTCATTTTCATGACATAAGCACTTCTTTCATGTGACTCACCTTACCAAGATGATGATGTGTCCTAAATGACATAGTCACAGTTTTGTGAGGGAGATAGACGCAGGTCAAAACAGAAGCTCATAGTTCTATAGGCTAATGGAAAAGGAAAAAGCAATGGAAATACTAGAGAACAATTAACAAGGTTTCCCTCAGGACATCAGGCAGAGTTCACATCCTAAGAGAACAAGCTCAAATGAATGACAAGGAGTTAATACAGGCAGGAGAGAAGAATATGTTTTATTCTAGGTGTAAAATGACCAAAGTTTAAAAACAGCTACTCACCTTTGGGAGAATGGAACCATGCAACACACTTTGCCCTATCCAGCCATCTCCTGGGAGGGGGCATAAAAAAAGGACCTGGAGAACATGAACTTGCAAGTAGCACAGCATATGCCTAAGAGACAAGCAACGTAACAATCACGACCTAGACAGGCTCTGCTTCCACAGCAGCAAGCCAGGCAGGGATAGAGAAGAGCTTCAAGCACACAGCGTGGCTGGGGAGGAATTTCTCTAACATACTTCTCAGTGCCCTTCTGTGGCCCAACCAGCAGCCTCGACCCAGGCCTGTCCTCCATTTCTGTTGCACTGACAACCCTGCCTCAGACTTTCCAGTATAAACTTCCTCCCCAATAAGATTTGCATGAAGTTTTATGCCTCCATCACACTATACATATGGAGCTCAAGCAAAGCTTGAAGGCTAAACTAAGCCATAGCTGACACACGTGACTAGGGTTTCAGGAGCACCTGTGAACCAGACACCACCCTCTGTCTAGTTGGCCTGCTTTGCTCTTTCTCAGAAGCATCTATCCTGCTTTTGGCTAAAACTTTTCCTAGCCCTCTATTTTATATTCATAAGCTATCTTCCACCCTCCAAGTGAAGAGAAGGGACAGATATTACTCTCTTCAGTTCAGAGCGACCTAGGTTAAAGTGAAACACACCAAGCCAAAGAGGTTAGCAGGGAAGTGTCTTCTTGAGCACTCAAAAGAATGTGAGAGTCCTACCTCCTGAGAGAAAAAAGAAACCCAACTCAATTACTGTAAAAATAGGTCACTCACTACTTGAATAGATGGCAGCAAGCCCATTTTGTTTCTGACTCCAATGTCACAAGAAAGGGAATGCCCAGTCTTAGAATAACTGTTCCATGACCAGCTGGCTACCTTGGCCTGGCCTTCCAGTTGGCATTCTAGAAGCAGCACACAGGCCAGGACAGTGTGGAGCTCAGCAAGCCTTTGTCGCTGCTGACATGAAATAGCACAGAGTTGATAAGGTTTTTCTATTTTGTTTTGAACAAGTTGAGAGAGAGTTCAAGGCTGTCTTGTAAGTCTTTCCTCAAACTTAGCAGTACTTTATTAATAGGGATACAATGAAAAAAGTTCAACTAGATCATTTCTTGTGTGTCCAGGCAGCCTTGGCTGGTAAGGCATCAAAATTTGGGCTTTGTGGGGGAAAAAAGCTATTTTGCACAAAGGGTGGGGGAGCTAAGAATTACTGATGGATAATACTAAATATTGGTAGAACAGTAAATAATGAACTTTTTTTTGGTAGAAACTTACATAATGCCATTAACTTTTGTTCTCTGTGAAAAACACATGACAAAAAACTAAGTTTCGTAGGTTTACCTAAGTTTATATTTAATCAACCAAACAACAAGTGAAGCCAAGTGTGGAGGCTCACCTGTAATACCACCTCTTGGGAGACCAAGAGTAAAATCTTGTTTCATAATAAAAAAAAAATCGAACTTTAAAAGCATCAAAATATATAGGCAAGTCATTAATTTGCAGAAATGTGTTCTCACAAACAATTTGTGCCTTGCAAAAGTGGAATCCAAGTACCCAGGCTCCTTTTTCATGATTATAGTCACTGACGTTTTAAAAATTGAAGATTATATATCTATCAAACACCATATGGATTCCAAGTCACAAGTAAGAAGCCCAATTTAAGATGGCTCACAATAAGGGAGGGTTCTGGCACACATGGAAGAATGTGTTGGGTGGCTTCAGTTTGATTCAGAAATTTTGTGATAAAAACAAAGGCTTCTATTTTGTTAGTCATATCCTAAGGGTAGCTTCCCTAATCACGGCTAACAAACAACTGTCTCAGGCTTCAAGTCCCCCAACATCTAGGTCAGAAGAAAGGCTGGTTCTGGGGGTAGACCTCTTATAAGACCGAGGAGTGGTTTTTCTCCCCCAAACTCTTTAGCAAACTTTCTGAATTTCTGGATCATATCCAGCCATGAAATTTCCTTCTGGCACTGGTGCTACTGGGCTCACCTGGAGTAACATGTAGGGTGACATGATTTAATTAAGTAATCAAGACCCAAGGCATGAAGCTTGGAGTGAGACAATCCTTTTCTTATGAAGATGAAAACAAACGTGTCTTGCAGCTGCAGAGAGTGGAGAGGTAGGAGGGTGCCACGTCTACGCCGGCACCTGTGTGACAGAATGTCTCTATGGTGGGAGTCGGCGTCAGGT
>LOEQ01000958.1:13201-40185 GCA_001685075.1 Bramus lutescens | reverse complement strand
ATAATGGGCCAGGCAATGCTTAAATGAATACAATTTATATGTTGTTATTTCGGGTGTTAAGCTAGCTGTGTGGGAGCCGGGCGGGAGCCAGGCAGGACGAAAAGCAGGCCTGCTCCACTATCACTACACTCTTTTGTCTTTTGAGTAAAGGGATATAAGAAAAGAAGACATGGTAATGCCACAGGAGAGTCAAGAGCCTGGAACTCGTACACCTATTTGGGAAATTTGAAGGTACCAGGATTAGGATTATTGACCTAGGATATGCTTATGAGAGTGATCCACTCTTATCTTCTCAGGCTAGCTCCTTTCTCCCATCTCTCGTCCTTAGCCCAGAAACAGCAGAAAAGGAGTGTGGATACATACTCCTGGGAGGCAGAAAGGAAAAAGGAGGAAGGAGGAGAAGATGAGAGAATTTTGAGGTACTAAATATATAATGATGGAGTTCATGGATGGGACTATATTTCTCAGCAAAAAGAAAAAAGGCAGAACTGGGACAAAGGATGAGAAAAGGTAAATGGAAGAGAAATGAACATTTGCAAATGCTCACCAAGTAGCAATATGGGGAAGGCACATCACATGAGTCACTACATCTAGTGTTGACACTATCACTTAATACCCAAACATGTAACAGACATTAACAGGTTTTCATCGCAGAAGTAAAAAGAAGCAAATGTGCAAATTAAGGGACCCCACAGTATGACCAGTCTCCCAAGCTTGTTTAGTGGGTTTCTCCTTGCTGTGTCTTTTCACTCCAGTACACCACAAGCCTTTTGCGCCACATAAACTGGCACTGCTTGTGTACAGGTCTGTGAGCTGGCGTGAACTAGAGTGTCAGGCTGCAGTTGGGGTTCCTTGTTTCCAGTGTTCTCTTATGCACCAAGCCTCACAGCTATCAAGAAATCAAATAAGAGTTAACACTGAGGTAGACAAAGGACCACGGAGGCCCAGCTGTCTGAATTTACAGCAGTACTAATGAGCACTTGCTTACATAACTGCCTCTCCTGCTATGCTCATCGGCCACTAGAGGAAAAACAGAGTTGGCTTTCCACTCCTGAGCTATATATAATCCAGACTTTGAACAGGAGACTATGCTACAGCTACAGCTCTGCCACATTAAATATTAAAATTTCCCCTAAAGACTCAACATTTTTACTGGTGACGCCACACAATAATTAATAAAGGCTGAGTACTGAGATACCTAAGTTTAGATACCTTACCCACATTTTTATCCTGACAACATTCATTATCTCTTGTTCCACTGTGAGAAACAAGCAAAAGAAATTGGGAAGGAGAATGCTGAGAAGACAGTTGGCATAAGCACAGCCTTGATGCTAGAACTGAGAGTCTCCAGTCCCAAATGGCTGTACTTCACAGGGAATAGTAAACTAGTTTCAAGGAAACCAGGTTTGCTTTTGCTTCTTTACTGTCTATCTCCTAGGATCTAACCCTGGAATCTATGTCATCATGATTGAAGGAATAATGAAGCAAACAGAAAACTATTTATTTGTCTTGGGGCTGACAAAAGCTGAGCTTTACAGAATAATCCCCCCTTTTAAGATACAGTTACCTGAAAACTGTGTTTTTCTGAACCTTTAATGTATTTATTAAACAGTGATCCCACACCCTTTCTATTCATGTTAGTCTTAAATGGTTCTTCAGTTTCTGAAGGCCAAATTGTGTTGTTTTCATAAATTGTTACACATACTTTGAACATTAAAACTTACATATTTTAGGGCTGGTGAGATGGTTTAGTGGGTAAGGGTGCTTGCCACCAAGTCTGATGACCTGAGTTTGATAACCAAACACACATGGTGGAAGGAGAAAACCAACTGGATAGTGGTCTGCTAACCTACACACCCACTGTGACACACATGCTAATATACAAAGCAAAATAAAATATAAAATTCAGTCTATCAGTAACATTCATGTTTTGTCAGTTTGATTGGGCCTTTCCCCAAAGCAATTCTTACACAAGGGTGAGATTTCAAGAAATAAAATCATGCTGTTTTATATTATAATATTTAAGAATAAAAAGCAGATAATCTAAATGTTTCTTGTATTAGCATTAATGCTAGCATCTAAGTATTACTAGATGACTATTTATAGGTGCAAACTCTCAGAAAGAATGTATACAAGCTGGACATTTTGAAGCAAGCCTATAAGTACAACACTGGGGAAGCAGAAGCAGAGGCAAGAGAATCACTGAAAGTTTGGGGTCAGCATGGTCAACACATGAAGTTCCAGGTTAGCCAGGAGCATAGTTCTCTCAAATATATATATTAAGACTTGTTCAACACTGGGCTGCTCAGCTGTATCTAGTCCCATCCAAGAGTGGGCATGCCACTATATTTGGAGTCAGACAAAACTGAGTTCCAACTCTGACTCAGCTGCTTCCTCATACAGGCCACTTGGGTTTGGAGGAAGTATTGGAACTCCCAAATCCCAGTTTTCTTTGGTACAATATCTAAGTGTAAACGTCATATGGTTCACTACACTAGACATGACAGTGTATGTGAGTCACTGACAGCAGGTTGTTAGCCCAGGAGACTTCCTGTCTCCTGTTTCCTCCCTGTACTCCCTCTCCACCAAGGTCAGCCCTAAGCAATGTCCTCTTGTTCTTGTTTGCTGCAGAGACTTCAGCGATCTACACTACCTGCCCTGTCCTCCCCATGAAGTTCTTTATGTCACAACCATATCTGCCTTCCCAGAATGTAGATCACTGTCTCTAGTGACTCCATGCAGGAATCATTTCAGCCTGGCATCATGGTCTTAGTTAGGTCCAACCTAACATTTCTAGTCTAGTAAGCGCAAACCTACTTTTTCTCACCCAATTCTGCCCCAAATCCATCTCCAACTTCTGGCATTCCACAGCTCTACTGCTTATAGGAGAAAATCTAGGCTGTCTCATGCCATGATGGCAATGCATAGTGCAGAGTCCCTAGCCATTCCCAGCTTCACTCCCTTCGCTACTTACGTCATCAGATCCGAGTGTAATTCTACTAGTACACCAAATCCCAGATTGTGTCATTACTCCCAAATTCTAAATCCACTCCTATTTGACCAGAAACTTTTTTTTTAAGGAAGAAAACTTCTTGAGTACACTCCAGGGAACAACAGGTTAGGCAATAACCAGAGCTGCTCCAGAACCTTCCCTCTGGCCATCTGGCAAACTCCTAAACAGTCTCCAAACTTTATTCAAATGCTCTTATTTCTACCGTCCACTATGTGAAATACTTGGATTTGTGTGTTTCTTGTTACCACCACACCTGCCTCACAGTCGTGTAAGCATGTTTCATGTTTTCTTCTAATTCACTGGCTGCCATCAATGTCTTCTCTCAGGATGGGCTAGCATTCAGCCTTGCAAGATGTAGTCAGTCATGGAATGTCTGTATGCTGAGCAGAAGCTGCTCCCATCCTGACAGGCAGATCAGATGAAATGTAGGGGAACATGCCATACACAGTCTGAGGGAACAGTGGAACAGCAAAAGAGAATTCCACTATACTCCTGTTTAAATAGTTAGAATGTTATGTCCACCAGAGCACAGGAAGAAAATCCTTTTCATGTAGTAATCCCAACTCACTCTAGAAAGTCAATTACATTTACATAAAATCAGTGAAGCTCAAAAGCATGTTTCTCTCCTCAAAACCTCATTCTCTTATGAGTCCTTTGCTCTGTGGAATGAACATGGTCCTGCTGATGCCAGTTTATGGCTGTGTTTTTCTGCTCACTGAACTGGCTCATTCCTTCAAGAGAACAAACTGTTCTGCGCTGAAGCAGGAATTGGCTGGGTTCTAACAAAAAGATCCCCCCCCAGTGTTTTTGCAAAAGACCCAAGTCAATTTATAGCCAAGTAACAAAAGGTCAGAAAGGTTAGTTAAGCAATGGGCGTAATTCCTGTGTGTCACAGCCAATAAAGGAAATGGGTGGGAATAAATAGTATGCAATTTTAACCTGAAATCGTTTGTACAAAACTACTATTGTAAACTACATAAAATGGTTCCTGACTTCCAATGTTAGCAATTTCTGATTTCACAAAGGCATATTTACAGTAGAAGAACTGAGATGACCTCAAATCCCTCATTTGAAAGAAAAGAGTGTAAAAAACACATTTAAAAATTGTTTTTCAGTGCATAAATTTAAATGTACATAAAAAACTAAATATCTTACAGTTAACTGATGGATACAATTTGCATGGTTGAATTTAAAATAAAATTCCTGTCAAAAGGGAGATGACATTGATCAAAAAGCTAAGAAAAGCCTCTACAAAACTAACAGTTTATCTGTCTTAACTTTCAACTCTCACATGTATAATTCATCAAGAGTAAGAACAAGAAAAGGCTGCTTTTAAAGCAGACATGAAAAACACAAACAGCCAAGCAAGCGCAAGACAGATGATAAAAAGTCTTCCATGGGCCTGTGGAGTAAGAAATCTTTTCAGACCCTGAGGCTACTGCAAAGCCTCCCCAAGAAGCCCCCTGCCCACTTTACGAAGCTTAAAATTGTAACCATTCAAAATAATCATATTATTCAAAAGGTGAATGGCCAAACAGAACAGTGCCATGAGCCAGACAACACAGATAAGCCCATGAGCTCACATTTTACCTACCTCCTCTACAGTACAATGGAAGCAACACAAGAGTCAATCGAAGGAAGTTGAAAAGATAGAGGAAGGAAGGTGAATGGTTAAAAACCCAGAAACAACACACAGCTGTGCATGTTATGGGACCCTTCCATCATACAACAGAAAAAGGTGGCAGGCTCAAAGTTTCCCAATCTCCAACCTAGCAAACAGACGGCAGCCTAAGACTAAATGAGAGTTCTACTGACAATGCCAAGTCAACACCAACTAGCAGGATACTTCAGGACCAGCTGACAATAAATCAGTCTAGGGAAATACCCTCACCTTCTCTACAAGGTCCCCCAAAAGGACCCTTCATCCCAGTGAGACAGAAACCTCTCCTCTCCTACATACAGGCGCCAGGCAGCATGGCCTTGGGAAATTTCTTACTTAAGATTCCCCCAGCAATACCACAGGAGCTAAGCAAAACAAAGAGTTTGCAATCCACTGGGACTGCTTAACCTAAACAGGGTGACTTAACAGCAGACTTAAATAGGACTCAGATTCTCCCAATGTTATAGAAAAACTGTTTAAAACAGTGAAAAATCACTGGTCATAACAAAAACCAGGAAAATCACAACCTGAATGTGAAAATATAATCAACTGATACCAAAGCAAGCAGTCATTAGAAAAACATCTCAGCATGCAGTTATAAGGGCTCCTTCTCTTTCTGACAAGACCTCACACGAGTTGTTTTCTGACCTCCATTTATGGGCCATGGTATGTGAAGCTTTCCCTTTAAATAAACACAGGATATAAAAACCTCACTATAAACAAACACCGACTTCTACTTCATGATATGCACAGAAATACTCGAGGGAGGGGATGAATCAAAAACACAATATGGTTAAATGTTTGGAAAAAAACGGGGTGAGAAGTACATGCGAAGAAATAATAACAGGTGAGACACAGCAGTAGATACATGGTTTCTCACCATTATATTCTTTTCACAATGAGTTTGAAAGTTTTAATAGTAAGATGTTAGAAAAAGATCATATTGAAAAATATGGAAGGTGCTCAATACACCTTACTTTACCCTCTTATAGCTTTTCCTTATAACTTTCATGCATTTACTCATTCATCTATTAAATCATACTGGAACATTGCCTAGCACAACGTTGCTCAACTCCAACCCCTCTGAACTTCAGTTTCCTAACCTACAGAATGACTGTATGTACCTCATGGTGAGAATGGGTGAGGTAATATATAACACAACCCAGTGCCTGGCACATAAGCAATATTCCATAAACAGTAGCTGTTGGTATGTGTCACACAGTGGAGACCATGGGCACTACCACACACATTCCAAGTAGTGCTTAAAAGATCTGTATCCCAACTTTGTACCTGGCTTCCAAATCCAACCCTTTTGTGGCTTTGGGCAAAATCTTTAACCTTTCTGTGCCTCATTTCCTCATCTGTGAAACAAGAGTATGTGCTACTCTCACAGCATCATTATGATAAACTAATAAATATTAAGTGTTTAGGTGATGGCTAGAATGCTAAACACTGATGTTAAGAAAGTCTGGGCACCAAAGGACAAAAAGATGAATTGTAAACATCTCAGTCACGTCAGGATAGGAGATGGCCATGTCGGTTAGTCATGGTTTTACCTGTCAGCCTATGGTGTGTGCTCCAAGAGAGGCACTACACTAGGTTTGGAAAACCCAAGGGAGAGGCATATGGGGTAAAGAAGGCCAGAGTCAGGAATGGTGGCACACACCTGTAATCCTAACACTTCAGAAGTAGAAGCATGAGTTCAAGGTCAGCCTAGGCTATACAGTGAGTTTGAGGCCAAAGATGGTTACATGAAACTATGCTTTAAAAACCCCAAAGATGGGGGGTCAGTGAAAGAGCCAAAGAAGACTTCACAGGGAGGATCGTGACTGGAGAACCGGGACTTGCAGGATGGCATGACAATGGCTGTTTGAACCTCACAAGCCAAGGTGGGCTATCAGATTCACTGCTGAGAAGAGGAGTGGGTCAAAGCTCAACTGATAAACTGATGAGCTCTGCCCTGAAAAACTTACTGGAAAGAACGACCATTCATTCAAACTCTCTGATGTGGGATTTCCCTCTGTATACTGTGATTACCATTAATGAATAAAGAAACTGCTTTGGACCTATAGCCGGGCAGAACTTAGGTAGGCAGGGAAGATGGACCTGAATGCTGGGAGAAAGAAGGTGGAGTCAGAGAGAAGCCACGTAGCCCCACCGGAGCGAGATGGAACTTTAGCCAGTAAGCCACAGACACGTGGCGATACACAGATTAATAGAAGTGGGTTAAATTAATATGTAAGAGTTAACCATTAAGAAGCTAGAGCTAATGGGCCAAGCAGTGATTTAATTAATAAAGTTTCTGTGTGGTTATTTCAGNTCTGTATACTGTGATTACCATTAATGAATAAAGAAACTGCTTTGGACCTATAGCCGGGCAGAACTTAGGTAGGCAGGGAAGATGGACCTGAATGCTGGGAGAAAGAAGGTGGAGTCAGAGAGAAGCCACGTAGCCCCACCGGAGCGAGATGGAACTTTAGCCAGTAAGCCACAGACACGTGGCGATACACAGATTAATAGAAGTGGGTTAAATTAATATGTAAGAGTTAACCATTAAGAAGCTAGAGCTAATGGGCCAAGCAGTGATTTAATTAATAAAGTTTCTGTGTGGTTATTTCAGGGGTCTGGGTGGCCAGGAAACGAACAAGCAGCCAAGCGGCCTCCTTCAACAACACTTCACAGAACTAACTGCAAGCTATGTCAACCAGTAACGGATTCTTGATTTTTCTTCCTGCTTCAGCTTCTCAAGTGTGGAGTGCTGGGATTACAGAATGGGTCTTCATGCCTGGCACTGACTGTATCCTTGATTTAGAAAAAGTAACAATTTGTAACATCCATGTTTTATAACTCAAGATATAAGGACATAGCTTTACTAGATGAAAAGGTCCAGAAGACTCCAACAGAAGGGCTCAGGAAGAGGCTATTAGTGCTGTGGAATCGGGTTGGTAGTACTACTCTAGTTGGTTCACTGCTTTGAGTGAGGTCACAGCTTGGAATCTGACCCAGGAGATTCAATCCAGGAAGAGAGAAATATCCACACAGCAACAGGGAGAAGCTGGCTCCCTCTGGATGCTGTCAGCTGGCCACACTGCCTCTTAGAGCTTGCTGGACCTTAGTAAACACATTTTGATTGTCATATGCACTGAGCAAATCCACTAATATCTTTAACATCATAGTCTGAAGGGAGCAGTGAGAATAAGGGCTGGTTTTATGATCAAAGGACCAAATGCTGCTTCAAAATTATATAACTCAAACTATACATGAAAGGATCTTTCCAACGTTCCTAGAAGGAAGTTAAAACAATAGTACATTTTAGTATTAAATAAAAAACACATTTATAGCCATCCAAGGCACTTCTAAAGAAGGCAGATTAGCTGGCTGATGCAAGTTAGGAGGAACAGTTTCATTGCTTGTGAACCCCATGAAGACAGGACTATGATGAGCTCACTTGCTGCTGTATTTACAGTACCTAACACAGTGCCTGGCACTGCTCACAAAACACCAATTCAACCAAGTATGTCTAATTCAGCTTTGTTAAGTCCAGATTCTTTTCTTTTAGTTCAGCAAGAGATTAATCACCTCACAACTAGGTAGGGAAGAACTGGCTAAACACCAAGTAAGCTCGAGGGAAACAAAGTAGACCCCTCAACTATGAGAGAAGACATGATTTCTTGGAGCCTCATTGTTATATCACTTACCCAGAACCTCTGGGAAACAGAATTTCTGCTAGGCTGCTGCCCCAGAAACAAATTCAAAATGCCTTAAGATCTTCAACCTGTATATCTAGTATGCTCAACTTCACACAAGCCAGAATGTCTGCCCTGGGTCTGACTTCTCTCTTCTCATGGATAAACCAGATGTTCTGATAGATCCCTCTTCTCCAAATCCAAGACTCCACACAGACTCTTAGGCTGCTCTCCCTCTAGACCATGAGGTAAATATTTTATAGACCCCTGGCTTTTCAGATTTTTCTATATAGAGTGATTTAGTTTCGTTATTTCCCAACAGCAAAGGAGGGACTTCATAAGCTTCCAGAAGAAAGTGTCTTGTCACTTCTGCATGGATGTACTCCAGTTTTCAAGCCATCTTGATCTCAGCAGCAAACACAATATTCAGAGAATTCCATGAAGCTGAAAGAGATCTTGGGACTCATGGTTCTGTGTAAGTGTGGTTTGGAATTTTTTTTCTATTAAGTGCATTATCTTATAATGACTAAGTTCATGATCACTTTGCTCTATAAAATATTCAGAGATATCTCTTATCAGCATGGCTTTTCACTACTATACCCTTCAAAAGGGTATAGAAAATGAGATGTGTTAGAAAATGAGCCTAGAGGCAAGACCATGGAAAGTTACTGGTAGCATCTACTAAGTCACTGACAAGGAATCAATCCTAAACTTTCTTTCATATTCTTTAGCCAGTTTCTACTAAGGACCAAACAGGTCCTCTAACCTCATAATAGATTTTCACTTAAAAGATAAAGAAGACAGAGAAAGATACAGAACTTTTATTTAAAAAAAATCTTACATAGGCTTTTTTTCTAATTTTTCAAATTTTAGGCTTTTTGAAAAGTTACAGCAATAGTTCCATTTCCATACATTCCTGATGTATCCTCCCCAATGTTAATATCTAATATAGTATAGTATATTTAACAGAGCCCAAACAATAATACTGGAATAATACTAAACCAAAACCATATTCAAAAGACACCAGCTTTTCCTGCCAATATCCTTTTTTTGTCCCAGACACCTTCTCAGAATCCCAAGATATTTAGTTATTTCTCTTTAGTCTTCTGAAGTACTTGTCAACTCCCCCATTTATTTCCTTGTCATCCATATTCTTGACACTTAAAAGACTTATTCATCAGTTATTCTGTTGGCTATTTCCTTGATTTGGGTGCAGCTGCTTGTTTTTATACTGTTATACTGTTATAATTACACATTTTGGGCAACATCCATAGCAATGATATTGGGTTTGTCTTAGTGTCTATCACGGGGTAGATTATTTGACATAGTACTGATAATCTGGCCTTGACCACTTGGTCAAGCTAATTTCTTCTCTATACATTTCCACCTTTCATTATTGTACACATGTTGAGGTAGCTTATTTGAAACTATGAAAACTGCTAAAGGTCTTTACAGGATGACAAGAAAATAAATGGGGGACATTCCCAGTGTGCTACCAGCCTTCTACTTGTGGTTTTGAGATGTGAGTTCTCAGTTGTTGCTGCTATCATGTCTTTGCTCCGCCATCATGGACTCTTAACCCGCTGAAATCATAAGCCCAAATAAACACTTTTTTTAAATGAGTTGCCTTGTTCATTGTGTTTTATCAATGCAATAGAAAATTAACAAAGACAACCATCTGGAATATTTTAAAAATTAAAGCTAATAAAGTAAAAAGACTAAAATAAGATCAACATACAAATTTTGTGGAGAGTTAAAAATAGTAATTTTCTTGTCATTGTGAGAAAATAGTTGACATAAGGAACTTTTTAGTTAATTTATTTTGGCTTGAGTTTGAGAAGAAACAATTCATCATGGCAGCAGAAGTAAGGGACTTTGTGTTCAGTCAGGAAGTAGAAAGAGAAATCCTGGTGCTCATCTCTCTTCCTCCTTCTTGCAAGACTTTTGTTCACTTTAGAGCCCCATTCCAAGGGACAGCGCTACCTACACTCAGGGTGGACCTTCCATTTCCAGTTAGTCTGGAACTAATGTCACACATCCACACCTCTTCACGGAGGTGCGTTTCCTAGACATTTCCAAATCCAGTCAAGCTGACATGAAGATTAGCCCTCCCCAAAATGTAGTCTGCATATGAAAGAGCTAGAAGAGCAATTTGTTTTTAAATTTGGAAGAGCTACCCTTCATACATACATACAACTTTGCATACATGCCCTGGAGAATAGAAATAATTTTATGGCTTATTTTTTAAGGAACATCAGTTGAACACTGAGATAGGGCAAGTGAAGTCACACAGTAGACATCTACATCTCTAGACACTACATTTGGCCAAAGCTAAAAACTGTTCACTGCCAAACTCCTTAAAAATGTAGGAGAACACTACCTGGTAGCCTATTTTTCATTCATCAAAAAAGGATTCAATGGTCTATGAATATACTGCTTATTTGTATGGACCAAATGACAATCAAGAAGAGTTACTCTCTCCTACTGTTTCCCCCTTAAAAAGCTGAATTAAGAGTAGTGTAGCACATGGCATACTAGACATCATTGATTCTAAGCACTTTTTCCACAGAATCTCTTTTAACCCTATCACAGCCTGTTGGTAGTCAATACTATCATTGTCTCCAAGTTAACAGGTGAGCAAACTGAGACACTTAGTAATTAATAACTTGCCTTTTGGTCATAGCCAAGATTTTAACCTGGGCAGCTTGGCTCTAGAGTCTGGCTCTTAGCACTACTTCCTCCTGTTGTTAGAGAACTGTTTCTTAGAAGAAAGTCACAATCAGTGAAATAAAGTTCTGGAGAAAATAGAATTGAACAAGTCTGAAATGGCAAAAGGACTTCAAGAGTAGAAGGAGCTAAAAGAAGAAATCAGAAGAAGCCCCCAGGGGCTTATATATAATTAGCAATCAAAAGAGTCACCACAGAATGTCTATAGCCTAGAAACATCTGAAAATACAATATAGAAAAGAAAGCAAAACAAAAAGACTTTCAAGTAAACAAGTTAAATAAGCAGATGGCACAAAAGGATCAGCCCCTTATTTTTATAATATCTAAAGTCTAAAGACAAGACTATCTAAGAGATACAGACCTCAAAGGGTTTAAAATCCTGAACAAATCAGAACACCTCTCATATGTGAACAGAATACAGCTGTCATATGTGAACAATCAACCATGAAGCCACAGTCTCCCAGACTAGGTACCCTTGTTATTTCTCTGCCACCAAGCTGACACCAGGGCCTCACTAAATCTAGGACAGGCTGGTTTGGGTGCTGTGTGGGAACTGAGCATGCAGGCATAGCTTTTAGTTTTCTGAGAACCCAGTAGCTTAATGTGCCCTTTTCCTATTGTCTCTTAACCACTGCCCCTTGTAGGCAACCATCTCTTCCACACCATTTCTTTGCTTCTAGCAGAAAAGAAAAAAAAAGACTTGGCATTGCAATCCCACTAGCCCCTAGCTTGCCCTAGAGCCTTAGTTTCCTGGCTCACAAAGAAGAGTAATAATTTCCATGCACAGGTGATGTAGGCAGGCCCGCTCCCCCTTATCACTACACACAGGGCTCTTGAGGAGATCAAGAAAGTCATCCGAAGAGCCTTAGCCACTACATGCTGGACATTAAAGTGATCATTATGTTTTTATTTCCTACACACAGAGTTTGACCTTTTCCAAAAGCTTTTATTTTCTGCCTACATGTTTAAGGGGCTCATACCTACTGTTATGAAAGCACATTCTCCTAAAAGAAAGTGAGGACCACACCTTATTTCCAGCCCCTGCTGGTCCATTTTAGCTTCTAGGTATTCCCATAGACATGAGCAAGTTTGAAAATAAATCCTCTTTTGTCTATCTCCAAATTTGTTTGTCCTCTCCTTATACATTCAATCCCAGTTGGTCAACAATTCTACCATTGCCTCCTACAAAACTAATAAACAAAAAGTCTTTGATGACATCCTTTAATTCTCTACAGAGACACTAGTGTTTGTAGATTCTACCTCAATCTATCTTCTCCATCCACATTGTGGGTTCCTTACACCAATAACCCTTGCCTCTCTTCTAGTGACAACCACAATTGCTTAAAGTTAATTTACCTTCCTACAGTTAGCGTCACAGTTTCCCTTTCTAAGAATGAACTCAAGAATGATTTCCCTCCTATAAGGCTTCTGACATGCAGTGTTTAGGATACAGACTTAAACTTTCTGGGCAGGTACTCTGATTTACAACTGGTTTCAATCTCCCTTTTGTCCAATTTTAACACTGCTCACTCTTCCAAGAACAAGGTGACACCCAGGTGTGCCTTCCCTTTTTCTCTGTCTCACAACACCACCGCCAAAGCAACTCTCAGCTCACAGAATTTCTTTGCCCACAAACAAAACACCATTTCCTTTCCACTCCCTGTCTCAAATACATCTGACATATCACAACTTTTGCAACTGTTGTTAGGTTTGCACCACATGCCACCACTTCAGCTAGACGATGATCTTGAAGACATGGGCAGAGCTACATTTCTCTTTGTTTCTCCTGCCCTCACTCACTGTCTATCAGTTCTAGACAAAAATCAGCAAGTTACAAACTAAATGGATTAGAAATTTTTAAAAATCATAGAATATCTAAATCTCAGAAGAATTGATACACTTTAGAGACTAGACATAGGATGTAAAGGAAAAGAAAAAAAATAATTTGTAGACAAGAGAAAATACAGATAAGGATTAGAAAGATAAGATGCCAAGAAAGGGCGAAATTGAGTTTCTGAATATGGATGGAATGGTACATTCCTACTTCAGCTCTGATGAATGTACATAAAGATACAAGCATTCTTTTTAGCACTAGCATAATTTGAAACATTGTTCACCTTTAAAATGGAAGTAAATAATATTCTATGAAAAAGAACATATTAAAATGAAGAAATATACTGGGTGGTAGTGTCACACACCTTTAATCCCAGCACTCGGGAGGCAGAGGCAAGCAGATCTCTGTGAGTTCGAGGCCAGCCCAGTCTACACAGAGAGTTCCAGGACAGACTCCAAAGCTACACAGAGAAACCCTGTCTCTAAAAATCAAAAGCCAAAAAAGAAAAAAGAGGAAGAGACAGATTCAGAAAACAGAGGAAAATGCAATAGCTACCCTAAAAACAGAAACCATAAATTCCTACATCAGATACAAGATCTCTGAGAAAGGTTAACACAAAGGTGAAACCCAACAATATTCTGCTTGCAAGACAAAAATCTCTAAAATATTAGTGAGCCTAGGAAATGTTACAAAACACTGCACAAAAAAAATCCTATTGTAGACTAAAGAAAAGAGACTGGAGATATGGCTTAGAAATTAGGAGTGCTTTGTTAATTTTGAATTTCTTTTTTTTTTTGATTTATGTGAAAACTTTTATTCTATCAAATTACAGACTATATATTACACAGGATCACAATGCTTATAAATAATCTCACATCTTAGAAGGTAGAAGCAGGAAAGTTAAAAATTCAAGCCCATCCTAAGCTACATAAAATATATGAGGTATGACTCACAGCTACCATGTCCCCCCTCAAGTGATTTAGAGAACATAATAAAGCACAGAAGCTTTTATATAGCTTCCTGATTTGTTGTATGATAATTTGTTTGTGTTCTGACAAATTAAGCTTGCATGAAAGAAAAGCAGGGCTGTCAAACACTACAGAGTTTTACCTCTATAAATTCTCAGACTGAATGGGAGTGATCTGGTCTCTCTGAATCCTCAGACTGAATGGTGGAGATCCTGTCTCTATGATTCAACAGACTTAATTGGAGGGATCCTGTCTCTACCTATCTTATATTTCTGTCTCCACCTCCCTAGAACTGGGACTACAAAATGAAGCTCTCAGGTGCTGGGGTTAAAGGTTTAAGCTCCCCATGTGCTAGGTGCAAACACATGAGCCTCCCATGTGCTGGGATCAAAGGCATGAGATCCCAAATACTGGGATAAAAGGTGTGAGCCATCACTACCTGATATTCTTGCTTTCTCTTCCCAATTGCTGGTATTAAACATGTATGGCACCATTGTATGCCCTGTGTGTTAAGTAGTGGTTAAGAAACAAAGAACAATGGCTGCTGAGACATTGGGTTATGAAAGGGACTGCTACATTAAACCAGCTTTATTAAATTAAACCAGCCTATATACTTTAGAAATGTCTGGCTTCAGAATGGAAGTCAGAAAATGTGTTGTGTTGGGGGAGAGGCTATGCTTTAGTTTCCAAAGGAAACAAAAAGCTGTGCATTCATTCAAAATTAATAAAGGTAAGATTTGACTAGGGAAGACCTCCTAAGGATCCTTAGCTACAGACATGAGGGGGAAAGCCAAGAAACTCTACAGGACAGATGACGTGTGTGCTGATTCCTCAACAAGGGAATAGCTCTGAGACTGGATGAGATATGATAACTCTTGTTGGTTACAGAGGCCTCATGGCTTATTATATTACAGTTTGTATATGCAATTCAAATGGACTTGACAGATGCCTTTTACCACCTTAAACACAGAACAGAAAAATCATCTTCAGCTGTCTTGTGCAAACCACACATTCCATATTTGTGTTAATACAGATGTTACCTTTAAAGTATCTTTTCAGAAACAAAAGGGACAAGATGCCAAAAGACAAATATCCCAGGTGATCCAGCCTCTCAGAATGACTCTGTTTCAGTTTCCTCAAAATTCTGCATCCACAACTTTCAAGCTGCTAGCTGAGATGGTCCAGCCTCACAGACTATTCCAGCTAAGACTTCAGATCAGCTCTACACTTTCCCATCACATGGAGACAAAACAGAAACAATTAATGCAGCTAGCCCTCCCAGGACTTGACCATTGCCCCAATTTTCTAAGGGTCCCCTAGAGATACTGTCACCCTAGACAACAGGAAGAAGTCTAGAGAACATGATGTCCACATTCTCAAGAGGTAGGCTGGATGGTTTTTGGTCATTCAATTGATTATGCATGTTTATTACTGTTTAGGGGAGCTGGTTGTAAGTTGTTGTTAGGAGAAAGCAAAAGAGATTAGAGTCAGGGATCGCTTTCGGAAGGGAAAAGGGAGGAATAGTATAGAAATAATAGGAAAAAGGGTAGATTACTGAATCTACTTTTAAACTAAAAAGGCTATTATTAGTCTCAAATGTTTTACATTGGTATAGATTTTTATATATTGATACAAATTTAAGGTTATTTTGTTTTAACATACTGTATGTATGTATAATTTCTACTCTTATTAAGGTATTATATATATGCATCTCATTTTAAAATATAATATAAAGTTCTGGTCCTTAAGGGCTATTATTAAAAATGGTTTAAGATAATTAAAAAGCATAGGTTAGTAGTTAGTCATCTAAAACTATCAAATTCGTGCCATATTAGGTATGATTTCAAGGTCAAACAGAGATATATTTAGATAAGTAGATGGTCTTCAGACACTTCAAAGAGCTACATAATATGGCATTTAAGATGTTTTAATAAAAGTGTAAGGCTTTTCATGACAGTAAGACATGTCTGCTTCTGGCAGCATCAATTTACTTCAAAAAAGAATGACAGGCAACAAAGAACCTCAATATGGGGTTTATTTTCATTACTAACCACACTGGGCAAGAAACTGCCCTTGCCTCAACTTCTGACAGTATGCTGTCCAAATCGGTCAAGTAGGACACAAAAGAAGGTGATTGCCAGATGTTGCCAAGACAAGGTAGGATAGTCCTTTGAAATTCCTGATCACAAAAAAGTCTGTCAGATAGATATTCTAGACCTGTAGGCCAAAGACAGATGTCCCAATGTTGCAGAGGAACCTTGGGTGACTGTTCCAGCAGTCAGGTGTCTCTGTCATTTCTATAGTTTTGGAAGCTGCTTGCTCTAAACTTCCTGTTTACTCAGATAATATAACTTTCTCTGGTCTTTGATGGGGTTGAAGACTAGACAGTTATAGCTATAGTTTTCTTTGTTACAAAATTCAGAAGATAAGCTCACAAAAGAGGTGTGAAGTATATAAGATTGAGAGACATAAAAGCCTAAATTGTTTATCTAAGAAAATGTTTTGAGGTCTCAAAAGATAGTTTTGGGTTAGTAATAAATGTTAGCATAGAAAGTGAATTAGGTACAAAACTTTGAACCTGCCAACATAGGATAGATAATGGAGTATTTTCTCTGAATTTGCCAAAGGCAAATGTACTGAAGATTGTAAATGTAATCCTTACCTGATCATTTTATTTAGTGTATATAGTTTTACTATATTAGAGTTAAAACCTTTGCTTTTTATTTAGACAAAAAAGGGGGAATGGGATATCTGTACACTGTGAAGATGTATTGCTATGATTGGTATAATAAAAAGCTGAATGGCCAATAGCTAGACAGAAAGTACAGGCAGGACTTTCGGGCAGAGAGAGAACTCTGGGAAAAAAGGCAGAGTTGCCAGTCAAACAAGGAGGAAGCAGGATGGGCAGAACAGAAATGAGGTAACAAGTCTTACAGAAGAACGTATATTTAAAAATATGTGTTAATTTAAGTTATAAGAGCTATATAGGAACAAACCTAAGCTAAGGTCAAGCTTTTATAATTAATAAGTCTTCATGTAGTTATTTGTGAGCTAGAGGTCTAAAGACAAATCTGACTACAAACTAAGACACAAAAAAAAGAATTTCAAGGAACTTGAAAGGAATAACATTTTTTGTTTTGTTTTTGCAACAGACTACTGTTTATGTAGCAAAGTCTATTCTCAAACTAGAAGTAAATCTCCTGTCTTTCTATAGTGCTGGTTATTACAGATATGTTGTCATCATGCCCAGTTCTAAGAAACAACACCACTAGTTTGACAGGAGTCACTGTGGGAGCTGTAGGAACTGCTGCCTCAGAGAGAACATGGCTGAGGAACAGCTTACCACAACTACATCATTTTCTATTTTTAAAAAATATTTCTCCTTTTTTGTTTAGGTTGTTTCAAAGCAGGTGTGGTAGCACATCTCTAATCCTAATACTCCTTAGGAAGTTAAGGCAGAATTTTACATTCAAGAGAATCATGAGCTTTATAGCAAAACTCTGACTAAAGAAAAACCCAATAAAGTTTAATATACTTTCTTTTTTGTTGATATTGTTTGTTGTTTTTTCCAGACAGGATTTCTCTGTGTAACCCTTGCTCTTCTGGAACTCACTTTGTAGATCAGACTGGCCTCAAACTCTGAAATCTGCCTTCATCTGCCTCCTGAGTGCTGGGATTAAAGGTGTGAACTCCCACCCAGGAAAAGTTTAATATCTCAACTAGGAATATCTGTGAATAAACTTAAAAGTGATAAAAAAAAGATATTCTCTCCATGCATTGTTAAGTGTGTGTTAAAATCAAATAGCTGTGTCTTGCTGCTGTGCTTCTGTCCCCAACTCCTTCAGACTTCTACTGACCAGGTGCAGACCACATGAGTCAGAAGGACTGGTACAGCCCATGACAGTCCAAAAAACAGGTGCAGGCCAGGTAAGCTAGAAAAACAGATAGGTAAACTCAGGCAGAGACTCCCTGCTAGACCACCACATCCCACCCATCCCTCAACTCAGGCTGTATCCCTGCTGCACCAAAGGCCAAAAGTTCAGCCAACAACTTAGACAGAGATTCCCTACCTGATGAGAGGTCATGTTGGCTGCCAGAAATCCAGGCCACAAAGACCAGAAGGCCAAAGGGGAAACAAAAACCAAGGAACAAAACACCCACCCAACAAACACAAACTCAGAAATCAGTACCTAGACCACAATCGTTCCAAATCCAGATGCCTAAATGCTAGTGCAAGAACACAATCAACAACAGAAAGGGTAATATGGTACCACTAGAGCACAGCTACGACAGCAAGACCTAAATATTCCAATGCAACTGAAGCATAAGAAGATAACCTTAAAACCAACTTCATGAAGATAACAGAAGTTCTTAAAGAAGAAATGGGAAAAAATTCCTTAAAGAAATTGAGAAAAAGACAAAAAATGGAGGAAATCAATAAATCCTTTAAAGAATGCCAAGAAAACCAAAGCAAACAGGTGAAGCAAACTGTTTAAGAGCTGAAAATGGAAATAGAAGGAATATAGAAAATACAAACTGAGAACTCTGGAAATGGAAAATTGAGGTAAGTGAACAGGAACTACAGTCACAAGTACCACCAACAAAATACATGAGATGGAAGAAAGAATCTCAGACAGTGAAGATATAATAGAAGAAATAGATTCACCTGTCAAAGAAAATGATAAATTTAAAAAATTCCTAAAACAAAACATCCAAGAAATCTAGGATACTATGAAAAGATCAAACTTAAGAATAATAGGAATAGGAGAATTCCAGCTCAAAAACCCAGAAAATATATTCAACAAAACCATGTATGAAAAATTTCCCAACCTAAAGAAGGACATGCCTATAAAAGTACAAGAAGCTTACAAAACACCAAATAGATTGAAATATTGAACCAGAAAAGTTCCAATATTGCATAATAATCCAAACACTAAATATATAGAACAAAGAAAGAATACTAAAAGTTGCAAGGGAAAAGAAGTCAAGTAACATCTAAAGGCAGACAGACCTATTAGAAATACACCTGACTTCTCAACGGAGTCTCTAAAGGCCAGAAGGTCCTGGACAATTGTCTCGAAGACTCTTAAGAGTCTCTAGATACCAGCCCAGACTACTATACCCAGGAAAACTTTCAACCACCATAGATAGAGAAAACAAGATAATTCATGACAAAGTCTAATTAAGAAGTATCTATCCACAAATTAACCCTGCAGAAGATACTAGAAGAAAAACACCAACCCAAGGGTTAACTACAACCATGAAAACATAAAAAGAATATCCTTTCTTCTCATTACCTCCAAAACTGACCACATACTCGGTCACAAAGCAAGTCTCAACAAGTATAACAAAATCAAAATAACCTCCAGTATTCTATCAGTCCACCATGGCTTAAAGCTGGATTTAAACAACAACAGAAATAATAAGTCTACAAACTCATGGAAACTGAAAAACTCCCTATTTAACTACTACTAGGTCAAGGCAGAAATAAGGAAATTAAAAACTTCCTAGAATTCAGTGAAAACACAACATAACCAAACTTATGGAACACAATGAAAGTGGTGCTAAGAAAAAGTTTACAGCATTAAGTGCCTTCATAAAGAAATTTGTGAGATCTCATACTAGTAACTTAATAGCACAACTGAAAGCTCTAAAACAAAAAGAAACAAACACACCCAAGAGGAATAGATGGCAGGAAATAATCAAACTGATAGCTGAAATCAATAAAATAGGGAATACAACGAATCAATGAAATAAAGAGTTGTTCTTTGAGAAAAATCAACAACATAGAAAAACCCTTATCCAAACTAACCAAAAGGCAGAGAGAAGATATCCAAATTAACAAAATCAGAAATGAAAATGGGGACATAACAACAGACACTGAGGAAATACAAAGAGTCATTAGAACATGCTTGACAAACCAGTACTCCACAAAATTGGAAAATCTAAAAGAAATGGACAATTTTCTCAATAGATACCACTGCCAATCAAGATTAGATAAAAAAATTTAAATAGACCTGTAACCCCTAAGAAAATAGAAGCAGTAAATAAGTCTCTCAACCAAAAAAAGCTCAGGGCTAGATGGTTTTAGCATAGAAATCTACCAGACTTTCAAAGAAGAGCTAATACCAATACTCCTCAAACTATTACACAAAATAGATATAAAAAGAACATTGCCAAATTCATTTTATAAGGCCACAGTTACCCTGATAGCCAAACCACATAAAGATTTAAAAAAGAAAGAATTACACACCCAATTTCCCTCATGGACATTGATGCAATAATATTCAATAAAATACTTGCTAACTGAATCCAAGAACACATCAAAAAGATCATCCACCATGATCAAGTAGACTTCATCCCAGAGATGCAGTGATGGTTTAAAATATGAAAATCTGCCAATGTAATCCATTATATAAACAAACTGAAAGAAAAAAACACATGATCATATCATTAGATGCTTTTTTGAAAAAGACTTTGAAAAAACTTTAACACCCCTTCATGCTAAAAGTCTTGGAAAGATCAGGGATATAAGGGACACATCTAAACATAATAAAAGCAATATACAACAATCCTACAGCCAACATCAAATTAAATAGAGAAAAACTCAAAGCAATTCCACTGAAATCAGGAACAAGACAAGACTGTCCACTCCCTCCATATCTGTTCAATATAGTACTTGAAGTTCTTCTACCTAAGACATATACCTAAAGGAGATGAAGAGGATACAAATTAGAAAGGAAAAAGTTAATGTACTACTATTTGCAGATGATATATATGATAGTAAACATAAACGACCCCAAAAATTCTACCAGGAAATTCCTACAGCTGATAACAGCATTAGTGAAGTGGCTAGATACAAGATGAGCTCACAAAAATCAGTAGCCCTCTATATACAAATGACAAAAGATCCAAGAAAGAAATCAGGGAAACAATACCCTTCACAATAGCCACAAATAATAAAAAAAATATCTTGGGGTAACTCTAATCAAGCAAGTGAAAGACCTGTATTACAAGAACTTCAAGTCTCTGAAGAAGGAAATTGGAAAATATATCAGAAGATGGAAAGCTCTCCCATGATCATGGATGGGTAGGGTTGACATAGTAAAAATGGCCATCCTACCAAATCCAATCTACAGATTCAATTCAATCTCCATCAAAATTCCAACACAATTCTTTACAGACCTTGAAAGAACAATACTCAACTTCACATAAAAAAACCCTCAGGATAGGTAAAAAAAAATCAATATAATAAAAGAACTTCTGGAGGTATCACCATCCCTGATTTCAAGCTCTACTACAGAGCTGTAGTAACAAAAAACACATGGCATTGGCATAAAAACAGACACATTGATCAATGGAATTGAAGTCCTAGATGTAAACTGACACACCTATGAACACTTGATTTTGATAAAGAAGCCAGAAATATACAATGGAAAAAAAGAAAGCATCTTCAACAAATAGTGCTGGTCAAACTGGATGTTGGTGTGCTGAAGAATGCAAATAGATCCATTTCTATCACCCTAAACAAAACTCAAGTTAAAGTGTGCTGTAGGAAACCCTTCAGCCAGTAGCCTTTAAGTTACCCACCCATTTGGGCTTGGCCTTTTATAAACGCCTATGTAAAGCGCTAGCTCCCTCTTTCTTCTTCTGGCTGCTGGATTTGCTTGCAGAGGACTGTGATCTGTGAGTCTATCCCTAAATAACTAACCCTTTATTATACTCAATTCTGAGCTAGTGTGGGATTTCTTTTTAGTGTCTGTCTTCACAAGTGAATCAAAATCCTCAACATAAAACCAGATACACTGGCCGGGTGGTGGTGGCTCACACCTTTAATCCCAGAACTCGGGAGACAGAGGCAGGAGCATTTCTCTGAGTTTAAGGCCAGCCTGATCTACAAGAGCTAGTTCCAGGTTCCAAAGGTGCAGAGAAACCCTGTCTCTAAAACCAAAAAACAAACAAAACCAAACAAACAAAAAACAGATACACTGAACCTCATAGAAGAGAAAATAGGGAATAGCCTTGAGCACAAAGGAGACAA
Source organism: Bramus lutescens (assembly GCA_001685075.1). Classification (NCBI taxonomy): domain Eukaryota; kingdom Metazoa; phylum Chordata; class Mammalia; order Rodentia; family Cricetidae; genus Bramus; species Bramus lutescens. The sequence goes on along the minus strand of LOEQ01000958.1, from coordinate 18,256 downwards.
CTTCCTGAATAGTACACCAATAACACAGGCACTAAAAATCACAATTAATAAATGGAACCTGCTGAAACTGAAAAGTTTCTGTAAGGCAAAGGACACTGGCAATAGAACAAAACAGCAGCCTACAAAATGGGAAGAGATTTTCACCAACTCCACATCTGACAGAGGGCTAATATCTTGTATATTTTTTTCAAGAAACTATACATCAACAAACTAAATAATCCAATTTAAAAATGGGTTACAGATATAAAAAGAGAATTCTCAACAGTGGAATCTCAACTGGCCAAGAAACACTTAAATGTCCAACATCCTTAGTCACCAGAGAAATATAAATCAAAATGGCTTTCAGATTCCATCTTATACCTGTCATCTTATACTTCGATGGCTAAGATCAAAAACACAAGTGACAGTTCATGCTGGCAAGGATGTGGAGAACACTCTTTCATTGCTAGTGGGAGTGCAAACTTGTACAGCCACTATGGAAATTAATATGGTGACTGCTCAGAAAATTGGGAATTGATCTACCTCAAGACCCCGCTGTACTACTCCTGGGCATATACCTAAAGGATGAGCAATTATACCACAAGGACACTTACTCAACTATGTCTAAAGCTGTTTTATTTCTAATATCTAGAAACTGAAAATAACCTATATGTCCCTAAACCAAAGAATGAATAAAGAAAATGTTCATTTAAAAAAATGAAAGAAAGAAAATGTTCATTTATACTACAGCAGTTGTTAAAAATAATGGCATCATGAAATTTGCAGGCAAATGGATAAAATGGGAGAAAAAAATCACCCTGAGTGAGGTAACCTAAACCCAGAAAGACAAACATAATATGTGCTCACTTATAAGTAGATATTAGCTGTAAAGTAAAAGATAACAATACTACAATCCACAAACCTAGAGAGGCTAAGTAATGAGGGCTTATGGGTGATGTAAGGATCTCTCTGGGAAGGAGAAATAGAACAGATGTCCATGGTGGACTGGGAGCAGGTGGGATTGGGAACAGGAGGGATCAGGTGAGGTAGGAGAAAACACTGGTAGAAACAACTGGAATTGGGAGAGCATTTTAGGGGCAAGGTAGAAACCTAGTGCAAGGAAAACTCCATGGAATCTACCAGAGTAACCCCAGCCAAGGCTCCTAGTAATGGAGGACACAGAGCCTGATCTGGCCATCTTCTGTAACCAAGCAAGGCTTCAAGTGGAGATATCAGGACACCAGCTGAGCCACAAAACCTTTGTCCTGCCTGCAGAGTGTTCTGGGACCAGAGCCTAGCAGAATCATCATAAAAGAGACCAGAGGAACTTCATGCAGCAACTGATGGGAGCAGATGCAGAGTCCCACTCCCAAATATTAGGAGGAGCTTGGGGAGTTCTGCAAAGGACAGGGAGGAAAGATTAGAGGAACCAGAGGATCAGGGACACCACAAGAACAGGGCCCATAGAATCAAATGATCAGGACTCATGGGAACCAGTAGGGGTCTGACTTAGGTCTTCTGCATATATGTTATGGCTGAGTAGTTTGTTGCTCTTGTGGGATTCCTAATAGTGGGAGCAAGAGCTGTCTCTGACTCTTTTGCTTGCTTGTGGGTCCCTTTTACCCCTACTGGGTTGCCACATCCAGTTTCGATGCAATGGTATGTGTCTGATCTTATTCTAGCTTGTTATGCTGTGTTTGGTTGATGTTCCTGGAAGACTTGTACTTTTCTGAGGGGAATGGGAGTGGGGTGAGGGTGGAGCTGGAGAAGAGGGGAGACGAGAGGGAGAGACTTGGGGGAGGGAAGTGAGTGGAAACTGCAGTCGAAATGTAATATATGACAAAATAAAATTTTTAAAAATAAAAATAAAAAATAACCAATAGCTATGTGTACTGCACTTGGAGGGAGGGGGAGACTAAAGCTACATGAAACCATCACTACTATCGCCCTATCACAAAATAAAACTTTTTAATTAAAAAAATTTAACAGTAATAAAAACTAAATATGGTTGTAACAATTCAGGCATTACAGTCTTGTAATTGACACAATAAGAATTTTGTTAAAATATAGACATACTTCTTGTCCTTGGGAAATACATTTTCTCACTTCATCATCCTCTCTAGGTTCCCCTTCACTTTCTGCAGTCCTGTGGCATCTTCAAAGAGTCATTTATTGCTTCTGCAGTTGCAATTCAGTCCTGTAAAAGAAGTATCACATCATCACCTCATGAGAAAAGAAATCACATTTTAGGAAGCTCACTTATCTAGTCTCGTTAATCCTTCCTAATTCGTTTTCACAGCTCTACACATATACTAGGCATGCAGAGAAAAGTGAGGAGATTTACAACTACAAGTACTTCCTGGGTACTGATGTGAGCTCTGCCCTCTTAGAGCAGAGGCTGGAGCATGAGAACACGTTAGTGATCTCAGTCATCAACACAAGGTGATTCATATAAATCTCTGCATCTCCCTGTCCAGTTAAGCTTCAGGTGGCTTAGCAGCAATACTGCATCAGCTGATTAGGATGTGGCTTGACAACTTCTAGGATGCACAGCCCAAGGATGTGCTAATTGTTATGTTCTTCCTCAAAGCCCCAGGGTTTTCTGGTATAGACTAGAGACACATGAATGCAGTCATGCGTTCATACGCATTCTAGGTTAAGCAACTATTTTCTCTTTCTCCTCCCCTCTGATCCATGTATCTACATCACTCCATTTTGCCCAGGAGCACTATTAGGCACCTGGTAATTCTTAGTGAATGAATAAAAGAAACACTTTTCAACAAAATCCACCAAAATGCTTTATGAGGTCTTAAAATTACTTTAAAAAGTCTTAAAAATAAACAAACAAACAAAAACAGTTCTCTTGAGTTCTATACTCCTTTATCAAAACATTCTCCTCTGTTGAAATGCCAATTAGCAGTGAAATGAACCCAAAGTGTGAATACTAGTAGAAGGACTTGAAATTTCCTGCAGTCACACCTTGCTACATTACCGGGGATCAGGACTGTGAACCTCTGTGACATGAATAGGTTTGACCCTCACAAACAAATCACTAACCAAATTAGCTACGAGTTATTACCAGCATTCTTTCATCCTTAACATGCACATATGCCTTTCCCACTGCATCAAGCCTTGTTCACAGAGCTTCATCTATGTTAGCATATACAATCTTTACCATGACCTTAGTATGAAAATTCTATTGTTCTAATTACCCAGATGATGAAACTCAGTCACAGAGAAGTTGAATAAATTATTCAAGCCATGAAGTGTGTGCTATGCCACTTTTCATAGGCATATCTTTCTAAGAAATTTTAATTTTCCAGTAAGTTAAAGTTTCATCCCTTTTAACTTTTGTTTCCTTGCTCTGCTGGTATGTTTTCTTAAAGTAACTGTCATCGGATTTTTTTCCTAATTTACAATTTATTAAAAACCTAATTGATAACTCTCCAACTTTTTCTTATTTTAAAAACTTATCCTATGAGCATCAGAAAAATAAAATCTAGGGGCTGGAGAGATGGCTCAGGGACTAAGAGCACTGGCTACTCTTAGAGATGTCCTGGGTTCAGTTCTCAGAACCCACATGGCAGCTCACAGCCATCTGTAGTTCCTGTTCCAAGGGATCCAGCATCTGCTCCTATGGGCATCAGGCACACATGTGGTACAGACATACATGCAGGCAGACAAGACACTCACACATAAAATAAAAGTAAGTAATTTAAAAGAGAAAAACATAGAAAATCTAATGATATGAAAACCAGAAGCAATTATTATCTTAAGCTATTATACTCACCTCTCTGACTTACTCTATTTATTTTAGCTATTTTATTATGTTTACCAAATAGCCTCTAACTTTAAAGTCACAAAATAAGCAAGACATTTCTTTACTCCAGTTCAGTTGTCTGGGACACAATGCTTACCATGTAAGAAGCTGCCAGCTTGGTTCATTACAGACCAAATGAATACTGTTTGCTTCATAGCTATAGAATCTTAGAATCTGGATGCTGTATTTGAGTCATAATAGGCATCAGGTAGAGTACACAAGACATTAATGTAAATACATCTAAAAAGGCAAGGACTCAAAAAAAAAAAGTCAGAAGCCACTGACGTATTCATGAAGAAAAGCTTCATGACTGACACACATCTGTTTCTGTGTGAGAAGCTCCTCACCCTCAGCTCCACCTGACAGAATGCAATTAAAATCCAGCCTTCAAAAACTCGAAGCAGGTGGAAGATAAAGAAATCAATGTGTTTAAATTGTGCATAAACTCTATTTGAAGGAACTGAAAATAGGCTTTCTTATTCCCAACACCAATTCTACTAGTAACAAAAAGCACTCACAGTGGTTGTAAAGTAAAACAAACATTTCTACGAGCGTAGCACAGAAAGACATCACTGCAATTTCATTTTTTACTAAGTATTTAAGAATTTCTATACATTTTCATAAAATCAAAATTTGCTGCATCTCCAAACAATACAAAATTGTTTTAGACATCCCTTTCCAAGTTAAATAAAGATGATCAATGTCAGACCAGACTACATTTTAAATCACTCAGTCCACGGTAGAAGCTTTCTAAAGTTAAGAAAATAAAAATGATATATCAAAACTACATTCCTTAATTGTTATTATAGGAAGAAACACACTTGGGACCATCTGTCTTTGAGATTAACCACCCACAACTAAAGAAAATGCCCCCCCAAAGGAGCACTATTACAAAATTCACATAGATTCCAACAGTCACAAGGTAACTATGACAGCAAAGCCATAGTATTTGTGAGATCACAGGAAGTATATGACATGATTATCTATTCATTATGACATAATTTTTAATTGAAGCAAATGTGCATAATGTACTATTAACTATTTTTGAATGCACAGTGTTAGACCATTTACAGTATTGAACAACGATTACTTCTATCTCGTCACAAAATATTTTCAATAATTCAAAATGAAACCTGGCTCTCAGGTACTTCTATTACCCCTCTTTAATTCTCAGAAATCACTAATTTGCTTTGTTTCTTTTTTTTCCATTCAATTATTTACACTTCCTTCCCTCCTCCCAATCCTCTCCTGCTCCC
>LOEQ01000957.1:467409-478136 GCA_001685075.1 Bramus lutescens | reverse complement strand
TTGCTGGGAATTGAACGCAGGACCTTTGGAAGAACAGGCAATGCTCTTAACCTCAGAGCCCTCTCTCCAGCCCGTTTTTCTGAAAGTACTTAGGGAATCCCCTTCAGCTTTCAGATTTGATCTTCCAGGGCCAGAAAATTCTGGGTGTCAGCTGCATGGCAGTTAGGAAGGGCCTGAGGTGGGCCTTTTATTGTAAACAGACTTTCTGTTAGTGCTGGACCTTGTAAAAGCTTTGAGGGACTTGGGGTTTCTCTTCCTGGAGCGCTGCAAATTCTTGCTCTCCTTATGGACCCATGAATGGTCATATCCTGTGACACCTTTTGGCACTGTGCTCTTCTTTCCCCCTAGTTATCTTTGAATTGTTTGTATGTACAAACATTTACATTTTTTAAAATTTATTCTATTGTATGAGTGTTTTGCCTGTCTGCATGTGTATGGCATGTGTGTCTAATACCCTCAGAGCTCAGGAAAAGAAATTAGACCCCCTATAACTGGAATCGTAACTGGAGTTAATGGATGGTTGTGAACCACTGTATGAATGCTGGGAACCAAACCCAGGTCCTCTGCAAGAACGGTGTTCCAAGCCATCTCTTATTTCTTTCTTTTTTCTTTTCTTTCTTCCTTNTTTTTTTTTTTTTTTTAAGGAATTGTTGCACCATGTGAGTCTGGCTGGCCTAGAATTTGCTCTGTAGAATAGACTGGCCTCAAACTCAGAGATCCTCCTGCTTCTACTTCCTGAACACTGGGATTGTATTTTTGTTTTGTTTTGCTTTATGTTTCATGTAGTTCAGGCTGTCCTTAAAATTGCTGTCTAGCTGAGGATGACTTCTACTTACACCTCCATGTGCTAGAATTACAGGTGTGTGCCACCATACATGGCTAGTTGGGTTTTGAGGCAAAGTTTTGCTAATCAGCTCATGAAGTCAGATAATATTTTTGCCTAAGTCTATTAGAGGTATGTACCACCATGTCTAGTAAGAGCTTCATTCTTTAGAACTGAATAACATTTTGTGGGATGGATCTAGTTTACTAGAAATCTGTGTAAGTCTTTTGGATCTTCTCCATTTGTTAGAGTCTGCAGCTCAGGATACTGATGTTAAGCGAAGTAACATATTAACTAGCATGAGTTACACATGAAAACCACAGAATGAAAAATTCACTTCTTCCCTATTCCTCCCTCCCCCAATATTGGGGATTGAATCCAGAGCCTTGTGAAGGCTGACAAGCACTTTACCAGAGAGTTGTTTTCCTCTGTCCTTTTTCACTCTGTGTGGTTTAAGATTTAAGTTTGACTTGGGAGGCTGAGGCAGACGGATTTTTATGAGTTTAGTACCTGGGCTGTAGAATGAGAGACCTTGTCTCAAAGCAAAACAAATATTTTCAGAAGCTTAAATCTGATTCTATATGTGATAAAATCATGTGTTGCTCACAGTGATTATTATTAATTATGTGGGGTCTGTGACCCAGCTCATGGTAACTTGTCTTTCCTTGTGTGGTGGCTTAGTGAAGGGTTCTTTGTGTCTCTTGAGGCAGAAAAGAGAGTCTCCCAGACTCCTGAGCCTTCTAGAGAAGCAGTTGACAGGAAGGAGGGATGACCTGAGACCCACACCTCTGTGTCTTACCTTCCTCCAGCCTTGGGGAGCAGTACTACAAAGATGCCATGGAACAGTGCCACAATTACAATGCCCGCCTCTGTGCTGAGCGCAGTGTGCGCCTGCCTTTCTTGGACTCCCAGACCGGAGTAGCCCAGAGCAATTGTTATATCTGGATGGAAAAGCGACACCGTGGACCAGGTAAGGTTGCAGGCGTCAGGAAAGTAACTCAGGAGCATGAGGAAGTGTCTTTTTTCACCTAGGAGATAGGGTAGTGTGAAGTCCTCTGCTGCTCACACCAGTAGACCAATATGGTCTCAGGATAAATGGGGAGGAGGAAGCAGCACCTTTGTTTTCTGGTCTCTAAAGTGTAGGTAGATTTTTGTTTGGGACACCAGCTCACAAAACTAACATGGAGACTTATTTACTCGGCCTTAGCTTATGCTTGTTTCTAACTAGTTCTTAAAATTTAAATTAGCCCCTCTCTTTTAATCTGCATTCTTTTACCTAGTCCTTTACTCTGTACTGCCCATCCTGCCTTCTCAGAGTCCTCTCTCTGTCCAGAAGTCCCGCCTACCTCCTACCTACTTATTATCTGTTTAGCTTTTTATTAAACCAATCACAGTGACACATCTTCACACAGAGTAAAGGAATATTACACAACACCGAAGCAACATACTTGTCTTCTGGAGGATTAAGTACTAGCTCTGGCACTTAAGTTCACATCTGCTTTTCTTTTCGGTTAAATATCCCACCCAACCCAGGCTCATGTGTTCAGTATTACACCTTTGCTCTAGAGCACAACAGAGTTCTCACCCACAAAACATTTGCTATCATTTTCTAGGGCTGGATTAGGGTTTGTTGCTCTTTTTTCCTTCCACAGGATTGGCCTCTGGACAGTTGTACTCCTACCCTGCCCGGCGCTGGAGGAAAAAGCGTCGAGCCCACCCACCTGAGGATCCCAGGCTTTCCTTTCCGTCTATTAAACCAGGTAAGGGCTGGAGATGTTATATAGCTCAGTTGCTGGAGTGCTCGCTCAGCATGCACAAGGCCCTGGGTTTGATCTCCAGCATAAATTGAACATGGCTGTGTATTCCTACATAATCACAGCTTTGATGATGTTGAGGCAGGAGGATCAGAAATTCAAGGTCATTTTCTGCTACATGGGAGTTTGAGGCCAGTCTGGGGTACCTGAGAGCCTCAAAATTAGAAACATGAAATTAGCACCAGGGAGGCAGAGACAGGTGGATCTTTGTCGTTTGAGGACAGCCAGGGCTACACAGAGAAACCCTGTCTTGGAAAAACAAAGCAAAACAAACATGAAATTATCTCAAAATAATATAAGCTGGAAAGATGGCCCATGCTTCTTGTGTAAACACAAAGCCCTAAATTCTAATCTGTCATTCAAATAAAAAAAAACTGGTGTGGGACTGGAGAGATGGCTCAGAGGTTAAGAGCATTGCCTGCTCTTCCAAGGTCCTGAGNCCCTCTTCTGGCCTGCAGGCATACACACAGACAGAATATTGTATGCATAATAAACAAATAAATATTAATTAAAAAAAAACAATTGGTGTGGCCAATCTCTTTCTGTAATCCCAAAACTATAGAGTACAGAGCTGGGGCTTACTAGCAGCCAGCCTAATTCAAGGTTCGGTGAGAAACTCCAAGGGAATAAGGCAGAGTGTGATTGAACAGGACACCCAACGTCCTTTTCCAACATGTGTACCCGCACATGTTCCTATACCACACAGCCATATACCACACACATGTGCACAAAGCTAAATAAATAAAATAATCAAGAGTGAATAAATAAGCCAAGTAAGGGGCCCACTTCCTAAGCAGGACCATGGTCTATTGCATGGGAAGAGGCTTGCTGATCACTTGCTAGTCCCAGGCTCTGCCCGTACTAAAGTAAATGAGGCATGATTTCATCCTTCAGAGAACTCGCTGTGTTAGGAGAAACAGGTAAGTAGCTGTAATCCAGTCCTTGCTGAACAAAAATATCTTAGTTCCTGTAAAACAACTTTGACTTGGCCCCACATGGTGTAGGCTCTTCGTTAGCCTTTCTGAGCTTGCTTCATCCTGATTTGTTTCAGACACGGACCAGAGCCTGAAGAAAGAGGGGCTTATCTCTCAGGATGGCAGCAGTTTAGAGGCTCTGTTGCGTACTGACCCCCTGGAGAAGCGAGGTGCTCCAGATCCCCGTGTTGATGACGACAGCCTGGGAGAGTTTCCTGTCACCAACAGTCGAGCGCGGAAGGTCTATTATCCCTATGGCTAGAGGACTTTAATAAGGACCAGCCTCCTCTTTATGGGTGGAGAGGGTGCACCCAGTTAGCAGAATTGACAAAGAGTCATGGTAGAACATTTGCTTGGTGCTGTGTAAACCGTAGCACAAAAGATAGAAACAGAAGCTGAAGCTGACCTGTGGCTGTGCTGGCCCCCGGCCCTGCTGCCTGCTCTTTCACACTCCTTTTCCCTCTCAGTAGAGGCTCACTCACACATTCTCTTCCACACGACGATTTTGCAAGAGACTTTGGGTGTCTGGTGTTTCATAGGTGAAGCACAACACACCTGGTTCCCAACTATCAGCTGGGAAGTTAATGCTAAGTTGAAAGATGAGAAGAGCTACAGAGAAGCCAGGTACTGTGCTAAGTGTTTTCCATATGCTTCCTTCTGTACAGCCGTGTGAGGTAGGTCCTATGGTTCCTAGTTCATGGACAGGGAGGCAGAAGCAAAGCAGTTAAAACTTCCCTCAGGGTCACACAAGTAAGCAGCAAAGCTCACTTAAACTAGGATATGAGTATTGAAAGCAGAGCAGGCGGGACAGGGCATGGCTGCCTGGGGTACCAGGGAGAGCTCTGGAAACATGGGGGAAAGCAACTTGAGGAGGCTCAGAGGAAAGAAAGCACTAAAGGCAGCAGGAGTGGGATTGCAGGGCTAAGAATGATTATGGGTGAGGTTAAGGCCCAGAGAAGCTTCAGAGTAATTCAGGTGACTAATTCTACATCATGAGGGAGCTTTTCGGTGTGTTTGACTTCTGCTCATTCAAATCTTCTGGTCCACTCAGCGGATCCTTGAGCCTGATGACTTCCTAGATGACCTTGATGATGAAGACTATGAAGAAGATACTCCAAAGCGTCGGGGGAAGGGGAAATCCAAGGTGAGGAGCCAGTATGCTGCCTGAAAGTTGTAGCCCTGGAGGTCCAGGCTTTATTTCTTGTGGTTGCCTTGCTATTCTGGCCTAGACACCTTAGTAATTGCATTGTCTTTTTGCTGTTGTCAGAGTAAGGGTGTGAGCAGTGCCCGGAAGAAACTGGATGCTTCCATCCTAGAGGACCGGGATAAGCCCTATGCCTGTGACAGTGAGTACCTCCTAAGGGGTGGGTAGTTCTTCTTTGGACCCAGCCCCCACTCTGGATGTGCGAGTAAGGGGGTCATGTTCTTGCATTGGATGATAAAAATAAGCCTGGGTTCTTGTCCTGCCTACCAACCTCTGAGAAGCCCTGGCCTTTGCTTCACAGTGGGTGGGACCTGCATGCTCTGGGAGATATTTCTGTGGCTCCTGGGGTGGGAGGATGAGGGAACTCAACAGCAGACAGGGTTGGCCTCACAGTGGGCAGCATCCAGATCTGCTGACCCATCAAGGCAGGGCACAGGGGGCCAGCCCTGAGGGTCAGTGTCTGTCCTCTTTCCCTTTGCTTTGGCTCACCCTACTTCCGTGGCCTCCAGCCTGTAGTGCTGCTGCTGGGGTTCTCTCTCACTCGCTCTGTTTTCCTGCTGCTGCTGCTGCTGCCCTGTCTCAAATGTACCAAGGTCTTCTTCTCATGACTTTTCTTTCTGTCTTTCAGATAGTTTCAAACAAAAGCATACCTCGAAAGCGCCCCAGAGAGGTAGCTCTCTCAACTTTTCAGACTTGTGGTTTTCCTGTCCCTTTCCCCTCTTCCCTTGTTCCTCCTGCCTTTCTCATTTCCTGTGATGCTAGCTTTGGAATCTCTGCAACGGTATGATGGAAGTGCTGTGGAACCCCGATTGTGCTCCACTCTCCGAGTCCTAGCAGCTGTCTTTGTAATTGTCTGTCTCCCATAGACTTACTTCTATAGACATTTGGCCTAGTATGTGGGGTAGCTCCAAAGTCTTAACAGAAACCCATTATGATAGATTCATCTGATGCTCCCCAAAACAGACACCAGGCGGTCAGCTAATGTTCCCACCATCATACCCTCACCTCCTCCCATCCTCATTCCTTCTGCTGGCCCCCTTGCCCCTCTTGGTGTCATCATTCAAGATAAGATACCATGAATATTTCCTTGCTGGTTGGCAGGGGCTGGGCAGAACACTAGTATGGGAGTGTATTTCAGATTCTTTGGGGACAGTTATCCTGACTGCTCGGTTGGTAGGTGTTCCCCCAGAGACCCACCCTCAGCCCTTTGCCTGTTCATTTGGGTTTGGCTGCATTGGCTGCATGGTATACATGGGATAGTATGAGTGGGCCACATGTGCATAGCAGAAGAAGTCTGACATCTCCTTGTTACTTTCCCCCTTTCCTATAAGGAAGACCATAGAACTTTCCCAACCTGGAGCTCCCAGACAGTTGCTCTTCCCAGGACAAGTGTTGCAACATGGGCTGAGTCTTTCCAAAAGCCAACATGAAAAATATTTGTAGCTGATGATGTAGGGAGGGAGGAGAATCCTAGAAACTGGAGAGGTCCAATGCCTGGTGCTCTTGGCTAAGGGGAAGCAGCCAGATTAGAGATGCTGGGGACAGGTGTTTTCCATAGGCCTCAGGTGTTGCTTACAACTTGTCAGAGTCGGTAAGTAGCACCTTCACGTCCTAACATTGCTCTGCAATCTTCTTCACCCAGTTTGTGGAAAACGCTACAAGAACCGACCTGGCCTCAGTTACCACTATGCCCATTCCCACCTGGCTGAGGAGGAAGGCGAGGACAAAGAAGACTCTCAACCACCCACTCCTGTTTCCCAGAGGTCTGAGGAGCAAAAATGTAAGCTGAGGTCAGGGTGGGCAAACAGGAGAGGTGCCAGCCTAGTTATACAGACCCCCTTGTAGGGAATGTGGGGTGGGTAACCCAGGGTTCTCTTGAGCATTATCAAAATTCCTTTCTTTTCCCCCCCGTAGCCAAAAAAGGACCTGATGGTTTAGCCCTGCCCAACAACTACTGTGACTTCTGCCTGGGGGACTCAAAAATCAACAAGAAGACAGGACAGCCTGAGGAGCTAGTGTCCTGTTCTGATTGTGGCCGCTCAGGTACCACCATTCTCAAAGAGCAGGCAACACCAATGCCCAAGAAGCTCTTGGCCTGCTTGCTTCAGTGCCGTCAGGCAGGCAGCCTCCCTTAGCCCTTCCCCACCCCGTTTTCCAGCCACCTATTTGACTCCCCTGCCCCACAGGACACCCATCCTGCCTGCAGTTCACCCCTGTGATGATGGCAGCTGTGAAGACCTACCGCTGGCAGTGCATCGAGTGCAAGTGCTGCAACCTCTGTGGCACTTCGGAGAATGACGTGCGTGCAGCCCTCTCAGCCGCCCGGCTCTCCTCAGCCTTCTCCAAAACAAGCTTTCTGTCAGAGCAAGCAAGAGCCTCCCAGATGTTCTCCCCTAACTACCCCTGGGAACTTTACACTTGTTTAAAAAAAAAAAAAAATCTGTTTCCTGAGCACTAACAGTCAGTGTTCTTGGCTCACAGGTCACTAAATAAGACAGTGAAGACCATGCTTTCTTAGAATCTGTGTACTTGGGGTACCAGAGTTGTGTAAGATATGATATGCCTTGGAGAAAATGAAACTAGTGATGAGCCAAAGAGTTAACTGGATACTGATAGAGGTTTCTAGTTAGATTTGCTGTTGAAGAAAATGAGGGTTGGTGTTGGATAATACAAAGAGCAGTCTAAGAAGGTATGGAGTGAATGTATTTCCAATAGCTAGTGCAGAAACCTCAAGGTGGGCAGGCTGACAGTAATGAGGCCATTGCTACACACTAGATCTTCTGTTTGCGGGGAGGTGGATCAGAGAGATGGGTATCGTTTGATCTGTGGGGTCTTGGGTCCTTTTATGTACTTTGCCACTGAGCCCCCCCACCCCATGATTGGACCTTGAGGATATTGTCAGAGGCCGCCTTTTATTAGGGGAGTAATATGTTCTGTCATATTTTCAGACAGCTTTGTAATGAAGAGTTTGTAGGGAAATAGTAGGCTTTGTGATCGGTTGAGGTGGACAGATCCTCTATCTGGCTGTTCTTAGCAGCTACCAGTCCCTCTAGGAAGTAGCAGCAATGTCATAAGTTAGGTACATAAACCATTGATTGGATCCCTGTTCTTTCTCCTTGCCTTCTGTAGGACCAGCTGCTTTTCTGTGATGACTGTGACCGTGGCTACCACATGTACTGTCTCACCCCATCCATGTCTGAGCCTCCTGAAGGTAAGTGGCCAAGATCTACTCAAAATAATTTATCCCAGAAGAATCCGTAACACCCAAAGAAAACATTAACAAGTGAAATTTGTGACTTGTTATAGATCTGTAATTGTGTGGGTTTCAGTGTTCATATACCCATAGATTCATATACAGCATAGATTTCATAATAAAGTGATATGTTGTGGATTAAAAAATAAATTAGTAACTCAGACAATCACCTGAATTGTAAATACTGAGAGTCTCTGACAACACTAAAAGCAAGGTTTAGTTCAGTACATTTTGTTGTTTTTGTTTATTTTGTTTTTGTTTTTGAGACAGAGTTTCTCTATGTAGCCCTGTCTTGTCCTGAAACTTTCTTTATGGACCAGGCTGGTCTCAGTCTCAGAGAGATCCACCTGCCTCTGCCTCCCAAGTGCTGGGATTAAAGGTGTGCATCACTGCTGCCCAGCATTTTAGTTTGAAGAATTTAATATTTGCATTTTGTCATTAGTGATACTTAGAGATACAGAAAATTCCCAACGTGAAAAAACAACTATGCTGAGCAGAGAACAGTTACCACGAGAAAATTGTCTTCTTCCTTTGGGTAGTCCAGAAATTCAGTTGGCAGCTTATCTGACCTGACACTTCTGTTGTTGCTGTCCCTCTCCAATGGATTGTTTCTCTCCTCTCTTCCCTATTTGAAAGGATTGACCCTGGAGCCTGGGATACCTTTCTGCATCTTTAGTGGTTACTTAGTAATGCTCCAAATTCATGGAAGTGTTAGCAGAGTTTTCCTGTCCCAACTACCTGCTCCCAAATACAGCAGAGATTTAAGGTTACTTTTTTTTTTAAAGATTTATTTATTTATTGTGTATATAGTATTCTGCCTACATTCATGCTTGCAGGCCAGAAGGGGGCACCAGATATCATTACAGATGGTTGTTAGCCACCATGTGGTTGCTGGGAATTGAACTCGGGACCTTTAGATGAGCGGGCGGTGCTCTTAACCACTGAGCCATCTCTCCAGCTCTTAAGGTTACTTATAAATGGTCGTTTGATAGCTCAGGCTTGTTACTAGCTAACTTCTACATTTTAAATTAATCCATATTCCTTATTTACTCTCTGCCACATGGCAGTACCTTTCTATTAGCATGGCATGTTTATCTCCTGCTCCCTCTGTATCTGCTTGCAACTCCAAACTCCGCTCTTTCTCCCAGGCTCTTCTTCCTCCCAGCATTCTCTCTGTGTCAGGTTGTCTCACCCAATCTCTTTCTACCCAGCTATTGACCAATCAGCTTTTTATTAATGATTGGGGCAATACGTATTTACAGTGTACAGAGTTTGTGCCACGGCATGGCATCAAGGAATGGCTCTTTTCCACAAGTCCTCTCAAACTGTGTTTCTGTGCTAACTCCTGCCTCTAAGGCAGTGAATGGTTCTCAACCTGTGGGTCTTGACCCCAATGAAGGTTGCATATTGAATATCCTGCATCGCAGATATTTATGTTACAATTCATAACAGTACCAAAATTATAGTTACAAAGTAGCAGTGGAATAATTTTATGGTTGGGGGTTCACTATAACATAAGGAACTGTATTATAAGGTCTCAGCATGAGGAAGGTTGTTAACAATTGCAAGGGAACTCGAAGCTTGTCTAGGAGGACCCAAGTACCCAATAGCTCTGCTGTGCACAGATAGGAGCCAGCCTTCAAGTGGGTGAAGTAGTTTACTGTTTGCAGAAGCTGACTTGTAATGTAGGTCAGACTGCAGAGAATGGGGCCACTAGCAGAGCTGGTAAGTGCTGGAACACTGCAGGGGTGCACACCATTACTGAGTGCCACGTCTCCAAATCAGCTTTGGAGAAAGTGGTGCCTTGTGTTTTGTTTAAGTATCAAATAACACCTTATAGACAAAACTTGCGCTGACAGCTCAAGGGCTTTCCCATTGATATTTTGTGAGACACTGGGGTAGTGGAGAGCTGCAGGCCAAGTATTTTCTTCACTGGAGCCTCAGGTGGCCTTCTGCTGCAGGTCATGGCTGGCATGGTATGCTTATGAGACACATCGAGCTATGTCAATTTACATAGCTTGCAAGCCAACAGTGACTTTTGTACATTTTAAAAGAACATGAAGATAAGATAGGAGACTACATGGTTCATAAAGCTTAAATATATAATGTTCTGTTTGGCTCTTTGTTGGAACACTTGCCAACCCCAGCGTATTGGTTTTAGGATTAGAAAGGCCCTTTTTCACCTTCAGAAAAAAATTTTTTTCTTCTTTTTTTTTTTTTTTGTTTTTTGTTTTTCAAGACAGGGTTTCTCTGTAGCTTTGGAGCCTGTCCTGAAACTAATTCTTGTAGATCAGACTAGCTTTGAACTCAAATCCACCTGCCTCTGCGTCCCAAGTGCTGAGATTAAAGGCATGTGCCACCACTGCCCAGCAGCAGTCTTCAGGTTATTTTATTGTTTTGTTTTGCTTGTTTTCATTCCTTTGGTTTTTTGTTTGTTTGTTTTTGTTTTATTTTTGTTTTTCTTTTTGTAGTAGAGATAGAACCTGTGGCCTTGTACATGTTGGCCAAATGCCCTCCCACTGAGCTATATCCTCTCTTCAACTTTTTTTTTTTAAGATTGATTTATTTATTATGTATACAACATTCCTTCCATGTATGCTTGCAGGCCAGAAGAGAGCACCAGATCTCATTATAGATGGCTGTGAGCCACCATGTGGTT